>JAZDUA010001386.1:0-85822 GCA_038098605.1 Gryllus longicercus
GTCAATTGTGAAACATGCCTATTAAATTATGAAACTGAATACGATGTTTGTATGGAAACGCTAAAAATTGAGCCATTTTTAGTTGTATATCCTCTAAATTTAATTCAGTATTATGCACTTTTTATGTAATACTTTGGTTTCGTTTTTTTGAACTGCCACAAAACGACCTGTTGTTTTACGATGTTGATATTGGTCTTTTCTCTTTTGTCGTGAGCCACTGTGCAGTGCTGACGCGCATGCGCTGTCGGAAGAGTCGGAGGGGGGGGGGGTTAGAGGCAAAGAGGGCGCGGAGAGGTGTAATTTGGCAGAAATGGGGGAAATTGCGGAGGAAATCGATAGGATGGAATGCAATAGACGACAGCAAGCGAACAAATGAGATGCAAAAAGGCTTGAGGGAGAGAGAAGAGAAATTGGTGGACAGGGAATCTAAATTATAAGGATGATAATGAAACAAGAGAGGAAAATTTGCTCGGGATGATAGTGAAGATAATGAATAGTGTGCGGAGCGGGAAAATAAAAATGAGAGATATTAAAAGGTGTGGAGTCAGGTAAAGACGTGAGTAAGGCAGAAATTAAGTTATATCTCAAATTTACCTAAATGGTATAATGTGACATGAGAAACAAATTAAAAGAACATCTGGGAGTTCCTGCCTGAAAAGAAAAGATGGAAAGGATGAGGCTGACAAAAGAGTAACGAAACGTGTATGTTGTGAGTCTAAAAGTATGTGAAGGTAAGTAATCAGATGGATGACAGAATAGGAAATAATAATTGTATAGAAATAATGAATTATAAAATGTGAAATGTTCAGTAAATAATTTATATTAAAAGAACCTCGTAAAACGAGGGAGTGAAAATTTTAACATAAATTCACATGTATGTTGAAGCCTGTAATAGCGTAAATCATGAATACTTCAGTAGTAAGTTAGCCCTTACTTGCTTTTTAAAGCTAATAAATAAAATGAGTGTGACATAAATAGAAGGAAGCAGTATGTTGGAATTGAGGATTGATAGATGGAACTGAGATTTGATGGGGTTGGGGTGTTGGAATGAAGGATGATTGGTGTTGGAATTGATAAAAATGGGGATTGGTAGGTATGGCGAATCACGACAAAGGGTGATTTATTAATGTAAGTTTTGCGTTCTGCCCGTCTGCATAAATGTATTTCAAAAGTGAATCTTTACAAATAATGAGAGCGCCAAATTTACATTTACTTGGGTAGGACGACCTAATCGTGACTTTGGGGAACGAGGCCTCTGCTGAGCAGCGAGGGGAGATGGCAGTTGTGAGGGGGGTGGGGCTTAGTGCGAGGAACAAAGTCAGTGAAATTGTATGGAAGAGGGGACGAGTAATCTTCGTAAGGTGATTGTTAGTTGCGTCGCGTTTGTCTCAGGGGAGGACATGTGGTAAAAAAAATCAGAAAATTCTCATAGTATACATATTAAAAAGAGAAATAAAAGTGAAGAAGAAAATTAATTGACAGTGGTCTAGTAGGTCTGCGGAATGTGGTGATCTAGAGCGCGCGCAAGTGTGGATGCAATGGAGCAAGGCTGTGCGAAGCAGCAAGGCATATCACGGCAGTTCGGCAATCAGTGCTGGAAGGGCAAGTGCGGATCACGTTAGGGGGGGGTGTTGGATGCCCCGCCAAGGAGAATGCTCAAGAGTGCAGAGGGCAAGGAAGGAACAATACGGAAATCGGGTGGCGGCTAGGAGAAACACGTCCTTCGCATCTCCAGAAGCCGCCGCGTCTAGAGCAGTGATAGCGACGTGTTAACCATCATACCGTGGGGTTCTTCAGGGTGCCATGTTCTTACAGAAGGCGCTGAAACGTCGGCATCACTATCTCCCGCCTGGAGTTTCTATAGCTCTGAAGAAGCCCACGATATGATGGTCGAAACATCATCACTTTCGTCGACATGGCGACACTCGGACAGCCGAGGGCCTTCAGAGGCGGAGTAGAAGGAGTGGCTGGACGTCGGGAGTCGGTGCGGGATGATCCAACGCGGTGCATCGCTCTGCGGGGCGGTCTCCGCGGTTCGTTACCGCCAGCCCCGCCCCTCGCATTGCCCGCCCGCGGCGCCCGTAACCCGCGCGCTAACCTGGTTGCTGACGTTTGATGTCCACAAAGGGCGCGCGCGCCGCCATTGTGGCCCCCGATAACGACCTGCGCCGCCGCGGGGCCGCGCCCCCCGCCGCCCTTCGCCCTCGCCCGTGCCGCTCCTCGGACGCGCCTCACACGCCCCCGCTACACCCCGCCCCGCCCCTACCCACCCCGCCCAGCCCCGCCCAGCCCCGCCCAGCCCCGCCCAGCCCCGCGCCCAGCCCCGCCCAGCCCCGCCCAGCCCCGCCCAGCCCCGCCCAGCCCCTGGCCCACACGCCCGCCCAGCTCCGCCCACCCCGCCCAGCTCCGCCCACCCCGCCCAGCTCCGCCCACCCCGCCCAGCTCCGCCCAGCCCAGTCCCGCCCAGCCCAGCCCCCGCCCAGCCCCGCCCAGCCCCGCCCAGGCCCCGCCCAACCTCGCCCACCCGCGCCCACCCTCGCCCACCCCCGCCCAGCCCAGCCCCGCCCATCCCCGCCCAGCCCCGCCCAGCCCCGCCCAGCCCCGCCCAGCCCCGCCCAGCCCCGCCCAGCCCCGCCCAGTCCCGCCCAGCCCCGCCCAGCCCCGCCCAGTCCCGCCCAGCCCCGCCCAGCCCCGCCCAGCCCCGCCCAGCCCCGCCCAACCCCGCCCAGCCCCGCCCAGCCCCGCCCAGCCCCGCCCAGCCCGCCCAGCCCCGCCCAGCCCCCGCCCAGCCCCGCCCAGCCCCGCCCAGCCCCGCCCAGCCCCGCCCAGCCCCGCCCAGCCCCGCCCCGCCCAGCCCCGCCCAGCCCCGCCCCCGCCCAGCCCCGCCCAGCCCCGCCGATCTAGCGGGAGCCGGACCTGACGCAAACAAGCTTTCTCGCCTAGGAACTCGAGGCCAGGTGTGCGACGAGGCGCATAATGACTATAGTCGAACCCTTTCTCTTGGCTCTGGCTGACCAAGTGTGAAAATGAGACTGAAAGTAGAATGAACAATTCGAAAATTATTTGAAATATTATTCATTATAATTACGTCTGTTTGGAATATTATGACGTAACAATTTAATACAGCTAGCAAATATTATAAACTCCGTTTCGCTGTGTACGAGATGGTAAGTGAATAAGGAAAGATTGATAAAGGAAAGAGGAACGTTGACGCAAATGTAATGTAATTAGAAATAGATTCGTCAGACACTTATATTCATTAGTCGCCACATTTATTTTCCAGAAGAAATGATTTTAGGTACTTAAATCATTTAACTCAATCATTCTACATTATATTAAAATACTTTACATGTACGTACGTTGTTTCATTATGTGACAGCTGTTACGTACACACAACAAAACTTGAACACCAATAAAAATTATCTCATATTAAATTTCAGAAACAAGATGCAAGTTTTTAAACGTTCACCGCAATGTTTAGTCACAAACATTTACAATTTCCATTTATAAACCATCTACGCTGTTTAAGCAGCATCCGAAAGTGTATTGTGGAATTCCAGTAATATATTTTTTCTAATGTAAAACTGACTGAAAATTTTCTGGTTTATTTTCTTTTTGGCAACTACTCAAATGACATACACGATATAATAATTTTAAATTACAAAATATTTACAAAATTGATACAAAATTTACGTCTTTGGTTCATAACTCCGCCTGTCTCCGCACTTCGAGCTATTGAACATGGCCAAGTCTGGTGGCTAAACAGCGAAGAGCGCGCAGGCATGGATATGGCCCTTGGCGAAACAGCAGAACACATTGCTCTGCGCCGTTGAGGGATTGAAGTGAACTCCCACGTTAAAGTCAATATATTACAATGGATAGTGGAATCAGATAGGGATTTTAATGTGATTCAAACGCAGAGAGGTTGTTGGGTAGGGAATATCATTTGATTTCATAAATTTGAGTATGTTTTCTTCTTGGATATAACGGAATTATTTTTTTTTAATTAAGGAAAGGTATACTATTAGCTTCTTCTGTAAGCACGTGTTTTCTTTCTTTTTCTCTATAAATATGTAAATAGGTTTTGGCTGCAATTGTAACATGATCAGCCAATACATTGCAGATTGCCACAAGGGCTTGATAATAGACAAACAGTTCTGAATACGAGTAGTGCGCACTTCCATAAACATCCCAACAGCTTTCTTAGAACGCGATTCCGAGTGTTTCAACTCATTCCAAGAACGTATTTGTTCCTACCTGAGGTTTGGATTAAATACTCAACTGCATGCATAAGTTTCTAGTTACGTCGGTGTAATACGATAATTAGACCACGATAATTACCCCTAGGTAAATGGTCAGCAATTTTGGACCAGCGAAGCTATACAACAAAACCAATAGGTTGTCTAGTGGATATTTACACTCCATCTTGCCGTTTTCCTGGTACTTGACTCGTAATCCGTTTGAAACAGATCGTCGGTTTTTACTGAATACTGCTACACCTTCTAGTTACAATGATGGTAATCGGTTGATTGCGCAGATCGCTGTAGGAAATATCTATCGATAATTCACAGAATTTCTGAGTCACGTTACGCTGGTTTTGACAAAACTATTTCCCATTATCAGTGACAAGGGCGCTGAAAACACAAGAAACGTTCGTTCCTACTTACTAGTTTCACTTTTATTTTCCGAGAGCCTGAAATAGGGACGTGCTTATACAGTATTTTGTTCCTTTGCGTAATAAAATATTTTTTGCCGGCCCAACGGTCCGAAAACAGCACAATGACGCATTACGCAGATCTAAGACGTCTCGGGGCGCGGATAGAACGCCTCGAAGCGCGAGGGTCGGGGCTTTGTGTCTGTTCGTCCCATTCCCCTCCCCTCTCCACCCGCCCCTGCCGCCCGCCCAGTGTTTTACACAAGAAAGGCCTAGGCGTGCCTCATAACTCTCGGCCGGCCTTGGGCGGGCCGGCCGGCGGAGGGTCGCGCGCGCGCGCGCCTACGACGCAGCGACGCGGCGTCGGCGACGTCTAGGAATAAATAAATAATAATAAAAGCTCCGTACGCCGGCGGGGATGGGCCGCGGAGCCGCCCGCGCCGTGATAAATGGCGCGAACAAGTGTAAGAACGGGGTCCGCGTGCGCGCATGAATAATTTATGTTTTATGCGGCGCGCGAGCGGGCGCGTGTGGTCCCGCGGGACGGGCGAAGCGGCCGTGGGGTGTGACAGGGGGGAGGGGAGGTTGGCGAGACCAGGCAGGGGGTGATGGTGCCATCCAAAAGGGGCGGAGTGGGAAGGGGCGTGGACAAGGGGGGGTGGCGACCGGCGAGAGGCGAGCGCGGGGCAGGTGCAAGAATGGAGTGGACTGAGGAAAGGCGAGGCGAAGGAGGGGTAGGAGTGAGTCAGGTTGGGGTAGGGGCGGACGGCGGCGGAGCAGAACAGGGCGAGGAGGGACGGGGTGGGTCCGGCAATCGGCGGGCCAGCGGCGGATCGGAGCAAGGAGCAGGGGCGAGCAGGGGGAAAGGCGGGAGTGGAGGGTCCGGCCTGGGGCTGGGCGAGGAGGAGGCGAGGGCGAGGATGGGGCGGTGCAGGGATGGGACGGGGCGAGGTGAGGCGGGGTGAGGGGGCGGGGTGGGACAGGGACGAATGATGGGAGCGCGGGGCGTGAGCCAACGGGCACGTGGGCCTCTGTGGGACGCCGAAACGGGCTGCGAGTTAGGGCGCGCGGCGTCGTGCGATGCGGCGTGAGGACCACGTGACCAAACGCCCCAGGGCGAGAGCTCGGGCCCGTTTCCCGAGGGGAGGTGACCCAGTTTGCGAGGTAGTACTCTCACAGGGGTCCATTGATGAACTTTGCCAAGTACTTCGATGGTTGTCAACTTATGCCACTTGATCTTGCTGATTAATGCCAGTTTTATGCTTGGAATGCTTTATTCATCAACTACATGCATATATGAAAATCAAAAGAACGTGTAATGAATCATAAATTCATTGTCCTTGTATCGCTGTGTCGACCTAAGATGCAATAATTTGTCTCCAGAATGGTAATCAGATTTATGATTTGTGAGACTTTTTTCGTCGTGCAGTTTACTATGAATTAAACAGGCGCCTTTTCATGTGATTTGCAATACGGTGGCCAATTTATTTTTTCGAATGAACGGATTGTTATTGTTTCGTCAAACCTGCCTCACCAGGTCCGTAGGTTTTATTTTTTGTATATCTCAAAATAAAATAATGGACAATTCTTTTAAACCATGGATCGTGTGGTGAATTAGTTAGAACACTGAATGTATTAAAATTCTCATGATGTATTTAGGAATATACAGAGCGGAGGCTATAGTGCAATGCCGTGTAAAGGAAATTAGTAGGAAGGGAGGGACAGATTGTCGAAAAGAGAGATGGCGAGGGAGAGAGAGAGGGGACAGGGGGAGGAGAAGAGGCGGAAGGGAAGGAGAAATGGGGGGATAGAGATAGAGATAGAGAGGGAGAGAGGAGAGGGAGAGAGGGAGAGAGAGAGGGAGAGAGAGAGGGAGAGGAGAGAGGGAGAGAGAGAGGGGGAGAGAGGGAGAGAGGGAGGGGGAGAGAGAGGGAGAGAGAGGGAGAGAGGGGGAGAGAGAGGGGGAGAGTGAGAGAGAGGGAGAGAGTGAGAGAGAGTGAGAGAGTGAGAGAGGGAGAGTGAGAGAGGGAGAGTGAGAGAGGGAGAGTGAGAGAGGGAGAGTGAGAGAGGGAGAGTGAGTGAGGGAGATAGAGGGAGAGAGAGGGGGAGAGAGGGGGGAGAGAGGGGAGAGAGGGAGAGAGAGGGAGAGAGGGAGAGAGAGGGAGAGAGGGGGAGAGAGGGGGAGAGGGAGAGAGAGGGAGAGAGGGAGAGAGAGCGGGAGAGGCGGAGAAAGAGAAGGGGAGAGTGGGAGGTAGAGAGGAAGCGGGGGATAGAAAAGAAGAGGGAGAGAGAGAGGGAAGATGGTGGAGGAAGAGAGTCATGAACAGAGAAGAAGAGTTGGAGAAAGGAAAGGCGCGGGGGAGGGGAGGAGGGAAGGAGAGAGGAGGGGAGTGACGAAAAGAGGGAGGGGGAGGGTGCACGTGCGATGTGTCCGAGGGCGATGGCACGTGTCACTGCGAAGGGGCGGCGAGGGCGCGCTCATTCTTCGCGCGGCGTAAACATGCTAATGGCGTCGGCGCCCTTGTGGCGCTCCGGATGTGCAAGGGGGAGTCAGACGTCTTGGAGATGGATCGGCGGCCGATCGGTGACAACGTCTGGCGCATTCAGAATGTCTCTGGGGCGAGTGGGGGCGAATATTCGCCGTCATGCAGCTTCATTGGTTGTACGCAAATCGCGCGCCGGCTACATGGAGAAGACATGCTATGTTTAAAGAAATATTTGTCTGACAGTGTAGACGGAAAGCCTACTATTGAAGAGCTTTGCCCTTATTATACTATAGATTATCCAATAACATATTTTAACAAACAGATCCTATCAGTGTTTGGTGAACAATGATATTATAACATATTATGTTCCGGAAAATGACTTTCACAGGGAAATTTGTGTGTTACGTTGTAGTATCAGACGCTGGCAATTTTGAATATTTCTTGATCAGACGCCCTTTTGGTAATGTGCGTTCCTTAAACTATCAGCAGCACCGTAGACACATGGGTAGACAGCCTGAAGTTGATAAACTTTCCTCAGAATCACGTTTACCATAATTAGTTAATTAATAAATTAAGTTAATATTTCTGCGATCAGTAAAGTTTGTTTCATTTTCACGGGATAACATATAATCATTTACATGGAGCTCGCGGAGCAGATAGTGGATATTCGTTAACACTTTTTATGTAGTAATAAAACAATGTTCTTTGTTAATTTGACTATTCTGTTCGAAAATAAACTTTTCATGTCTCTTTCTCTTTGAGTCAAGGATACGTTCCATTGAATTGCAGGCACATTTGGTATTTACATCAACACCGTCCAACAAGCAGATCCTACACCAATATTGAACCTTTCGATATCAAACAGGTGGTGCCTCATGCAGTCCCTGCGGTCGCAAAGATAGAGCAGTTAGGGGAGGGATAGGCAGGACGAGAAAGACTCGAACAAAAAACTGAAGTCTGCTTGGGTGAAGAGAAGCGTAGCGCAGCGTGGAAGTGGCTGGCTAGTGAACGAGCAGAGAACTGCAACGCGGGACGGGTACGGCGGGGTGGAGTTAGGTGTGACGGAAGACGAAAGAAGGGAAGATGAAGCCGTCATCGTCTGCCAGGAGTGTCGTGGTGCTGCGGAGCAAGAAGGGAAGGGAGCGGTGGTGCGGGGGTCGGGAAGCAAATGCTGCGGGGAAAGAGGCGGGGCGGAGAAGAAGCGAGATGAGTCGGCTGATGCAGTGTGTGGGGGAGGGGATGCCGGGGGCGAGGAGGAACGAGGTTGAGAGCTGCGGGACGCGGGGCGAGAAGGGACACAACGCGAAGCTGCGTTGTCTGGCAGGGAGCTGCGGAGCGGGGAGGGTTTGGGGGCGGGGGGAGCCGGGTGGGGAGCTTCAGAGCAGAGAGACGAGAGGCGGGATATGCGGAACGGAGAGCCCTGAAGCGGGGCAACACGAAGCGGGGAGTTGGAGGCGGATTGCTACGGGACAACGAGGTGGAAGACGCGAGGAGGAGAGCTGCCGGGTAGCCAAGCGGGTTGATTGATCGAGTGATTAGTGATTCGGGGGCGTCACCTGCTAAGGTCATTACTCCCGTAAGTGTAGTGCGTGTTTCTCTCGGTTGTTGACTGTGATCTTCCTTCGCTGGATGGTGAGATACAGCGTCGACCTACCGTCGGTAAGCAATTTCCTGCCAGTCGGGACAAGTTCTTAGCTCCCGACTCTCTCTCTCTCCCGTCATATGTGATAGTGCAGGGCGTGTTAGTGTAAAGGTGTGTAAGGGGTGAGGAGGGAAGGACAAGGAGGAGATAGGAAACATCGCTCGCGGTCCTTGACCCTTGTGTTAGGGTACTGCTCCAGCGTTCGCATGAGAACAGCCAGCCGGCCGCTAGAAGTCTCCCCCAGACAGGCGGCAGAATGCGACCGAGGTGACAAAGTAGTGTTGAAAACCCAGCTCACGCCGGAACTCGAACCCAAGGACCTCCCGGTCAGAGGCACCGCAGGAACAGCAGTTGATGCCCTGAGCCACCTCTCCCGGTCGACCAAGAGGGATTAG
Source organism: Gryllus longicercus (assembly GCA_038098605.1). Taxonomy (NCBI): domain Eukaryota; kingdom Metazoa; phylum Arthropoda; class Insecta; order Orthoptera; family Gryllidae; genus Gryllus; species Gryllus longicercus. Next base: position 9,178 of record JAZDUA010001386.1, read on the forward strand.
GGGAGAAACGGGGGGGGGGGTGTAGTGTTAGCCAGAGCAGGACGGAATGAGCCGGGGGCGGGGTCGGGTCGCGTCGGGTCTAGTGGGAAGAGGGGCGTGTTGCTTAGAATTCGGCCGCCCTGCAACGGTGGCTTTGTCGGATGCGGCGTAACCGGGTTACGCGTCGCTGCCCTTTGAGGCTCCGCGGGCGGAGGTAGCGGGTGCGTGGCGGGGGCGAGGCGGAGCGCGGGGGGGGCGGAGGAGGGCGGCGGGGGCGACCTCGGGGCTTTGTGGACCGCTGCGACCCGCGTTCGACTCTCAGATCGGAATCTTCACCGTTGGGAGAAATACGAAATCGCCTTCTCTGCTTGTGTCTGAAAGAAAGCATTCCAATACCATCTTTCGTCTTCTTTCTTTCTACGCGGTTCTCTGTCCGTTTTCTCTTTGTAGTCACTCATTCTCACACTCTTTGCGGCTCGTATATCGCTGCCTTGATCTCTTGTCTCTGTATTTCTTTCCCCCTATTCCTGCTTTCTTTCAAATATTGCGAGACACTCTATTTTTAGATTCTTTTGAACTATCAAAGATTTCAATGCATTCGACGTGCAAACGTTTAATGTATCTCCCTTCAATTTCTTACCCTCGTTTGTACTGAAGATAGCTAAGTTTTAAGCACGATACACGGGATTCAAAGAGTTCCTGCGAATGGTAAATGAGGTGCGATCAGGCGAGAAAGTGTATGACATGCGTAGAAGATTCATCAATGTTATTGAATGGAAGGGGAAGGTGGAGAAATGACTGGATATTTTCGGAATAATCTTGTCAGTTTACATTGACTGGGGGAATAGTATGGGCACTGGATAGGGCAATAGTAGGTCGAATCAATGACCGGAGTAATTCTGAAGAATATATGTATTGTATTGAAAATATTCAATAACGATTATTTCCATCACGTCATATCACTATTCCATCCTCCCACTTGTATGTGCCTAGCTTCGCAACCATTATAATATTACCTCACCCGTGATATGAATGATCCTACTGTCCATTCTAATTGACGAAATAATTCCTATTACTCCGTTTTCGTCCGTCACTTCCACCGTCTGTGTCCCGTACACCGACTTACTCTCATCTTCCTATCGATTCATACATAGACCATTGCTTCATAGCATTCACTTCTTTCATCATTTCCTCTGCCATTCTTACCGCCTTCTCTTTCCCAGTCGCTCGACGATTTATCACTACCGCGGTTACAATTGGCATAATCCCCCTTCTTTCTGCGCATTCTATCAACCCAGTTGCTCCTTGCCACGTTTATCTCCGTCTCTCCCACTTCCTAGCGTCCGTTAATCCTGTAATCCCTCCACCTCCTCGACTTTTAATACTTTGCTCCACTCTCCTGTTTCTTTCCACCATCCACTTCTCACTAACGTCTTTTCCCGCGTCACTCCCCCTCCACATTCTATTTCCCCTATCTTTCGTTTCCTCCTTTCACTCCCCCGCTCTGACCGAAAGATCTAGGTTCGTGACCCGACGTTGGCGGGATTTTCAACACTGGCTGATAGAGATACTTAGATAGCTGGTCGAGTTATGTTATTGTCTGGAGGAGAATACTAGCGGCCAGCTGCTCTGATCGGAAGTTTTCTGTAGTTTCTCTGAACTATACCAGACGAATTGCAGATTAGTACCCTAACAAACGGGCCATGGACCCCGCGCGATCTTTCCTACCTTTGCCTTGTCCTAACCAGCCCCTCACACACATTCATACTTATATACACTACATTACCACATATGCTGGGAGATCGGTCGGGAGCTTAGAGTTTGTCCCGGATTGGGCAGTACCTCGCTGAAGGGAGATACCTCTTTGGCGAAAATTCCTTGCAAGCCGATAGAGGTCAGAGGTCGGCGCCGGATCTCGCGATAAAACGTGCACTACACTTACGTGAGTAACGACCTTGAGCATTGACGCGCTCGGAATCACTAATCAATCAGTCAATCTATCAATCAAAAAGCGGCCCTGTCACCCGCACGTCTCCCCCGCGCGGCCGCCCCCCCCCCCCTTCATCCGCGTTTTCGTGTCCTCGGAGGCTCCGAGCGGCGCCGCCAGCCAGCCCCGAGGGCCCAGCGCCCTCCGCATGCAAATGCGTTTCATTTCCGCGCCGTCTGCCGCGTCGCGGTTGCGTCTTCCATCCCCCTCCCCTCCCAGTTACACAGTGGGTGCGGGCACCGGCCGAAACGCGCTACAACAGGAGGAGGCAAACGTGAGACCGAAAGCTTCTGCTGTCGGAGACAGTAGCTACTGGGCCGCCCGTGCTCGGCGCAGGTGCCAACGCGATGCATTTTGCCCTGAGGAAGGTCGCAGAATGGCGGCCGAAACGTCGGCACCTGTACTTTGTCTCTCGGGCAGCCAAGAAGCTAGAGCTAGATGTGGTTCGTCCTGAGCCGTAGGCGATTTTTTTGACAGGTTCTAAAAACAGTGGAATATCACAGAGCGCATCGACAGTCCCCTCCACCGGACAGATGAGGCCAGAGCCAGCTGCTAGTACTGCACGGTGTCCGTTCTGTGCGTGTAATTCGAGAATAGGTACATTTTTCGCGAGTGATTACATTGATTCAATCGGATCTTTCCCTGTAGACAAGCAGATGAGAGTATGTACCCGTGTGAATTAAGTTACCAAAAGGCACCATTAAACTGGCGGACCATTAATATCATATTTCAAAACACTCTTGGTGTTTACTTTTATTAAGCTTTTAACTAAAATCGCAGAAGACTGAATTATAACCTCAGGACTAATCGTGGATGTAATTCTTTTAACGAAGGTTTAAAAAGGATTTTTCTTGCAACTACCGATATAAATACACTAATAGCTTTAAAAACATTATCCGATTGACGGAACAATAGAATCAACTACAAGTAAACCAACGTTCATGAAATAAATATTATTAATTTCATTTAGGAAGCAATGAGAGTTAGAATAATTGCTCACATGACTGAACATAAAATATGTCGCGATTTAGAAATATTTCAGACACAAAGAAAAAATAGTTAATTGTCTCGGAAGATGTTCAAAAATTGTCAATTACAATTTATCACAAGATCGAAATAAAACTGAATTTATACGTAAAAAGCCTTTTTTCTACACAAGAGAAAATAATAATTTTAAAAAGTAACCTCTGTTATGCACGCCAAAACACAATCTCCCAATTAACACCACTTTGAAGTAATTTTATCTGTTCCTGGGGTTAAACCGGGCGAACAATCAGACAAAAATCGTGAATGCAATTGAAAAATTATTAATAACATCAAAATATCCATATAAGATTGTCAAAAGGAAAGTATTTTGAAATCACAGAGAAACACACCGATTATATTTGCATGGATTGTTATGATTTTTCTACTTATTTTGCAATGAAGCAATATTACACTACCACCACCACCACCATTATTTTGTCCATTTTTATTAAACAAATTTTGTGTGTAGTATAAAATTTGTAATATATAATGCGAGCTACACAATTCTTTTATGAAATTATGATTGTGCGTAGACAGATTTAAGAACTGTGCCATTCACTGTTGAAATACCTACCACAAAACGTCATGTATTTTCAAATACTACATTTTAAATCTTCCGCCGTCACCTTTTGTTCAGCACGCGCTTTCCCTGGCGCTTTGTGTGCAGTGTGCGAAGGCGAAGGCGAAGGCGTGGCAGGCGGCTACATTGTCGTTTCGTGTTGCGGAGTCTCCGAGGCAGGTGCGCGGAATTCGTCGTCTGCGCTCTTCCCTTCGCCCCGCGACGGCCTCGCAATAATTAGAGACGACCGCGTTCCCGCTGACAAAGACGCTCAGTCGCCGTCTTCGCCCGCCGCCCCCCACCCCCGCCCCCGTTCCCCAACCCTCGCTCCGACCCCGCCCCGCCCCGTCCACGCGGCCGCGCGAAGCACGCAGTGGGCGAGAGCGGGAGCTGCACCTATTCGGAGGCAAAATTCAGGGGCTAAAGTACATTCAAAGTTTCGTTGTAATTCGAAACCTAATAGTATAATACAATACGGATATTTCAAAGTAAATATTAAACACGTGTAAGTTACACTCAGGGCTCGACGATGATCCGGTTTTGCCGATGAACTCGTAGCGCGATATTATATACATATATTATATGAATAACGGAGTTATCTATCTATCTATCTATCTATCTATCTATCTATCTATCTATCTATCTATCTATCTATCTATCTATCTATCTATCTATCTATCTATCTATCTATCTATCTATCTATCTATCTATCTATCTATCTATCTATCTATCTATCTATCTATCTATCTATCTATCTATCTATCTATCTATCTGTCTGTCGCTCTCTCTCTCTCTCTCTCTCTCTCTCTCTCTCTCTCTCTATATATATATATATATATATATATATATATATATATATATATATATATATATATATATATATTTTCTCCTCAATGTCAGGCAATCCGTATTAACAAGTGTTTAGCTGGTTGCATTCCAGGGCCCGTCCATGAAATTTCGTGTACCTGCAGTACCTTTTTTTGCATACGCTGTAGCATAACAATGACAGGCAAAGATGCAAATGTGTCCATTGTATGAGATTTCTCACTATATTCGTTGACATAATGTGATATTTTTCTTCATATCGTAGGAGTTTGTAGCACTATTTGTGAGACATTCTATATAGAGTATTGTATATTATAATACATTATAATGTAGTATACAACGATAAAATAAGATCACATTTTTGTCCAGTTTTCGTGATACATTGAGCAAATGCTGATATGGCCGCTTGTTTTGCTTCTGAAGATAAATTTAGCTTCACTATGCTCACGTTTTGTTGAGCTCTCCCTTTGCTTGTGGTAAGAGTAGTGCTGAGGATCAGTTACTGTTTTGTTAGCGATGCAAAGAAATCAAATCTACGGTTCGTTTTACCATTTAATATACGTTTTCTATAACTCTGGAACAAAAATCTCTGGATTTGCAAATGTTGCAAATCTCACGCTTTTTAAAATATTATTATTTTTATATTATGTTTAATTTTTTTAACTTGTACTCATCTTTCAATTATTTATAGTTAAAATGTGGGAAAGGGATTCAAAAGTTTAAGAAAAGTGCGCAGATACATACAACACATACATTTTTTGCTGAGTAAATAAACTAAATAAAACAAATCAAATCACGTACTATCTTACGCTTTACTGCGCTGAATCTTGAAACGAGAAGAATTGTTTTGTGAAACAATCATACGATACTGTTCTATAAACGTTAGTTAGACGGTACCTGGAAGAGAAGCAACGTGTGCCCTTTCTTGTAAAATTGGTTTTAAAGACGTTTTTGTTCCGTTTCTGCGAATTCAAAAACTCGAATGTCCATGGAGAGTGCTTCCAAAGCCTGTTTAGCTGGTATTACGTTAGAACACAATTTTCTGAACATCTTTTGAAGAGAGCTTAGCGCCCAGCGCTCTGCACTTTAGTTTCAAAAGAACCCCGTAGTAGTTCTTTAGTATTGAAGATTTTTAATTTGAAGTATTTACAGTGAACATTTGAGGTGGGTATTTCGTTTGCGAGGTAGACACATAAGCTCCTGTATTCGCGGTGGCGTAACAGAATGGGATTATGGCACCGACTACTGGGGAATCCAAGAAGTGAGCATTTCTCATTCTGCGTTCCATAGATATCTTGTGGAAATCAGGTTGAGGTAAAAGAAGTAAAAATTGTCCTCCACGATGTATAAAAGGTAGATTAAAATGTTTAATCAGAGAATTTCTCCATCTTCAGAAGGTTTTTTTCTGTTTAAAAATAAAACACGGAGTAATTTGTGACAGAAATAGTTAATGAATTTGGTTAAATATAATTTTCTGAAAGGTTGTTTTAAATTGCGGTACTCTATTTTCAGAACTGGTAATGTGTATTTGTTAAGATTCGTTGTATTGACAATTGAAGCACAATTTCTATTGCAAAAACCCTGACGATATAAATATTTTCCTAAAACATTCATACATTATAGAAGGTAATTTCAATTTCTATTTCTGCATTTCATAACAGTTCTCGAATATCCACGATCGTTTATTCCGTTAGTTCACGTTTGAGTAGACCGGTGCTGCTTGGTTTACCTACACAGAGGCTTTACTTCTCTCTAAGACCTTATGAAAACGTGGAAGCGCGACAAATATTTAAGATGACTCTCAAAAAGGAGATACTCATATTTCCTCCCAAATGGTTCATACGTTTTAGAGGTATTTAGTGATTGAAAATACAGGAGCTCAAAGAACGTTCGGAAGTTCATTATTTTTTATACTAAAACCTAGTAGTTAGTTGTAAATAATCTCGTATTTTAAAAATAAAAAAAAATAATTATTGGATTATTCTTGTTTGTTACATTTATTTTGATCCTTTACAATTAATTTTTCAACAACTGATAATAGTCTCCGGTCATTAAAAAGGGAGTTTTTTCTCATATTACTTGTAATATATTGTGTGATAATGCAGCATGATTTACACCGCACACTCTTTGAAAGTACCATTTTCACTTTGGTAATCGAATTTAGCCTCGTGTGAATTAAGAACACTTGTAAAGGCAATTTCACCCACTGTGCAGCCTCTGTAGACTGTAAGCGCAAATAATTATTCTTCGGGAAGGGCTACCCAGCTACCTTCGCCACCCACCTCCGCCTCAGCCGTCGCGCCCGCCACCCCTCCCTCCAGCCCTCTTGTTCGCCAACGCGAACTCCCCAACGAGTCGTCCCCATCGTATACGTTGTCGTCGCCGCCCCCGCCTCTGTTACTTAACTGCCGCGCGCCGTCCTTTAACTCAGCGTCTGTGCCTCGTTCCTAGTATCGCCGCGCCCCCTCCTCCTGCCCCCTGGGCGCTCCCCCGAATCCTCTTTTTACCCGCTTCTCCTCTCGTCCGGCGCCCCAGCCGTCCTTCTACCCCTTGCTCATCAGCTTCTTCGCCGTCAAGGCTGCTCAAGGACAGGGGTGGTTGGGGGAGGCAGGGTGCAAATTCAGGCTCGTAATTGCCGTGGTACAAAGTAATGACTGTAGTCGCCTCCGCCGCCTTCATTGCTTCCACCGCCGCCGCTACCGCTACCTCCACCGCCGCCTCCGCCGCCCCCACCGCCGCCGCCGTCGCCACCCATGCCGCCGCCGCCACCGCCACCGCCGCCACTGCCGCCACCGCCACCGCCACCGCCACCGCCGCTGCTGCTACAGCCGCCGCCGCCGCCGATGCCGCCACCGCCGCCGCCGCCGCCGCGACCGCCACCACCGGCACCGCCGCCATCACCGCCACCGTTTACACTTACACTGCCACCACCATCTCCGCTTCCATTGCCATCTCAGCGTCTACCGCCCCCTCTGCTTCCGCCGTCATCTCCATGGGCCCCACCCCGCTACTCCTGCTGCCTCCGCCGCCATCAATGCCGCCACGGCCATTCCTAGCTTCGAAGCTGACGCCTCCGTCTCTCCCGTCACGCCCACCCACCCCCACTCCTCAGCGCCGTTTCCACCGCCCCCTCGCCGCCTCTGCGCCCTCGCGTTAGCAACAGGTCAGGCTCCGTGCCCTAGCGAGCAGTTGTTGAGAGGAATTGCAATGACGGCGCCCGGGATCTTGAAGCTCTTTGCCTATCGGTTTCCGATACCAGTGAGGTTCTCTTCGAGGACTGCAGCCAAAATAACTGCCGTCTCTGCTGTGGAACTATTATCTAAAGAATGCCGCCTTCGCGTGCTTGAATCGCGTTCTCAGCCTCAACACTTGATACTCTGCTCTGTGTTTCTTCACGAATGTGTAACTGTGGCAATGGGCATATCGTTATGTATTTATTTGACTCTGGGAATTCCATCATACAGATTGAGGAAATAACATCAGCTTTCTGTGTATTATACAATATTAGTTGTTGTAGCTTTTATATTGGTAATAATTTATACATTCATCTTTAAAATAAAATGTATGTCTTGTACGTATATGATGTAGATGATACCACGTATTTCTTACACATTTTACAGTGAAATTGTTCATTTTAATTCAAAGTCCAATAGTTCATAGTTTCTAAAAGCGTAAATTTATAACAGTAAGTTAAGTAATAGTATTAATAAAAAGTAATTTATAACAGTATAGTAAAAGAATTTGTATTACATGTAACTAAGATAGTTCGTGTCAATGCACCAGTACAGAACATATTAAACAGTTGATTATTAAAAGAAAATGAATGCCTTGTAACATTAACAAAAATACATTTTACATTCTCATGAAGATAAATCATTCTTCGTTACTAGATTTTACTACACTTATTAATAATTCGCTGGTTGTAACCATTTCCTTCTAAAGAAATTATGTTAATTCAGTGAATTTTAACAAAATAATGGATTTATAGAACTCTGCAAAAAGAAGAACGAAAATAGGAAATTCTTGACACTCGTCAATCCGATGATGCGAAGATCTTCGATAGAAGTTGAACACTCTGGCTGAGTATCTCAATGCACCTAAACCGGAGTGGTACGCGTTAGTGCATACGTTAATGCTAGAAGCTGAATCGGAATTCACTGTGCTCAGCCACCCGCAAGAAGAGGCGTGGGAGCGACCCGGGCGCGTGCGTTCTATTTGAGGCAGCTGCGCCCCGCCGCGCCGCAGCTGTCCATCGCCCCGCGCTGACCCTCCTGGGCGGGCGGGCGGTTGGGCGGGCAGCGGGGCGTCTCCTGCCGCTCGGCCGCGCGCCCTCCGCGCCCCGCCAGGTGCTGGCGCCCGCCCACGTGCCCGCCCACGCGCTCGCCCGCCCACGCGATCCGGATTTGCAAAGCTGATTCCACGAATGGTTGTCTCTGTATGCGCGGGCGGCGGCGCGCACAGCGGCGGTACTGGAGTGAGGAGGGACGGGGCGGCGAAAAACGGATGGGCGACGGGACGCTGCGGCATGAGGCGGCTCCGGACGGCTTGGGACGGTGCGGGACGGTGCGAGACGGTGCGGGACGGTGCGGGACCGAAAATGGCGGTGAGACCGAAGACACTGTCAGCGAAGCGGAGCAAGGAGTGGAATCTTAGGGTGACGGGGTCGGAGTATGACGTTTGAAAAGTGACGTTGTTGTGCGGTCTCATTGTGTGAGAGTCTAGAATGTCCAAGTCGGATGGTGTCGGAGTCAAACGGTGTCGTGCACGGAAGGTGTCGAAGTCTGAGGATGTCGGGTGCAGATGATTTTGGAGCATGAGGGGGGCAAGACCGGAATGTATTACGGTCGAAAGGTGTCGGGATCGAAGGGTGCCGGGATCGAAGGGTGTCGGGATCGAAGGGTGTCGGGCTCGAAGTGTTTCGGGGTGGAAATGTGTCGGGGTGGAAGTGGGTCGGGGTGGAAGTGTGTAGGGGTCCGTAGGTGTCGGTATCGAAGGGTGTTGGGATCGAAGGTTGTTGGGATCAAAGAGTGTCGGGGTCTGCGGGTGTCGGGGTCCTGAGGGTGTCGGGGTCTGAGGGTGTCGGGGTCTGAGGGTGTCGGGGTCTGAAGGTGTCGGGGTCTGAGGGTGTCGGGGTCTGAGGGTGTCGGGGTCTGAGGGTGTCGGGGTCTGAGGGTGTCGGGGTCTGAGGGTGTCGGGGTCTGAGGGTGTCGGGGTCTGAGGGTGTCGGGATCTGAAAGTGTCGGGATCTGAAGGTGTCGGGGTCTGAGGGTGTCGGGGTCTGAGAGTGTCGGGGTCTGAGGGTGTCGGGGTCTGAGGGTGTCGGGGTCTGAGGGTGTCGGAGTCTGAGGGTGTCGGGGTCTGAGGGTGTCGGGGTCTGAGGGTGTCGGGGTCTGAAGGTGTCGGGGTCTGAGGGTGTCGGAGTCTGAGGGTGTCGGGGTCTGAAAGTGTCGGAGTCTGAAGGTGTCGGATCCAGAGGGTGTTTGAACGTGAGGTGTCGGCGCATGAGGAAGTAGAGGTCTAAAGGTATTGGGCTCTGAAGGAGTCGGGGTCTGAAGGTGCCGGAGTCAGAGAGTGTTGGGGTGTGAGGGTGTCGGGGTTGGAGTGTGCCGGGGTCTGAGGGAGTCGGAGGCTGCCGGGGTCTGCGTTTGCCGGTGGTAGTGGGTGGTCTGTGGCGGGCCGCTGAGCTTGCGATGACAGAGGCTGGGTGGGAGGGGCGCGTGGTTGGTGAGGGGGGGGACCGCCGTGCAGTCTCCGAACGGGAGCGTTGGGGCGGCAGGGATGGAGCCCCGTCCCCCTGCGCACGGGCTGCAACGCGATGCCCGTGCTCCCACGCTCGCCTAATAGCTTGATTAGCACGCGGGCCCGCGCGGGCGGCGAACCGCGTGTCGTCTTCGCCGCCCCCTCCTCCGGCGCCGGGTGCGCCTGCTCTCATTACGGCGGCCCCTCTGCGCGCGGGATTGCAGCCCGTCCGGCTGCTCACTCGCGTTCCAGGTTATGCCGGCTCAACCGCGTCCGCTAGAGATGCCGGCAAATCAAAGCGAGCCAGGTCTACCACATAGTGTGTTGTAACGTAACTGCGAACAATAAAGAGAAACGGCCAGTGCTGTTATTTTCGATTTATGAAATCAAATATTTGCGCTTGAACGATTACTGGGTCGTGCACAAATGACAGCTTCACCATTCGGACGACGCTCTCATATTTGTTTACAGCTTGTTACATTTTCTTCTTTAGTTTAATTTTCCAATCTACTTTATGTGGCGCATACAGTGCAATTTATCTTCAGAATTGAAAAAAATTGTCTCGAGAGTATTTGTCTATAGAGCTTGAAAATATTGTTTTACGAATATTCTCGCTTAATGTAATCGGTTCGAAATGTTACATGTATTTTTGAGAACCAAAATCATTATTTCCGTTCCTTCATTCTATAATAAACAAAACGTGTCACACACATAACTTTCTAGTAAACCAATACTTCACTCTACTCGATTGAAGGACGTAAATACGGCTAGATGGTTACTAATTTTTCTGAGTGTTCAAATTTAAAAACTGGAAACTTCATTGGAAGTACTGCAATCGTCATTAATTTAGATTCTCTCTATTTTAATAACTTGTTTCATTTCATCGTTCGATCTCTTATATTTTTGTTTTTGTTTCTTTGCTTATGTTGAATTCAATTTTAAATCCTGTTCTTCACTGTTGTTTTTTGATGCTTTCTCGCTATTTAATTAATGTATTTGTCACATGAATTTTTTAGCAGTACTGCTTTTCTTTTTCATCACTTCACCGTGCTTCCTGCTCTTCATCTTTTCTTTTTCTTTCTGTACCATCCTTCCCCCCACCCCCACCCCACCCCGAGAATCTTACACCACACATACACCAGGACTAAGAGCTTACACTCCCACGCCTGGCTAATAACTTCATTAGCAGATCTATCATCTGCTCGCATCACGGATCTCGTCTCTGTCATTAGGCTCATCCCTGACTTTGATATTTGTCAGAACCATTTCTGAAACAACGCATTCATTTAATATAATATACATTTGTGTCACTTGAACAGAGCAATTGTTTTTCTTATTATACTACTTATCATTAATACATTGCCTTTAATTTTTATTTTGGCACGGGAACGGCAAAGCAGTTTTTTTTCAACTAAGTATGAACTCAAAAGTGTGAGACATAAAATTACATAAGGTATGCACACTACAATATCTAGTTCACTTAGCCAAATTGTTTAAAAGGAACTTACGTTTGGCCAGACAAGAAAAGCAAGAAACCTACAGAAAATGAGAAATATAATTTGAAATTTCGACGTAAAGAATGAAATGAATAACTGAAACATGTAATGTCTACTAAGACGGTCTTTGGAATGTGAATTTTACATTATTGTGGCTACTCAGAACAGAACTTTAAAATTTTGCTATTGAGTGAAGGAAAATGGCCTCCGAAATACTTTTATAAATGAATACCGTAACAAACGTTACGTGTAAAATGGTGAAGAAGGCAATTTAATTAAAAATCCGTAAAAATGTATGAACCCGAGCAAACTTCGTGCTTATTTCTTACGCCGTTTGCAGAGGAGGAAAAGTCTATTACAGCCCAAAAGCAAACAAGGCATCATTCTCCCATTACCTCAAGACAGCGTTGAGGAAAAGGCCGGCAAATCGCGATGGAAGGCAGCGCGTAAAGGAAATTCGTGTTTTCGTTTCTCTTTGGCGCCGCGCCGCGCCGCGCCGCGCCGCGCCGCGCCGCGCCGCGCCGCGCCGGCCGGGCCGGGCCGGGCCGGGCCGCGCCTGGCCGGAGCGCTGGCGAGGCTGATTCCGCTAATGGCCGCCTTGATGGGTCCGTCGGAAGCAGCACGGCTGCCTCTTCTCCCACGCGCGCTAATAGCTTGATTACCACGTGTAAGCGCGGGCCTGCGCTCCTATGGCTTGGCGCCGCGCGGCGCGGCGCGGCGCGGCGCGGTGCGGCGCGTCTTTGTCCCAGGATGCACGTGCTCTCATTACCGGGGCCTCTGTGCGCTCCGCGCCGCTCTCGCCCGCCTCCGCCTGCACTTGCCACCTTCGCTGGCGATGCGCCGGGTTGTTGCACCCTGCCGCACTCACCCCACCGAGCGGAGTGGCTCAGGGCGTGGAGCGCTGGCTTCGCTCTCGGGAGGCCCGGGTTCTATCCCCTTGCCGGACTTCTTGGCCGGGGTTTTCGTGGTTTCCTTTAGTCATACAGGCGAATGCTGGGATGGTTCTACTGAATGGCCACGACCGCAAAACAGGCGTCGCTAACTGAATTCGTTAAGTACGTGAAGTCACAAAGGTTAAGTGAATTCGAGACATCGCGGGTTCCTGGATGGGTGCTCGACTAGGAACTCCGGGATCTAAAGGCTCCGAGGCCAATTGCCCCGTACGAGACATACTAAAGTAGCTAAGTACAAATACAAATACAAATACACTCACCCGTGGCTGATATGCTGCGATCGGTTCTTAGTGATCTTCGTGGCACGAGAGGTGAGAAACTCGAAATCCACAGAAGGGTACATTGAAGAACTAGGGACAGAAATAATCTTTTGTGAAAAAATTAAACTATTTGCTATCTATCCAACTTCACCGCAACACTTCGTTATATTCGAATGTTTACTCACACATACTACTTCGCCTACATAGCTGCAACCTACACTTAACTGAGGCTTACAGTTCGCAGTCAGGTTCGAGTCTGCAGCTATTTGTGCTTAAAAATGATGAACAACGTACGGAATTTTCGCGCGGGTTTAGGCACTTCTTATTATTCTTATTCTCATTATTAGTCTTATTACAATATTAATATTTTTATTTATGTTAATATTAATAATTCTGCAAATAATAATCTATTATGATATTATTCTCGTTTTCACTGATTATTCTTTACCACTGATTCTCTCCTTCTTCATTGAAACGAAATATTTCAATTTCCATTTCTGTTAGTTTAAACTACAACATTTTAATTTAATTTTTAGACTCAAGAATCATTACTGTAATTTTAATTGTTTTCCTTCTTCTTTCCAATACGGGTTAAAATGTTTAAGTACTGAATTTTTGCATAGATTTGATTAGATGTTATTTGCAAGTGTTGCATGTTTATTTCAATTGAAATTGTAAGATTTGTGAGTTCGTAATTAACTTATCAGAATTAAACTTGATATTTGTCAATTGCTTATTCCTTTCAAATATCTGAAACTCTCAAGTATAAACGGTATTTATCCTCTATAATTAAAGCATTATATCTTCATTTTAAATTCAACATAATATTATTGTACTATAATTTTTATTTGTACATTGTCCGTATGTTGACCATCATATGATCACACACATTGACTATTGATTCAGTCTAATGAAGTCTGTCTTTATCAATAATTTTATAAAATACATACTCACCTCTCAATGGATTAGCAATCATCATCAAATTTTCGAAGTGAAAAAGAAAAAAAAAACATTACAATTAAATAAAATTATTTGTGTATTAATATACAGTAGACGCCGCTTATTTTTATCACTCCAGGCCGAAGATAAGTTGATTACAATAACAAATTGAAAACAATAGAGGAGACATTTTAATTAGAAGATTATCATATGAAAAAACAAGAATTCTTCAATCCTGGTTTTGCATCTGCTTCTGGTTTTCTCTGCAAATTCCTTCAATGTAGTCCCATACTCCTCATGTATATATAAGCTAACCAGTGCTGAAAAACACGTCGTAATATTTCTAATGCCTGCCTGATTTCTGCAGAGATGGTTTTACACATTGTATCACTTTCTGTCGTCCAACAGATGTCACTCACGTCCATCCATTCCCTAATTTGTGTTCCGTTGTATTCGGAGTTCAAATACACAGAATATTCTTCAGGTAATCAGTCAATGGTAGCTACTCATTAAGGATAAAAACTGTCTGTGATTGAAATGCTTTTCAAAATAATGGTAACATTAAACGATTTATTATCCCCGTCAACGTCGTTTTTTTAATGTTCTAATGTCATTCCGGGAGGATCACCTTGCGGATAATAGCATTAGCCGAATGATAATAATAACCATGAATACAATAAGCGGCATCTCCCATAATGCAACACTCCGTATAAGACAAGCCATTGAGTATTTTTATTTATCATTATTACTATGTTTCCAAACAAATTACTTTCATGTGTCAGCATTCGTTTGCAACACAGGTTTGCACCTGCTTTTCCATCGCCAGACGTCGGCACCTTTCGTTCAAGGAAGTGTTGTGTCCTCCTCCTCCCCCACCGCGCCCTTTAACCTCCGCGTGCTTTGCCTGCGCCACATATTCCGCCTGCTGTCGACAGCGCCCGCCTGCCCGCAATCCCGCCCGCGCACCCACGCGCCCGCCCGCCCGCCCACGAGCCCGCTCACGCGCCCGCCCGCCCGCCCACAAGCCCGCTCGCGCGCTCACGCGCCCGCCCTCTCGCTCACGCGCCCGCCCGCCCGCCCGCTCACGCGCCCGCCCGCCCGCCCGCCCGCCCGCCTGCCCGCCCGCTCACGTGTCCGCCCGCCCGCCTGCCCGCCCGCTCACGCGCCCGCCCGCCCACGCGCCCGCCCACCCACGCGCCCACGCGCCCGCCCGCCCACGCGCCCGCCCACGCGCCCGCCCGCCCACGCGCCCACCCGCCCGCCCACGCCCTCGCCTGCCCGCCCGCTCGCTCACGCGCCCGCCCACCCGCCCGCTCACGCGCCCGCCCGCCCGCTCACGCGCCCGCCTGCCCGCCCGCTCACGCGCCCGCCCGCTCACGCGCCCTCCCGCCCACGCGCCCGCCCGCCCGCCCACGCGCCCGCCCGCCCACACGCCCGCCCGCCCGCCTACGCGCTCGCCCGCCCGCCTACGCGCCCGCCCGCCCGCCCGCCCGCCCTCCCGTCCTCCCGCCCTCCTGCCCTCCTGCCCTCCCGCCTCCCTCCCGCCTCCCTCCCGCCTCCCTCCCGCCTCCCTCCCGCCCTCCCGCCCGCCCCGCCCCGCCCCCCTCGCCCGCCCCGCCCCGCCCGCCCGCCCCTCTCGTCCGCCCGCCACCTGCGCGTTCCCAGGCGCGCCTCAATCTCCTTTGCAGAGCGGCGCGCCGTCCCGGTTATTCCGCTTTGAGGTACCGCCGCGCAACTTGTATGAGCGGATATCGCCGTGGCAACGGTGCACATACGCCAGGCGTGCACATATTGATTGCGACTTTCTAATTTTAGGACGCTCGAACCAATAACTTGAAATAACATTTTATGAACACGGCAGTTGATGCTTAAATGCGTGTGAAGAACATACAAAAATAAATTCATTGAAATATGTTTCATATTGCTTCACGATGCCTCAGTTGCTTACGGAAATATTTATCCCAATGGAAACAATAAATGCTTAATGTTACTTCTGGTTGTTTAAATTTTATTGTTGTCTGTATTTTAATTGTTTCACCTTATTTTCTATAAATGTATTTATAACCATCAATAAAAATAAATAAATGAATGAAGGGCTTGAAATACTTGCGATAGAATGATTGAAATTCATTGAAACAAGATCATAGATTTGGTAACGATCGTAGAATTGTTCAGTCAACTGAATGTAATATACATTTGCATTCAGTTGGTGTTATTTTTTATACGCAGAGTGTGCATGTATCCAAAAACGTATAGGAATTGTTTGACTAACTTCCGTTGGTAAATGTATAAGCAGTTATTAAGAAAGTATTAGTAATTCAACTGCAAAGTTGTAATTATTGTTTAGGCTAATTTTTCTTTATGTGATTTTTTTTGTTCTCTTCTCTTATCACGAATTAGTTGAAGAATATGACTGTACAATAAGATTAGCAGTTACAAATATAATTTGGACACGTATTTCAGGGCATACAAGCAATTCAAGTGCATACATAAGTTGTTCCTATTAATTTGCTTTCAAATATTCGCCAGATTGGCTCAAACAACTCCTATACGATTGCAAAACGACCCTTGCTCTGTTCATTCTGAATAACTGAACAGACACCCCCAACGCGTGACCAATTTCGTAAGACGTAATCAACACAACGTTCTATCTAATGACTTGTGCAATTGCCGCAAATGGCACGAGACGTGTCATGCATCACTTGTTCTCTGAAACAGTTCACAGCTCACAGATAACTTCACTCGGCTTCAAAAGGACTCTTTTGTTTTGCCTTCATGTATGCCAAGTTTTATGTTCATATGTTAGGCGTTTGGCTTAAATATTCGTATGTGACTAAATTAACATTGATTTCTCTTGTAAAGAAGAGATAATATCTCTGTATACATACCAAATCAATTAAAGAATGGGTCACAACTGTTATAACTTACTCTCATGTCATGGCTTGAGCCACTCTGTCAAACAGCGTACAGCAAACACAAATGCAATGAGAAACATTGAGCGTCTTTGTTTGTGTGTGTGTGTGCCCGCGCGCGCGTGTGTGTGCGTATGTGGGCGTGTGTATGTGTGTGTGTGTGCGCGCGGACGTGCGCGTACGTAATATCTCATTGCATTTCCCTGCAAACCGTGCTGTATGTGTGTCTCTTACTCCCGAACACTTCGTGTCTTGCAAATAGCCCTAGACCACTCGTGTATTTCAGTGCCTTCCATAATGTGTTTTGCGAATTCCGGGGCATCCCCCCCCCCCCCCCGAGCACTCGCCCCAAGTGACGGTGGCTCCCTGTTGCAGGTCCGGCCTACTCCCCCGGCCGCGTTACAGCCGCCGCCGCCGCCGCCGCTGCCACCATCGCCGCCGCCGCCGCTCCGCCAGCGCGACCCAGGGCGCAAGGGCGGCCACGCCGACAGCCGGTAAGTCTCCGCCCGGCGCAATAACTACGCCTGACACTCGCAAAAAATCGGGGACATTCAATTCCCACGCCCCCCGCACCTCAGGGTGAGAAATCAGGTTAACTGCCGCCGCGACAATCCCTGCTCCGTCTCGCGCGTCCTCATCGCCCTCACTAGCACCTCACGCACTTTTTCCCGCAGCGGCTCCTCCGCCATGAGGATCTCCGGCTACTCACTCCACTCCCGTTGTGTGTGTGTGTGTGTGTGTGTTCTCCTGCAGTCCACCTCCGAACCGCAACGCTTCTCCAGCCCATTTCACGCCCGTTATTGATTGATTGGATTTGAAATAGGTGAAGTGAGGTTTGGTGAGAATGATTGTTGTTGATGAGTGTTGATGATGGTTGTCAGCTGCTATGGTTATTATTCTCGAGAGTCTTGTGAATGTTTTATCCCAAGAGGTGGCTGTGTTTTTCCGCGGCCAGATGGTGAGATCCGGCGCCGTGTACTTAGACACATCTATATGCTCCCTAATGGCTGAGTTTAGCTCAAAGCCAGTATTGCCGTATTGTTGGAAGCTTGTCCCAACTAGACAGTGTGATGCCTGTAGTCGGAAATCCCCTTCAAGTCAACATGTAGGTCGGCCCCGGATGTCACCATCTCGAAGGGAGGGAATCACTGCTACCTCTCCGGATAAAATACTAACTATATTATCGTGGCAATTGACCATAGCACTGAATATGCTAGAAAACATTAATCAGTCAGTCAATATTTATTCTCCCTCTACACTCCATACCTATATAGCTCCTATTTTTGCGATTCAGTTCCTCTTCATCCCCTCCGTCCATACTTACTCGATTAAAACGAGCTGTGGAGCCAAGTCGTTTTCCGTTGTTCCGTTTGTGGCTCGAGGAGATAGAGAACATCCGTCGCCAGAACATCTTCTTTCGACAACTTTATGTCAACCTTTTCTACCCTCAAGCAGTGCCAGCACTCTACCTTTCTTCTTCTCTCCCTCATCTCAATATCGACCCACTCGCACCTCACCGTCACTTCACATTTACCTCCACATCACAATCTCTTAACACCTACTTCACCCTCATCTCAACCTCGCCTCGCGTTCACCTCGCCCTCACATGAGGTCATCACACCACACCTTCACCTCGCTCTCACCTAACCCTCACCCTCACCTCCACTTCTTCATCACCCGCATCCCAACTTCACCATCACCCTCTCCCTCACTCTCATCCTCATCCTCATCTTCACCCTCACCCGGCCCCGAACCTCACCCTCACCCTGACCCTCACCCTCAACTTCACTCTCACTTTTACTCTCACTCTCCTTCACCTCCCCTCACTCATCCTCACCTTGCCCTCACCTCACCCTCACTTGATCCTTACCTCTTTCTCACCTTGCCATAACCTTATCCCCACATCACCCTCACGTCGTCCTACAGTCTTCTCGCCCCTCGATCCCACCGTTTATTCTGTGCCTTCTAAGTCGACACGTGCTTTCGCCACGCCATCTCCGCGCCCTCTCCCGGCCTGGCCACGCCCCCACGGCGCGGCGGCGCGCGGAGAGAAGGCTGGGGAAGAGGGAGAGGGAGAGGGGAGGAGTCCCGAGGGACCCTTTCACAAAGTCTCGACTTCAGAATTGAGAATTCAACTCTCGGCTGCTGCTTAGTGTTGCCTCGTCCGCAGAGGAATTCGGATATGCCGCCGCCCTGGAGTTTCAACACTTCCTTAACGACGTGACATTTTCACCGCCCTTTCCACCCCAACCTTGCCTCCTGGTGTGTCTGAAGACGTCAGCGCTGCCGACGACTCGATGTCTCTTCCGTGCAACCCCATCACTGCCTTTTCCTGTACGGCGGCTGCAGATTTTGTGACGTCACGTATAATTATTTCAGAACAATAAATCGTTGTGTTACGACTTTCGCTTTTTATTGTGGAGCAGAAACAATTGACTAGTTTTTAATCACACAATCACATTCTATCGAAAGATATGCCATCACTTCCCTACAGTCGTACACTTGGTTCACCATAACATGGATGAATTTTGAAATCTTAATTCATTGTATCATCAGTTAGATTGTTTGATAAATATGCATATCAAATATATGTTAATATAAGGGTGTCAGACCTTCGAGAGAAATATTGCAACATATTGTAAATATCACTTCGGTAACAAAGAATATGATTTGTAGTTCGTGTACTTCAAAACCTTCACCACTTTTTTACAGAAACCTGTGCTTTTGAAATTATATCTCACTCCCGTGAGTGGTTACCTGAAACCGTACTCCTTATTACCGTTTAGTAGATTTACCCTCCGGGCGCGTTCACGCGATTTAGTGTCACCTGCGCGGGGGTGGGGATATTTTTGTTGCCAACGAACACCCATTTCTTTTCTCAATGTTACAGCTTCTCTTGATCATAAATTATGAGGAATTTATTAAATAATATCAATTGGACATTGTAGTAGATTAAAAATTTATTGAAACAATTATGATTATTCATCACAAAAGAAATTCCTTGAGATAATCTGGAAAATCAGTTTTCTACTTTGGCTTCACAAATCACCGATGACAAATACGTACAATAAAATAATGGCATAATAAAAATCAAAATTAATGTAATTTGAAGGTGAAAATCGAATAAGATGAAAATGGTAAAGAGGGGGAGAGACAATGTGTAGGAAGCTAAACATGTTATAACAAAACGAGAATAGTATTAGGTATGTAGATTCCTAAAATCCACTGAAATCAGCTACAAATTACACGTAATGAATAATCAATTAATATAATTGACACAATAATTAGTACACGAGGATAATTATGACATTATTTATAACAAAAATATATGAAAAATATTCTAACTTATTTATCATACACGTGAAAAAAAAAAGTCGTGATCGCGTGACGATGTTTGTGCCGCATAAGCAAAGACTGATGACGTTCGTCACTTTTGCGCAAATATGAGTGGGTCTTGGAGAATACGTTACTGTTATTTTGTGTTTCAATAGATAACTAGAGAATATCTGGCTTCCAGCTATGCTGAGTTCAAACATCAACGTGCAAGGCCATTTTATTTTCAAAGGTGGCATTTATACCGCCCGCGTGATCACTCGAAGGCTAAATTAGTCTCTGCAATAAGAGTGGATAGGTCGTGTGTGCCCGCCATAATGCAGGCCCCATGCCTGGGAAAAGTATAGTCACCCAATATCCCTTAAAGAGAAAGAAATGCTTCGCGACAATGAACGAGAACTGGTGAAGGAAGTCTTTGAAACCGGAAAACGTATTGAACCGAAGTAAAATGACTGAGTTGAAAATGACACTTGGGGTCTAGAAGAGGTTTCGGGAGATCTACACTGGAAAATTGTAAAATGATCGTATACTAGCTGGTTTTAAATGAAACTAAGAGAAATCTCTGAGTTGTTTTTTAACACATTGTATGAGTGTTTTGTACGTGTGTGTGTGTGTATGAAAAGTGTTTTATATATTTCAAGTATTACTATTAAGACTATTTGTAGCTACAGTTGCTTCTATGTCATCGCGGTTTCATCTCATTCGAACCATTTCCATGTTTGCTACAACCCATTCTGACTCCTCCATTTCATTTCCTCGAAGTTCGTCTAACCAACTTTTCTCCATCCACTCTCGCTCTGCGTGTCTGGGTCCCTCGCAGCGACCCCAGTGCGCTGCACCTGCCTCCTCCTCTTAACACCGCGCGGGATTTTAATGCAATAACGTCAATTCTTCTCTTTCCACTGCTCGTCTGCTCTAAACTAATTATTCTCTGCGAGGATGATACGCGCGAATTTATTTAATGCATTATTGGATGTCGTGGGCGTCAAATTGGGAAGTTTCAATGGCGAAAGTTTCTCAGACTCTGAGAAAAAGGTGAAAGGAACAACAGAACAGGAAGGATCCGTGTCCCGTCATTTCTCATGTAACTAGCTGTAAAGTTTTCTATCTTTGGTATAGGTTTCTCAAGGACGTATCACGTGAGTAAACAGATTTTCCTCGTTACAAAGAAAATTTTAAAATGAAATAACTTTACTAATAATGTAAACAAAAGAAGAAGAAATGGCTATTAGTTGTCTGTCGAAATAATAAGAATATCAAGATTAATGAACGTCCTAGAAGCCCTTCAATTTCTTGCTTGTTTATATTCCCACTCTCTTGGATGTCTTCTGCGTCTTTTGTATCAACGTTTCTGCCATACATCAGAGTTGTTATTTAGGAATTTGTTAAATGTGTTTGCGAAATAGTGCGTTATCTTAAATGGCGAAACAAATTACGTGCATTTCTTACGTATGTCCAAATAATATTATTTGACAATGTTAATATGCATTTTTTGTAATTACTTACAGAATACGTGTACTGCATTCGTATTTTAAGACCCCTTGCGTGTTTTTAATCCCATGATTGGGACCTTTCACTGCTAAGCCAGCCACGTGGTTTCTATCAGCTTCCCAAAACTCTAATAATCTATGTAGCTTTTATTGGTCAAAGTAACTACTAATTCCCATGCATACTTGTAGAATAGGTCGTGAAGACATTGTGATTATTCATGTATTAGAAGGGAGTAAGGTCACACAGAAAGGGATGATGAAGCAACCCGGACGCCTTTACGTCACACATCTGTTTTGTTTTTTTGCTCACACTATTTGCAGTGGAAGGGGGAATGAATGAAGGATAGTATTTAAGGTTCAAGGGTGATACAAGGTCTGATAGGACTGCACTCTGTGTCACAACACACGTTCGTGCCTTCCGTTGAGTTTGAAGTCACCGCCTGAATGTAACGCAATTCCCGAGTTTAAAACATATTTAAGTAAATAGCGTTGCTAATAAGATAGATACTATGAAATAAGAAGAAGAATGGTTGTTATTTTTCTGTGTTACTAAGGAAATTAAGAATATCAATTGCATAATGAACAATTGAAGAGTACCAGAAATGAAAGGAAAAGGAATGAAAGAGTATGGAAGAAGGATAAGTGGTTGATCGGAGAGCCCTACCATGCCACAACATATGAGTAATCATCCATTCCTGAGGCGGTGACTGCTGCTATTTACCTTAATAATATCAAATATGCCGGTTGCATTTGATTATTATATAGGATATTTTCTCTTTTATATTTGACCAGATGCTTATAATTTTGTTGTCATGCTGTAAAACAATTGCGAGAGTGAAACAATTCTACAATATCCTGTGCCTATTCTTGTTATTCGTGCCATTTATCAGTCTCAACGATAAAGTCGGTCACATGTAGTGGCAATATACAATATATCACAACAAATAGTTATTCATCTGCAAATGTATATTCAAATCGCGAAATACAATAAATGTTTTTGTTGTAAATCTAAGAGTCCAATTATTATCCAAGTTTCCTATTACTGGATAGTTTGTTTTCATTCCTTCACATCAACAAGATTAGAATATGTATGTGTCAACGAAGAATGTATCTTTTAGAAGTTCAGAATGTAGAATCAATCAAATTACCTTACGTCCAAATAGAGACATTTTGTTTCGTAAAACATTAAATCGTGAAGGAATCATTTATTTCAAGTCAGTGATGAATAATTACACTAAATTTGCAGATAAAATTCAATATTGCTATGAATATGCAAATCGATGGATTTTTTAAAACTTGGCTCTATCTTGTAATACTTTTAATATTCTCAAGTGCACATTGCCCCGGTTCGTGCACCAGAAAGGCTTGGGATTTGAAATGAGTTGGTTTTGATGATGCCAATACTACCATTATTTTCTAACGTTCAATCACCCCCTCCCCACCGAAAATAAATTGGTTCCCTGGTGCAGTGGAGCCCAGTAATGGGGGCCGTGATTCGTAAAACGTCCGTGCTCGAAAGCTCGCGAGCGCGTGCTCGACCGAGCGCGTCGGAACTGGAGTGCTGCAGTAAGCAACTGGAACGGCGCAATCAAATCCAATAGGAATATTGAAAAACTCTTGCATCACCTTAAATCACGCGTGACACACTGAGTTACGACAAATTAAGCTGAAATTGAACGCCAGTTTCGGAACGGAAGTTTCAGTACTCAAACGTCCCGCATTCGATTAGGGCTTTGGAACAGGATTTTGGGTTCAGGAGAGCGCTTCGATCCATCTTGTGATTAATGATGGTGCAGTTTCACGTTTTAATTGTTATATAGTACGTTATTATTCAGCGTGCTTCACGTTACAATTTCAAATTCCAAATTGTGAGGCGGCGAGATTGTGAGAGCGGTCATTTGAATTAAAATTAAGTGTTCACTAATTGATTTAACACCGATATTGTTAACAATGAACAATGAAATTTTAATGTACTTTTTCATTTTCTTGCCCAAACACACATTTTAAATTCTAATTCAAAATGAATTTTTCTTTCCTTTCTTCGATATTAATATTGTAAACAGTATATTCTAAAGATTTCTTACTATTAAAATTCACATTGTCATGAATATGCAAAGCATGTGAGCTTGCAAAGAAACTTTACACTCGCATAGAAATGAGGGGAGATTCAACTACAGACATCAGCGTCATCTTTACTTTCTCGCCCTTACTTCGTAAGAAAATAACATGTAATCGCGCGTCGGAGACCGACGATTTTTCGACACAAAACTCATATGGCGGGGGCCTTTTCAAATATAATTATTTTTATTCTATACACTAAAAAATATAACATATAGACGATAATTTATTTCTATTTTCTCTATGTAGTAAATTACTTCCTCTTACACATTAGAATAAAGCGTCATGACGAGATCAAAAATTTCATAGAAGCGAAGATGCTCCGGAAATCGGACACGGTAATATCCACGGAAGCCACTTTCCCCGTTGCCGAAGAGGCTAGACTCAAACCTGATCTGGTAATAAAAAGCCGGGAAGGGGCCCACGTGGTCGATGTGACTGTCCGCCACGAGGATGGGTCTAGCCTTCTGAAAGCAGGTGAGGAAAAGGTGGTAAAATACCAGCCAGTCATCCCCCTAGCAGCCAACTTCATGGAGTACCCAACGCCAGAATCCTGCCAGTGGTGGTGGAAACCTCTGGGGTATGCCAAAATTTACAGTCAGTGCCCTCAAGACCCTGGGGATCACGTATCGAGGCGATCTACTATCTCATTAATTGCTCTCAGAAGCTCTATTAAACCTTACACACAATTTGTAAATTACAATGGAGCAATTTAGCATTGCTGGTAGTAAATGCAGGAAAGAAACTTCAATGTCATGTGGAGAAGTTTAGGGAACCCATTGGATCCTAAAATGCTTAGGAATTACCCAGTTACGTCTTTAAGTGGGAAGTGTATGCTATTTAATGTAGCATATAGATATTGAGTAGTCGGAATCCATGTTCTCTCGCTTCTTAACACCAAAAAAAGATTGAAGTGAAAAGGTCCATTTTTCTGTCTGTCTATCTGCCCATCCGTCTGTCTGTGATCACGCGCCTTCATCGTTTAAACGATTTTTCCCAAAAATCCCCGATCGATAAGAACAAACTTCAACCCCTGCGTTTGTAAACGGGTATTTTGTTTTTTTTGGGACACTTCAAATCTCACATTTTCAAAATTTTCTCAAAATCCGTCCGAATGTCCCAGGATAACCCACTTAAAAATTGCGCAGTCTCATTTTCATAAAAAAATCTCTAGTTTTTCGAAAACTGAAAAAGTTCAAAAACGTCTTCCTACAAGTGCAATATTAAATATATAGGTTTTTCTTTGATTAAATATACTGTTCAAATACATATTTCACAAATGATGTTCAATTTGTGATAATGAGTTGTTTTTTGTGTAATATAGGCAGTGAATTATAGGCAAATTTGAAACTGTTATTTTGCTCAAAAATTACTTCAATTTTTTTTTCAATTTTTCGGCTGACTGAGGAAAAGCCGCTAAAAAAGTGGCACAGGACTAATTTTCGTTAAACGTCCTGAATTTTATAAAGTTAAAAATAATGCGAGAAAGTATGAGCTTTTGAAGCCAACCATTTACTTTCCAATACCCCTGTTTAGGTAAGGGGTTTCTGTTTAATTTTGTAAGACTTATATCATTAGAACATTTCTCATCCCTTCGTGATTATTTTGTCTCTCAATGCTTATCGCTTTTACAACAAAATTCGATACAGTTCTCATACGTCTTGTATTCATATGGCATTCTCTTGCAGCCAGACATGTCCATAATTACATTAAAACTTAATTTTATCCTCAGTCGATGTAGATAATGAATTTCAATTGAGATAACATAGTGAATGTTGAACTGTTTCAAAAAGGATGTCTTCTATGTTCTCAGTACGGAAATTGACTCCAGCACGGAAAATGTTCAAAATACGTACCTCGATACCTCCCTTTCCATACTTCCAAATCCATTTCCCTTCAATACCGATTCCATACCTCCGAATTTGAAAATATTTTAAATAAATTTGCAGAAAATGATTGCAATATTAGCTAAATACTTGTATTATTCTTAAATCGTTTTACTCCAGGTATAATGCACTTCAATCTAGAATTCAGTGGTGAACGCTCTCCCCCCATTCCTTGTTTTCTGAATATTGTCTTACTGCATTGGACCAAGCAGTGTAAGGGGACTACTTATCGTCGGCATCCTTGTCCGGCAATCCCGAAAGGGTAACTACTAGTCACGTGTTTCAGACTGACCGCTTCTGCACACCACTGAAACCACCATCACTGGCGCCAAATTATCCCAACCCAGATACCTTTCGCTGCCCGTGAATAGTCCCAAATGCCGTGCTTCTCCAATCTTCACGGCGTCGCGCTTGCCCGTTTGCTAGGTGCTATCTCTAGACGTCATGTCTCAAGCGTCATTCAGTCGTAAATTTCGCCCAATTTTTCCCCCTTTTATTTTTCGAAC
Source organism: Gryllus longicercus (assembly GCA_038098605.1). Classification (NCBI taxonomy): domain Eukaryota; kingdom Metazoa; phylum Arthropoda; class Insecta; order Orthoptera; family Gryllidae; genus Gryllus; species Gryllus longicercus. Next base: position 35,186 of record JAZDUA010001386.1, read on the forward strand.
TTTGCCACAACCTTCACCATATTTCGCCTTCTTTTCCATGTACGAAATGTCTTCCTCCGTCACGCAGTCTTTTCTCTCCACCCACTGCTTTTATTTTGCACTCTTGGTTTATCACAAAGTGTCCTCCGGTTTAGAATATTGAATACAATATGAACTCTTTGTTATTCTCCTTTTGTCTCTCCACTCCTCTATGCACCACCATCAGCAATCACTCTGCCATCTGGTCTTCACCGTCCTTTCTCCATCGCGCATCCGCCCCACCGCCCACATCCCTAGCAGGCGCCCCCTGTCCTGCATATAATCTCCCTCCGTCCGCTCTCTTTCTGCTCTTCATGTGTGACTACCCGTCCGCTCTCCGTCCGTTTTCTTCCACTCTCCATCCGCTCTTCGTCCCAGTCTCCGTCCATTTTCCGTTTGTTCATCTTCTTATGATCTGTCCTCCTTCCGACCACTCTCCTTCCGCGCCTCCGACCGCCCTCCGACCGCTCTCCGTCCGCACTCCGACCGCCCTCCGTCCGCCCTCCGTCCGCCCTCCGTCCGCCCTCCGTCCGCCCTCCGTCCGCCCTCCGTCCGCCCTCCGTCCGCCCTCCGTCCGCCCTCCGTCCGCCCTCCGTCCGCCCTCCGTCCGCCCTCCGTCCGCCCTCCGTCCGCCCTCCGTCCGCCCTCCGACCGCCCTCCGTCCGCCCTCCGTCCGCCCTCCGTCCGCCCTCCGACCGCCCTACGTCCGTCCTCCGTCCGCCCTCCGTCCGCCCTCCGCCCTCAGCCTCCGACTGTCTCGCTCCGCCCACAGCCGTGCCGCCGCTGGGCTCGGTGGCCGTTCGTTAAGAGGGGCGTTGTCTCTCGGCGGCGGCGCTGCCGACTCGCTGCCTCGTTAGGAGCTGTCACAACAGCCCCGCCCCCGCGCCGGGCCATCAATCTCTCTTCTCGCTCCCGCCCCGCCCCCGCCCCCGCCCCGCCCCGCCCTCTATTTTTAGCGGGCGTCCCGCGGGAGCGTCCTAGCAGGGAGCCGGCCTCCGCGCCCCCGGCGCCCGCGCCGCCGCTCTGCTCCGCTTTGTTTCAGCAGCGCCACCTCTGCTCTTCGATGCATTCAAATCCACGCCACGCTACCCGACTGCTTCCTCGCAAATTGTAAACGTATGCCGTGGAGAGACTGATGCGATGATGACTTGGGCAGATCATTTCACAAATATTTGGGTTCCTCTTGTGTGGTCACAGCTCAACACATCTTTGAATACGAAACGTGTGTCGCTGAAAATCATGTTTGTGGAAGATGTGATGTGTTCACTCAGCAAGATAAGATTTTTACCGGTTTACCAACATTTCTGCTGCTTCTATCACCGTTGCGGACGTCATTGAATACCTACTATGTTCTTCTCTTGGCAACAATAAACTTAATCTTTATTGTTAAATATACAGAGCCAATAATTTCAGGTATAAAAAAAAACAAATCTGGTGTTAGATCATTCCTTCACCATTTAAGCCTCAAAACCATTGATTTCAGTACAAAATGCTTTTTGTAACTTTTCATTTTCTTCACTCAACCGTATGCAGAGTTTCGAGATCGGAGCATTGTTGTAGACTAGGCATGGCATTTGTGAACGACGTGTGCTGAACATTTGCAAATAGTGGAATTGTTTTTTTCAAAAGGCGATCCCTTTAGTGAATACATTTTACACATATTTAAATGGTTTGGATTATTACACAATACACTAGAGGGATTTCTACATCTAATGTTGGTCACTGTTGATTTTAGATGGGCTTTTTGATAAGAATTCACGTGAAAAGGTTTCTTTGTCGTTTACCTCGTGTACCGTGTCCCTAGGTTACACTCATTTTTTACTTGTGTAATTTATTCATCCAAAGGGACAGATATTACTGTGAGTCACGAAACACTTTTGAACTAAAGTGTTGTCGGTAAAATCGTATCACACTTGTGGTACTGTGTACATTTATTGACTCGTAACTTGCAGAAAATCTGTCAGTTTCGTAATTCGTTGTGGCACGAATGAACAGCTCTCTTCGAAAGGCAAATGGGAGTGAAATACATTTGTTTCATGAGAATTCATTCCTTTTACTTTGAATGTTTAATTCTAGTCTTTGGTTTGTTCATTTATGACTCTCTAGTGAGTTCATAATATCTGGGGAAGTAGAAATTCAGACGCTTTGTCGATGGAGTCAAGAGGTCAAAGGGTTAAATTCTTGTGAGGAAAAGATCTTAGAAATAAAATAAGGGTTTTGTAACCATTGAAAACTTGAAACTTTGATCCTTTATTATGGCCAGTTAATTTTGTAAAAATCGCTATAAATAATAAAAATATTGAAATATGGTTTTCTATTTAATTACTGCTATGAATAAAAAAGAAATGTGAAATAATCCTTGCTAGAAAATTGCTACTAGAAAAGGAAAATCCCTCTGTTTCAAAGAGATATTTTATTTAAAAATCGGTTCACGGAATTGGTCAATGTGGTTAGAGAAACAATTAGTTACGCCAATGTTTCGAAATATATAATTTCTTCATCAGAACTTCAGTGTAAACAATAAACAGTGCATGAGGACAACATACATTACAATAAATCGCTTGTTGAATAATTAACACAGATAAAACAAAAAATTAAAATTTAAAATTGTAAACTAGGATGAATAAAACACCAAAAATGTATAGAAAGTACCCACCCTACTAATAATCACACAGGTAACGTCTCATTTCAAGTGACACATTGACCAACCCCGTGAACAAATTTTTAATTCTTTATTCTTCAATTGTCGTGATTATACAATGGTCAGATATTTTAATGTGCATAATTATTTCCAACAAAAAATGCTTGGAGTCATTCTAATCACTGTCACAGGGTGATTAAATTGTAATTTAGAAATAAAATTATAATTTATAACAATATAATAATTTGAAATACTGAAATGCAATTTTCTTCCATTATTAAACCATAATCATGAGAAGTGATCGAGTTAAAAATTCAGTATTTACTGCAGAAGCCAATGAGCAGTAGCAACATTAATATAAGCAAATCAGTTTTGGTGGGAAAACAGCAAGCATTTTTGTTAGTGAAATCCGATAGCATCAATATCAAATTGTTGCTTTTGAAAATATTTAATATAATTTCTATTATGAATGGCATATAATGAGTAACTTTTTTTCTAGGGAAAATTCCGCATTCTCTCTTTCGCGATTACACGAGTGCATTGTGCAGTGAATTATCAGTGACACAATTGATTCAGTAAAAGAGATTTCAAAATATTTAAATGGGTTCGAATACAAACGAAACTGTTCGCTCGCCATTGTTAGCGGATATTTGTAAATGCGAGTGAAATTGTTGAAAAAAGATCAGTGATCGTCGTGCATCCAAACGCTATTACTCATAACAATGAGCCAATCAACAAATGAGGATCTCCCCTACTGCATCGACCCGCAGTCGAGTGCCACAGACTGAAGCGCCCCCACCGCAGACGTAGAAGGTCTTACACCTCATAGGAATTTAAAACAGTACATACGTTCTCCTACTGTAACTGTTATGTAATATTGCAATAGTAGTTGTACCCACAAACGTGTTCCCAATCGGCAAAAATTCGACGCGTCTGTATGAGAGAGTAACTTCCGCCAAATGCGTCCTTCCCGAATGAGAGACGAGTCCATTTTCGGTCATACTTGATATTCTGAAATGAATGGTTGCCTTTCCGACTTCAGAATATCATATTATGCTGTTAGTTTGTAATGCTGTCATGTTTTTCCCCAATAAAAAAAAATTCCCCAACAAACGACGTTAGATTTGAATATTCTTATGAGAGCAAAGAAATTGACATAAACGATTTGCATACGCGATTCTTTCGTATAACAATATTTTAACAGTTTAAGGGAGCGAAGTTAATTTGGATTTTGATTTGCTATCTTGGACACATGTTATCTCGTTATGAGGCTACTAAAGCAACGAATTTGTTTACAAATGATTTTTAAGTTGAAAGTTATGTTTTACAAAAGGTATATATTCTTTTCTCAGAGAAATTTTGGAAACTGTTTCCAAAGTAGAAAATTAATTAATAACAAAGTCTTACAAACGTTATGAAAAGGAGCATTCATAATTTAAGAAATAGACGGATGAAAAAACGCGAATTTTGTATGCGAGGCTGTTGTGGTTGCTTATCTGACCGAGCGGGATGGTTACTAAGATATAATGCACATGCTTAGTATAAAAGTGGCCATTGTGCCTAATAATTATTTAGGAGGAAATAAATATATATTAATAATAGTGGATAATTGTAGTATAAAATATTTTATCTGATTTGTAAAGTTAAAATACGCATGCACAAATAAACTAATTCAATTTATAAATAGAAGAAAAAATGAAACTGGCTGTAAGGTAAAATATATCCAATCAGACAATGGTGGAGAGGTTTATAAATTAATCCTTGTTTGAGTTGAAAAAGTGGGGTTAAACTCGAAAGAGCCACTGCTTACTCACTTCTTAGAAATAGCAAAATTTAGAGAACCAATACAACAATTGTAGATGCTACAAGAACTTTCTTATTAGATTTGAAGTTACTATTAAAGTTTTGGGCGAAAGCTGCTGAAATTGCTACTCACATTATGAATGAAACGCCAACTAGCAGCAGAAATAAAGTTCCAACAGAGGTTTGGTCTGGCGTTTAAGCAATTAGTATTTACTTCAAAATATTTTGTTGTAAAGCCTTTTTTAGAAGACCAAAAATAAACCGATCTAAATTGGATGATACAGCAAAAGAAGATATTTTATAGGATATTTAAGATACCGTAAAACATACAGAATTTATGATTTAGAGAACCATAACATAATAGAGTCAAGAGACATCGTGTTCGTAGAAAATGAAATGGGATACTCATCAACAAGTATATCACACGAGAAAGATGTGATTAATTTTAATTATGTATCATTTATTGACGAGCCGAATAATAATAACAATGTGAATAACAAAACTAATTACCATAAAAATATAATAGAGGTTGTAATGGGAAGTAGAAATACAAACGATCATGAAAATAACTAGTAGGCCTACCCAATTAGTTAATGAAGTAATAATTGAAAATGAAGGTGTCGAAGAGTTTCCGTTAGTCGTCCCGAAGACTGTTTATGATAACCATATAGAAGCAGAATCATCATTAGATCACCATCATGGATCAGAATCATCATCAAATATTGGAAGATCATCAAGAATAAGGAAGTCTGTTCCAAGATATTGTGTTGAACCCTATTCTAAATTTAATATTATTCCAGTTTTCTCGGAAAACTATAATGAAGGGAAGAACTCGAACGAAAGTATTAAATGGAAAGATGCCATTAATAAAGAACTGGCATGCTTATAAAATCACAACACATGGACAGTAGTAGTTTCCCCTTACGGTAGAAAAAAACAACAAACATTTACAGCAAATGGATATTGAAAGGTTACCAGGGAGTATGGGGCATACCATACAACATAAAGCAAAACTGGTAGCAAGAGGATTTGTTAAGATCCCAGGGAAAGATTACGATTGTTCACACAATTGAGTCTTAAGACACGATACATTTTGCGTATGATGATGATAATAATAATAATAATAATAATAATAATAATAATAACAATAATAATAATAATAATAATAATAGTAATAATAATAATAATAATAATAACAATAATAATAATAATAATAATAATAATAATAATAATAATAATAATAATAATAATAATAATAATAATAATAATAATAATAATAGACAATTGTAATTAAAATTTCACCTTCCTTACGAAAGTGCAATGATCGTATTAATTAACAGAAATGTGCTGCACATCAGTAATGAAACCTAAAGTATGGTTGTATTTTCATTGTCAATTTTACTGCACTCTAAAGCTAATATAAGCTCATAAGAGAACACATGTTTCTTATTTACAAGAAGAGTGTGCAAAATCAATCATTTTACTTTCACAAAATGCCAGAAAAGTCAGAAATTAATTATTATGTTCTAAGATTAATTGACGTGGAATTAGCATTCTCGAATGGATAGCATTCTCGTTAGAAATATATATATGAATATATAACGAACTATGTGTATTTAAAAACCAGTGTAAAAAGATTTATGACTTTAGGATTCTCCGTTGAAGACTATATTATTGTAGGAAAAACTAATAACTGGTAAAGAATCTGATTTTAAAAGTGCAACTGAACTAGAAATGAAAGAACACTGAACTAAAAATATTGAAAATAAAAATTTAATCTCATTTTTAAACGTTAGGAATTCTACAGATGAAATGGGACATTTATTATTTCGAGAGGAAAATTGTTGTTTCGTGAGTATCTGAGCAGTAAAAGACATAAATCTGGGTGATTTTGAAAGATATGAAAAAGTCGACAAAAAAATTAAATAAAAAGATAATTGGATGTCTTAGTTATCTCATAACAGGCACACATCCTGATCTATCTCATATATGTTGTTCAATAATATTTCGGTGTACAGTCACATCCACTTCAAAATCACGTTATCACCACATATTCACGTAAATACAAGAATTATATTTCATATTAACAAGGATGGCTGAATTCTCATGTCTGGAACTAAAATTGATGACATCAATGATAATAACCTATTAGCAAAAGCTGGGCTGGATCCAGAGATGAATTTTGGGAGGGGAATTCTTTTATTCAAAATGCTTTGGTCGAATGTGTTAATTTTATTCGTTTGTACGTTTATATGAAAATATTTTTGCTTGAAAGTTTCGTGACAAGTAAAAATTAAGAGTTACTGAAAAATTTTGGGAAGGTAAATTACCCTCATTTCTCTTCCCGTGGACCCGAGCCTGAGACAAGGATGTTTGATTGCCATAGTTTTACCATCAAAATGAATAAAGAAGATAATATGGAAATGAATTACTCTTGCAAGAACCCCGACTCGAAGTCGAACGACCTATTAACATTTTCACTGACAGTAAAAGTGTTATAGATTGGTCAAAATATTTTAAAATTACCTCCAGAAATAAGCATACAGCCAGGAAACTCGTAGAACATTGTTGTATTAAATAATCTCTTGAAGTCTTTTTTATTTGTCCATTATTAGTAGAAGGAATACAAATACGCGTTCTTCGCGTAGTTAGAGTGATAGGTGTATTTTAGATTGCACGTTCCAACACCAGATGCAACGTAACGTGAGTTTGCGGAAGAAAATAGTGTTCTGCTGCAGCAAACGTGTTGCAGGACAAAACAATACAAAATGGGTTTCCAAAGAGTAACGTGCACACACACACACACACACACACACACACACACACACACACCATTCTAGATCAACAAATAAAATCCTCTCATATAACAAAAACAAGTATGTACCATACCGAAAAATACCAAGGACAAAAATACCGACAATGACACAATCAAATACTTGCATTTTTTCGATCAAAATCAAAACTGTATATTGTTTTGGTTTTCCTACGTTTTTACCAAAATCACAAACACCTTTCAAATGGACGGAATCTTCATAGTTTTCTTTCACTGTCTGCGAACTTTGGAAATATTAGTAATATTGATACCAGCCTTTGGAAGGGAATATAGAGGGGTATGTGGTACGCATGCTCCAACACCAGTTGAATCTTGAAATGTGTATTCCGTCGAAACAGTGACTTGGGCGGCAAAGATTCAAAACTGAAGAGACTGGAACTGTTTGTACTAATTAAGTGGTCGAGTTGGAAGTAGTTATAACGGTGTTTCAGGGATTGTCTACGTTGTTGCGTTGAGAATAAGAGTGATGGCACAAATGTTCTTAAGTCTGTGAAACGCTGTGGGTTAATAACGATACTGCTTATTACAGATAGAGAAAATTACGCATTTCCTGGAATCTGTACGCGAAATGAGGTATTACAGAGCATACACCAAGACAATAAGTATCGACGAACTTATCAAGAGATCTGTGAAAATGCCGCAGTTTCAAATGAACCTTCAACTTTATATTATTTTATTAGAGTCAAATTATTCATTGTAAAATGTAGATAAAATTCACGAGTACACCAACAGTGTTACGTGTAGTAAAACATCAGAAATGACAATCCCTAAAACAAGCTAATTCACATAAGAAAGGGATCGGTGAAACGTTAATAAGGATTCGAATGAGTATTTCAATGGCCCATCTTCAGTACGAACGGTGACGTATTGTGGTGAAGCATAAAGTGTCAAACCCCCACTCCAGGGGTTGCAGCAACGGAGGAAGGGGCAGTACGGTTTGGATGTGTGGAGGGGGAAATGAGCGACAGGGGCGGGGCAGCAGAGGTGGGAGTGGTGGGGTGAAAATAGCATGGTAGGATGAGTTGGGCTCTAGTAGCGGGTTGTGAGTTGTCAGTTGTGTGGTGTTGGAAGAGAATGAGGCGAGTGTGGACGAGGTGAACACATGTAGAGAGCGTGGCGTACAGAAACTGTGATAGAAGAAGTAAAAACACTAGGACCGTTTATGACTATGGGAATGACGTACAAAACTCAATTATGATTACAAACATGTTGGCTGACGTACTACGATACTTTTAAATTGACTGTCGCGTGTTCGGTGCACTAAAGTTGGTGGAGTGGTTCAGACAACAGTGACTCTTGCGATGTTTGGAATTCAAATTTTGGATTATTGCGATCGTGTTGATCGTATGTACCAGTTTTAGAATATACTCGTTACATTTTGATGTTTAAATTACTGAGGTCAAGCGAAAAGAACGGTTTCTGTCACAAGGTAAGTACAACATTGACGGAATGTATCTCTTTTACTAATTTAGAACATACACATAAATTGACGGTAAATTATGCAGCATTCGGCCACATCCCCAAGCACTCACTGGCTTTGCTTGATACCCAGGAGCCCGAGAAAAATCCAAAAGCAAAGAAACAGTTTCAATTCTGATTCAGTAATGCGAATATCTGATGTCCTACCCCACCTACTCTCAAACTGCCGGTACCGACTGAATTATTATATTCAATACGTCACTGCTTACAGCAGATATCTCCAACAGAATAGGTCGCCTGCCATAGTTGCTGTGAGTCTTGTTGCGGATTGTTTCATCGTGTTGTTTTATCAACATTTTTGTAATTAAGAAGTGTTATGCTGTGTATATTACTACACTATGTTATTCCAGTATTCGTTGAGACTGTTTTTGTAACAAAATTTAATGTATTGCAGTGCTATTTGAGAGTTTTGTATTTGTCGTTCCTGAGCCGTTCACGTTCTATGTTTTGGAGAAAAAGTTTGAGAATTTTGGTTTGCAGTCTTTTTGCTGATGCAAGCGATAATTAAGAACCACATGTTAAAGGGAAGATTACTGTATGTGAAACAAAAAGCTGAGTCACGCCACCATGGCGATGGATGTGCAACACGCGTGCAAAAGAAGAGAGAACTGCCGTGGAGAAGACACTTTCCCCGCCGGAGTCTCTTCGCGAGCGGCGTAGCGTTGCGGGGCTTTTACGATAGCAAGGAGGCGGTACGCATTTAATGAGCTACGAAATAATATTAAAACTTATGAGAAGTATGCCTTAAGCTAACCTAAACCCGAATGATATTTTGGCTGATTCCTTAGGTCCTTAATTTTTCAATTGTCGGCGTTAAATCAGAATTAAAAAAAAATTCACGCCAATTTAAACTTCCATTCGCACTTGTTTACAGGGATCACGCGGAGCATTCATACGATCATTTGTTCTGCAGTGTGTGCACCAAGTACACTCGCACTTTCGCGCTGTGGCACCGACTGAACTGCGTCCGCCCTGCATTCGGCGTTGGGCAGGGCAGGGCAGGGCAGGGCTCGCGAGGCGGGGGCGGCGGCTCGACAAGCAGAATCGTATTTACGTGCGTCGCTTATCGTCGGCGCCGCATCGCTGTTTTATCGCTGGGCTTAGCGCGCGCGCGCCGCTCGCATTGTCTCGCCCCCCCCCCCGCCTCCTCACCGCCCTATCCCCGCCCCGCCTCCACCCCGCACCGCACCCGCACAGCACCGCCCCTGCCCCGCCTTCACCCCGCCTCGCCACCACCCCGCCCCCGCCCCGCCCCCGCCTCCCCCTGGCCCCTCCCCGCCCCCGCTCCCGCCTCCCCCTGCCCCGCCCCGCCCCACCCCGCATCCTCCCTGCCCATGCCCTGCCCCGACCCCCTCTTCCCCGCCCACGCCCCGCCCCGCCTCCACCCCGCCCGGCCCCGCCCCCGCCCCGCCACCGCAGGCGCCACCGCCGCCGCCGCCAGCCTGTTGTTTTCTTGCCGCCAATCTACTGTTGACGCAGTGGCGAGCGTCCTCCCGCTTGCAGGGCGACGTGACGGTCGGTCGGTCGGTCGGTCGGTTGGGCGATCGGTCGCTCGGTCGGTGGACTTGTTGGCCGCGAATGTTCAAATCCCGCGGCGACCGACCCGCCGGAGGGTCGGAACGACCGTTTGTTTCCCCAAGCCCCTGCCAGCGCACCGAGCGCCGCGCTCCTGAGCGCCGCAGGAGCTGATACAAAATGCACAATCTGTGGGAATTGTCGTCTGCTCTCTCGGAGCTGGATGGTGTTTGAATTGCCGTGTAAATCCTTTGGTAACAATTCTGGTGTTATTTTTGTTATGATTATTTTTTTTTTTTACTTTTCCACAAATGTTAATTCATTGGTGTGTTTTCAGTCGTAAAATTTGATTTTATGAAATCAATTCCAGCTTCAGAAGTATTAAATATTCAATCACAAATATTGTTGGGAACTATAAGATTCTGTAAACATTTTATTTATTCTAATGGCGATTTTTTTTGTAATCTTGAAAAAGTTTAAGTTCCCTTGCAAACTTAATGACTTATAATTAATATTCCAAACCCATTTACACTTCAAAAATTAATTTGAAATTTACACTTAAAATTATTTTCTTTGTTTTGTTAATAATATTTAGTTCAAATTAGGAATACGATATGATTCAATGTAAACATGTATAAAGTATTTTACTAAATTTGTTTCTTCAATTATGTTTTTAATAAATATTATAATTAGGATTACAGAACCACAATTTTAAACGTCTTGTTCAATATTCACTTGAATTGCATTAAATACAACTCGATAGTAGATTTTTATTGATTAGACCTAAAATGGTTTATATGACTAGAATGTATCAATGTAAAATATCAAAATATCAATGTAGGTCTGTTAACAAATAAATACGCCTACATTTTTTTATATCTCGTAAAATAAAGATTGTTTTCACATGTTGTGTTAAACTGAACTGTTCCATTTCTTCAAAAAACAGGTCAATAGCCAATTCATTGGACTTTATTCGTTTTTAAACATTTAGGATTGCTATTCTTCCCGAATATGCATTTTATATGAATGTTTGAAGAAAAGTTACTTTAGGATAATGAAAAAATGCAAAATAGTTAGTGAACGTCAACAATTTGGTTTTTCGACGAAATACTATCAACATTTATTGTGTAACTCCATTTTGTATCCTATTCTTCATTATCCCTCCTCTGATTCATCATCTTGTAAAATAAATTTCCTAAATTTGAAAATCCTTTCTTTCCCTTTAGTTTCTCATCACTTGCAGATTTTAGCAATGTTTGGACATATTTTTAAGCCACCATTCTGATTCAATTTTTTTTGTTTACTCATTTGCTTAAGATGTATGCCAGGAAGGCCCGAAGCCTTCTATTCCAGACGTAAAAGTAAAAATATATCCTCTATTGTTGTTAATTTGCATTCGGATCTAAGTGACGCTTTCTGACTTTTCGCGAAATTAATGTAATTGATTTTACTTGTCGCATACTTAATAAGTACTCTAGACAAAGTTATGTAATGCTGCAGCTAAAAAACTGACCTACGATGAAAATTTTTGGTGGAAAACGTAGATAATTCTTTTCTACGTGTGACATTTTACTCCCTCTAACAAATCAAATACATTCAAATTAGATTTCTAATGAAGACATATATATTTTGTTACAAAATATCAATAAGTTTTTAGTAATTTTGCGTGAAATAAATGCAATTTTAAAAACATTTTCCTAAAAACCCGCCTCAATTTTTTTCTTCAAACTTTTTGAGGGGATAGAGCTATATGAATTCAAAAAGATGACATATACGTCATTTTGCTTTAAGTTTTTTTTAGAATGATCGAAAATGTAAAGTTTATAAAAATATCGCTCATGTTATTACTATTTACATTACCGGCGAGTTCTATAACTCTTGCATTTGTGAGCAAAGTACTTCAAAAAAGATTTCATAAAGTTTCTGCTAACTCAAAAAATTTCTGTGAAAATGATCCCAAAATTTCCAATTTCCAGAAAAGATTAAACAATAATTTCTCAAAACGTCTCGAAAACAGCTATTTTGTATTTATCAAGATAACAGCCGCTTCAGAATTGCACTGAAGATGCCAGAAATACCACCGAAAAATGTTTGAGGCAGCAACAAACACGACAAAACTAGGCCTCGTTTTTACTTCTACAAACGTGCTTATGTCATAAACACACCATTTTCTACGAAAGACATTATTATTATTATTATTATTATTATTATTATTATTATTATTATAAATTTAGTACTCAAAATATCAACACCTCAAATCACTTTCAATTGTTAAGAACATTCATTTCGGTTAAAAATAGATTACTCATTATATTTTTAACAAAATAATTAATTCATTAAATAGGCTGTTGCTTTCCATTAATTTTTTTTCATACTCATTCAAGTTTTAGATCATCGTTTAATAACAATAACGTTGCCGATACAATTTAAAAAGAATGTTGTAGAAACAATTATATATTTGGGGATTTAATAATTGGAATACTTTCAATTTTTTGTTAAAGAGGAATATTCTGACTTTTGTACGGGTTGGCAAACATTCCAAATTCGTGCTTAATTCTCGTTTTGTTCTGGCAACTAATCTAGTCGAGCAGAACTTCTCAATTACAAGCAATTTATTCGTATAATCCCCGCGGAGCAGATACCAACAGGAATAGCCCCAATTTGACACACTTCATTAACTGCGGGAATATCGCTGCATTTGCTTTTTGCCAACTGGCGCGATCTGCGCGGCGCGCGGCGGCCTTCCGCTGTTAAAAGTTGGCTGTGACGGGGCCTGGGCGCGGCCCGGGACCGCGGCCCCGAAAGCGGCCCGACTTAACTCGCTTTACAATCAACGATCCGCGCCCGGGAAGCGGCGCTGTGCGTCGAAGCTGGCGGAGGGAATCGGATTGCGACCGCCCGGCCCCGCCCCCGCCCCCGCCCCCGCCCCCGCGGCGCTTGCTGGCGCTGTTAACAACTGCGGGCGCAGCGCCGCGCCGGGCCAAGCCGACCTTCCAACTCCCCGGCCATGCTCCCCGGCGCAGGCCACGCCACGCCACGCCACGCCCCCGCAACACCCCACCTCCCGCCTCTCGCCTGCCCTGCCCACGCTCCACCCCCGCCTCACTACCGCTCCGTCCCCTCCACACCCCTACCACTTCTCAGGCCTCTCCCCCGCCCCACCCACTCCCCACCACCTATACACACCCGCCTTACCCCCCCTTCGTCCCTCCAACCTCAGCTCTCCCCCCGCCCCTATCCCTCCCCCCAGCCCGGCCTCTACCCCCTGCACATCCCCACACTCGCCCTACCCCCTCAACTCCTCCCGCCTCTCCCCGCCCCACTCCCGCGCCATACCCGCTTTACTCTCGCTCCGTTCCCCCATCCGCACCTCTCCTCCACCGTTATCTCTGCCCCTAACCCCCCATCTGCCCCCGCGCCACACCCGCCTCACCCCAGCCTCATTTCCCGCCTCTCCCCTGCCTCCACCTGTTTCCCGAACCCCGCCCCTGCATCAGCCCCGCAATTCTCCCACCCCTCCGTTTGCCTCGTGCCCCGCCCCTTGCCCGCCCCGCCCCACCCCTGCCTCTATCCCAGCCCCTATCCCGGGCGATCCCAACAGCTCCCGCTTTGCCCATCCCCGACCCGAATCGCTACTCCCGCCCCCGGGCGCCATCCCGTCATCCACGCTCCATACTGTCCCTCCGCTCGTCATCCACCCGAACGTACCCAACAAAACTCCGCTAATCTTCTCCTTACCCCACTTATCTCCGTCTAACGGCGCTGAAATCCACCTATTTTCACCTACCTTCGTCTGAACCCGCCTAATCTTACCTAACCCTTACTCCACCTGTTCGCCCGCCAACATCCACACCCTACTCTAACTCCCGTACCCCGCCCCATCTCGTACTCTCTATCGTCGCTGGCTGCGCGAGGTCGGTACGCAGCTAATTCAGGGCCCGTCTTGTAGAACGGGCGTGGTGGGAGGCGCGCGTCCCAACTTGTCCCGTTTGAACTTCGGCGAAACGGTTTCCGTTAATTTACAACTTTTATTTCTGTGTAATGCACTCTGCGGGAAAGGCAGACTCGCAGCAACGCGGTGCGGGGCGAGGCGGGGCCAGGCGAGGCGGGGCCAGGCGAGGCGGGCCAAGCGGGGCGGGGCCAGGCGGGGCGGGCCAAGCGGGGCGGGGCCAGGCGGGGCGGATTGGGCGGGAGGGAGCAGGCCGGGCGTCCGGGTTGAAAGCGGATATGTGCGAATCCACGTGCGAGAGAGAGAGAGAGAGAGAGAGAGAGAGAGAGAGAGAGAGAGAGAGAGAGAGAGAGAGAGAGAGAGAGAGAGGCGAGTGAAAGCAGGAGGGAGGGTGAGAGAGGAAGGCTGCGATGGGGGGATGAGGAACCGAGAGCGTCCACTTCGAGCCACGCCCCCTCCTGCCGCGAACCTTTGCGCTCGCGGCTCGGCGAGTGGACTCTTTTTCAGAGTCTCCAGCCTGCAAATTCAATTTATTTGTATTTATTGCGTTACATATATGCTTTTCATTGTGCTACAGAAATCCGCGCGGAGGTAGGGAAAAACGGCGTCACCGATATGGAAGTTATAACGTCGACAACTGAAGTTAAACAGGCGCGGGCTGGGAGACGGGGTAGGGTGGGAGAAGTATGCGGGAGGGATGGGGGGGCGGGGACCGGCGGGGAGCTACGCGGTGTAATATTACGCGCGCGGGGCTACGGTGCAATGCGCCCCAATTTGATTAAACATTGATTAATACTGGAATGAAAACAGCTCTTTGCTCTGAATCAGTGTAAATCTATGTCATTTGCCTGGGGCTCCATCCGCTGCACTGGATGTTGATGAGCGATGCTTCTTTTGTCAACATGTTTGATACTGAATTAATGTTTTTATATTGTAAGTGGCAGTGATAAGTGGTTTGCTGCTAATTATAGTTATACATGGCTGGGAACTAGTATCGTTAGAATAGTAAAATGTTGCTTTTATCGTGATTTGTTATATTTCCTTCATGTTTTGTTTTCATTTTTGAAAACATCGTAAAATTGTTTTCGTCGCATTTATTTAATTAAAATTTGATTAAAAGAAATTAATTCTGTCATCCACATCATTTTGACTACACATCATTTTGACTATAAATCTCGTTTTAGAGAGATCTTGCATTTCAAACAAATCATTATTTACTCGAAATGTTTATTTATCCTTCCAAAAATAATATTCTTTTTGATGAGTTTTCATCTGTGTTTCGTTAGCAGTGTGTCCATAGTATGAAGAGAGGAAAAATTGGCGAGTATTGTAACACAAAACTCAAATTATGGAATTTTTTTCGTATGTTATAATTTTTTTTCCAATTATTTTTATTTTAAAATCAAGCTTCCTAGGACGTATTATGATAAAAAACAAATATTCATTAATAGGAATATATATTTATAGAACTATTCATTGATAAAACAAAAAAGGATTTTGAGTAATTTAAATATATGCAACAGAGATACTATTGTCGGTGAAAAAGCCTCGTGTCTTCAGCTGCCATAAACCTATTTGTGAAGTGATTTTCTGATAACTGGTGTGTCATCAAATATCTTGTTTTAGGCAATTAATGAAGTTAGTATCTTTACTGTAAGAAAAAAGTTCTAGAGAAGATTGACCTTGTTTCCTTAAAACTGAAAAGGAAATAATATCACCTATAATATGTAATTCCTATACTGATCTGTTAGAGTTCTTATTGTAAAATTCGGGAGAGGTGGCTCAGGGCAGCAACTGATATCACTGCAGTGTCTCTGACCGGGAGGTCCTTGGTTCAGGGTACTATGATAGCAGGATTTTCGACACTAGCTTGGCAGCTAGAACGAATACAATTGCTGTCTGGAGGCAATATATTATTTTATTTTATTTAATAGGTAATTATTACAAACAAATTAGATTACTTGATCCTATGTGGCTAGGCCGAAGGCCTTTAAGCCATTACAATACCTACATCCTTTCGCGTTCTAATCTTTCGAATTCTGGTATTCACCCCAAATGGTCTCTTCATCGCATCAAAGCCGCGTAAAAGAGACCATAAGGTACGGCTCAGGAAAAAAACCCTGAAGGGGGAAAAACCTGCCGTCAGAAGCCGATTACATACTAATCTATCCGACGTTTATTTTAACTATTTATTTTCTGGCGCGGGCGTCCCGCCGTCTCCTTCCAGTGCTTGGCCTCCTCAGCACCTGAAATCAAACAGCGCCACAGAAGATCGTCCGCACCAGCGCCTCTGCCCTTACCTTTTCGATCCCCCCTTCCCTTCACCCCCTAATGTGCTTATTACTATGGAGGCAATATATAGCGGCCGACTGCTCTGATTGGTAGTTTACCATAGTTTCTTCGATCAGTACTATGCATATGTCGGAACAATACCCTAACAATTGGGCCACGGACCGCGCGCGATCTTACCTTCATCCTCCTTACTTTATCAGCACACCTTACTTACACACACTTACACTAACATGCAGCACACTACCACACATGACGGGAGACCTGTCAAGATCTTAGAGCTCGTGGCGGATGGGTCGGTAACCTGCAGGTGGGAGATATTTGGTTGGAGAAAACCCCGCTAGCCAAGGTTACGTCAGCGCCAGATCTCACCAACCAATGGAGGAAGATCATGGACATCTCCCAAGGAAAAACATGCAATACACTTACAGGATAAATGACCTTAGCAGTTCACGCGCCCAGAATCACTTTCAGCCAATCAATCATTGTTGAAGTTATAACCCAAATAACCCTCTGAGCGACAAGTGAGGTATCATTTTTCACAAACTGTGATTCACACTAACTGTTATCTCTTGTCTGCAGTTGCATTATTGCCCGTATCAAAAGTGATTATAATATAAGTGATAACTGTTCTATATAATACCTGGTACAGAATTTAGTCAAAGAAGTAATAAACAATATCTCACTTTTTGTTTACTCTTTAACTCTATATTTTGTACTTTCTCGCGTACTACTTACGTGGTATAGGGAGAGCTTTGCAATGCTGCAGCAAAAGAAGACCATTTTCCAATAGAAACATTCATGTTGTAAGCCGAGGATATCGGAAATGTAAATAGTTCCTGTACTTATTTGTAGCAAAATACTTCCTTTAAAACGTTGTGATGTTGGAAATCACGATTTGTAGGTCCTTGATAGTGATAAATTGGTTTACGGCAAAACACCTGTCCGTTCATTTGTCTGTGAAAAACACTAGCGGCTAAATCGTTAGTAGGAGTTTCACCAAAACTGACATTACCGAATCATTAGATTGATGCCACGGCGTATCATTTTGAACCGATATCTCTTTATTTGGGGACTTTAAATGAAGCTTCGACATTTAAAAAAATGTATATGATAAAATGTACCTTATCCTACGTTTTTCTTTAATTTATTTCCTCAAAGAAATCATGTTTAAAAAATTGCACTGGTACCGTTTGCGTTACACTGTATATTTTTACATTGAAACTGTTCATTTTTTCGTCATATTTTACTAGCACAGCCTAAAAGATATAATTTTTTTCTAATGAAATTTGTTATACGAATTGCTTTTCTCATTTAAACTTATTTTTTTTTCATCCATTTACTTGTCACGACTCAGACGATTACTTTTATTCTTTAAAGTAAGTTAAAGACGATATGACAATTTTGCGTTTGTAAGAAATTTATGAGTATGTTATCTAAGGTTTCAGTGTCGTTTATCGGCGCTATTATCAATTCGGCCGATTTTGAGACAAATAAAGGCAGATATATTGTTTAACCCAAAGTTTGCAAGCTGAGTTCACTTTAACTAAATAAAGAAGCCTAGATTACATCACTAACATATCAAACCGCTTGAGTTGTTCTGAAGTGGTTTTGAAAAATTTTGTACATCATTTTTCTTTGTTTTTAAAGCATTATTAAGGCATTTTAAGGTCACTTTATTTAAAATTTTTGGCAATGTTTTAGGTCTTCAAAATTCATCCCCTAATCATGACCATTGCCTGGTTAGCGGGGGTGGTTCGGTGTCGGGGGGGCGACACCATGGCTGCACGGGGGCGGCATGGAGGAAAGCACGGCTATTTGCGAAAGGGGGTGACGGGGGCCGGGTCGGCGTCTTGGAGGTGCCGCGGGGGTGGCAACGTGGTGTGGCGTGGGGGCAGCGTGGGGAATGCGCGTGGTTTGTGCTGGGGGCGCGGATCTGCACGGAAGTGGGATGGGGTGGGGAGGAGCGGGGAGTGGCGAGGGAATGGCTTGTGGGATGCAGTAGTGGCGACGCGAGATCGGCGCGGGGGCAGCGCCAGGCCGGTAGCGACGTGGGGCGACGCGGGGCGACGCGGGGCGACGCGGGGCGACGCGGGGCGACGCGGGGCGACGCGGGGCGACGCGGGGCGACGCGGGGCGACGCGGGGCGACGCGGGGCGACGCGGGGCGACGCGGGGCGACGCGGGGCGACGCGGGGCGACGCGGGGCGACGCGGGGCGACGCGGGGCGACGCGGGGCGACGCGGGGCGACGCGGGGCGACGCGGGGCGACGCGGGGCGACGCGGGGCGACGCGGGGCGACGCGGGGCGACGCGGGGCGACGCGGGGCGACGCGGGGCGACGCGGGGCGACGCGGGGCGACGCGGGGCGACGCGGGGCGACGCGGGGCGACGCGGGGCGACGCGGGGCGACGCGGGGCGACGCGGGGCGACGCGGGGCGACGCGGGGCGACGCGGGGCGACGCGGGGCGACGCGGGGCGACGCGGGGCGACGCGGGGCGACGCGGGGCGACGCGGGGCGGCACGTGGAGTTGCGCAAAAGGGGTGCGAGGAGGTGCAGGCGGGCCGGTGTAGCGGCATCGCTGCTGAGGGCGTTGGTCGCGCGGGGAGGAGTGGGGGCGGGGACGGCACGACACGAGCACAACGGGGCGCCGCGCCAGTTTTGCCAACTCGTAAAAACGTTTAACGTTGTTTGGCGTATGATTTACGCCCGGGATTTGGATAAATTTGCGATATTACGCGGAGGTTAATGAATGCGTAATTGAATATGTTATTGCGCGCCGCGTCCGCCGCGGCAGCTCGCCCCTAAATCCCGCGCCCGCCTCGTTTGCGCGCCGGCCGCCGCGCGCGCGCGCGCGTCGCGATAATGATGATGCTGATTGCGGCCACGTTGACGGCGCGAGCGTCGCTGTGCGCGTTGGGTATTAGGGTGCGTTCCCTCGGCGCCCGCGCCTGGGGCTCTGGGAGAATAACTCCGCTTCGATCCTGCGCGCCCCCGAGCGCCACGTTTAGACGACACCCAATTTTAGCTGATTGGTGTGAATATACATCGTGTTTGCTTATTTCGCTGCAAGCCTCTGAATTGCCAGATTTCTTCATCTATTTTAAAAGTGTGATGGTCAATGTATCTTAGTAAGTTTTTGGATGCGTGTAGGCCAAATTCTGAGCAAAAACATTGTTAATGAGTATTTATCCGCACGAGGAATATATCCAGTGAGTTTCTCTATTTGTCCGTTCCGTTTTGTTCAGTGGATGTGTGAACTAAGAGAGACAGAATTTTACAGCGCCTTCAGATTCCATCTAGCCGTGTATATCTGCCTCGTATTCTTAAGAAATATCTCTATTCTTCTAAATTATTCTTCCAATCCAGTGTTCTGTTCTTTTAGTAAAAGTGTGATAAAGCTATCACACAGTCTAAGGTGCATTCATACCAAATTTGGATCTGAAACATTTTGATATTTTAATGTTTTCCTGTGATCATAAAATCTTCATTCTGTTCTGATTTTTTATGATTTAGTAAAAGTGTGATTATGCTCTATATGATCACACGTCGTTTAGGGAGTTTGTGTGTAATATATGTAAGTGCCTATTGATCAGTTAGAATGAGTAAAGCATGATAAATGACTGTTTATTCTGATTTTCTAGGAGTACGATCATTGTAGTGTAATTTGACATAATTAGACAGGTTGAGATCACTAGTAAAAGGTGTTCTGAAGTGTACATTTGTGTTAGATTAATCTCACCCACTTGTTACTTTATTTTCTCTTATTTAATGCGAAATAAGCTTAAATTGTTGTCCCTTGTCTAAGTGAAGAATTCTTTGATGTGTTGTGGTATTAGGATTGTAGAAGGGATGTGGCGAGTGTTCCCAATACAAAAGCGCGTTTATGTTTCATTTTGGGTTGGTATTGTCAAAACCAAGTCATTTATTGCACGAATAATATTAATCCACCACCAAGGAGAACATTTAATAACAATTGAGGACGTTATCTGGTAGAGAATCTTTGGTATATGAAATATCATTTTTCTCCTACAATGTATAAAACAACAAGAAAAATAACTTAACTTACGAAGTGAAATGACGATGAACATATTTCACACGTAGAATTTACGGCACGAATCATTAGTTATGGGAAGGTTATATACACGGAGAGTATATAGAGTATAAAATGTTCAGGTCGACAATCAAGAATCTTATTGATTATGAATTATCATAGAAAACTGATTGCGTTTCATGAGTAAATGTAATAAATTGGCACGTAGTTTATATGCTTTAATAAATAGTTACTAACTGCTCAGATTTAAAATCCCGCATTCACATTGCAATAGTTACACGGATATAGCAAGCAAAGGCTCTAGAGACATGTTAACGCTCTCGATATTTCTCTGGGCAACTCGTCGTTGTTTTCTTCTTTATTTGTGAGCGCCATGGGAGTATTAATCTCATTTTAATTTGTGCAATAAAACAATTTTTGACTAATGATCAATGTAAATATCGGTCTCGACGGTTACAGGTTGATACAGGTAATATTCTCCCAAGTTTAAAAGCAACATTGTTATGTGTACTCACAAAATTGTACCGTAGCAATATTTACGTATTGACCGGGTTGCAATTAAACATCTATCTCATTCGAATTATTCAGGAGTCATTCTTCCTGAAATACGTCAAGCAATGTTTGTAATTCATCTTCCCTTGTTTCATTACATTTGAATTTTAATGAAACTTTTCCCTTGATAGGTACAACATGACTTTCCATCAATTTGCACTAAACCCCAATTATAACCTAAATTTAATTCTAAAATATGTGTATTTTTCTATCACTCCATGCAATGAAAGAAGAACGAAGTAGTCACAAGTTTAGAAATTATAATTGCAATTATAATTGCTACATTTGCGGATGAGTGAAATTTTTCAACACTCAAATGTGTAATGACGATTGTAAGGAACAGAATGTCACAATACAGATTGTGTGCAATGGCCATGATTTAATAGAGATGAATCTCATAATAGAGGTTGTTTATTTTATTAGGAAGTGATTAACAAATCATTTTCTAATTAAATAACAAATCAAAAAGAAAGGCGTATGAACTTCAAATAAAATTGTAAGATTACCTTGAATAAATTTAGTGAGTTAATGTCTAACTTAAACAATAAACATATTTCACATTTTGACATAATAAATATTGTATATCACTCTAAGAGGTAAAGTTTTGAATTTTCTAATACGATTTTAATTTCAAGAGAGACGCATTCCCGAAAAATTACAGTTCTTTCATTCCTGCAGTATATATCATGGAAGTTATATGTTAGAAACAAAGTACTTTTTGTTTCGTCACTACTGGTTGAAGCAATACCAACTAAAACACGAAATGAACCCGTATAACACGTATCCGAACAATATTGCTTGTTGCAAAGTGCATAGGCAAGGGAGTACGATCGCCGTATTTAAAAAACCGTTCGTTTTTGTTTTGCATGAATTCTATTATCGGCAATTGTCTCAATGCAGAGGTAATACAGTGAAGTCCACTGGAAATCAAAGACAAAACACGTGCGCGTGAGGTAATCATACCTGGCATGGACACTAGGCATATAACTATGTAAGTAATATTACAATGTCAACTTTTATTCAAATTAGTTTTAATTAATTTACATGAATTGCTAACGTTTTATAATATATTGGTGTTCTTAAGTTTGAAAATTACATTCCTGTCCTCCAGTGGAGCTGCAACCCCCAGTTTATTAGCGCACCAGCCGTCACTAGCTGTCCTACATGCCACTGCAATTGTTGTTTTTATTTCATTTAAAGCGGCATTTGCAACTGTGTTTGCAGGTCTTGCTCATCGAACTTCATTTTTAATTTCTTCGTAGGCATCTGGAGCGATGTTGTGGAGGACACTTGGCATAATTTGCGTGTCGGGGCTGTTATTTTTGAACATGCATTATGACTGTGTTATAGCACTAGCACTGTTTCTCTAGTTTATGGACAATGTAATTGTCATTATAAGGAAATTTGTCAAGAAATTATTAGGCTCATGCACAACAGTGTTCCATTCCAGCTATGATTGCGAGACTTCCCTCTACCAATAATAAAGAAAAACGTTTTCCGCATCTTTTATTTTTGTTATACAAAGATAACCGTACTCAGTATGAAAAAGTATTCCTGACGATATAATAATACATCGTTACACCAAAGAACTTTAAACATGTCTTCCGGAGAAAGAAATGAGTAGAAAATTAAATTTCTATATGTGTATAAAAGAAGATATGGCTGAAATAAAATTATAATTTTAAAAATTGTCAATGAAGCCAGTTATATCTTCCCAGAGCACTAAGTAGAAACACATTCCATTTCGCGGTTGTAGTCCATTTGGGGCCACCTCGCCCCGTCATAATGGGCAGTGGTAATAAAGTGCAATATTGTACATCCCTTTCATCCCCTGCAGAGCGCTTCGCAGCTGCTGGCCTAACAGTGAATGTGCGGCGGTGCGCTCTGCGGAGCCTGCGAATCGGCTCGCGCCCCGGGCGAAGAGCCGCTCGCCAACCCCAAACCCCGCCCCTGCCCTCTCCCCTCCCCCGCCCCCCACCTATCCCCATCAGGTCTCACTCCGCGTCTGCCCGCGCGGGCGCCGCTGGAGGCTCAAAGGCCTTTCGGCGGCTTCGCACCGCGCGCCGCTTCTCCGCTCCGCCCCGCGGCGCTCGCTCTCCCTGCCGGCGCCAGCACTCGCACGCCGCTCCTGAAAGTGGAGGTTCCTTCGTACCCTGCCCACTCTCCCTCTTTCTCTCTCCCCCTTCATCCCCTCCTATTTCTCTCTCCTCCCTCTCTCCTTTGCTCCCTTGCCCCTTCCCCCTCTCTCCTCTTTCCCCTCTCCCCACCTCCTCTCCCTCGACTCCTCTCTCCCCTTTCTCTTTCCTCCTTATCCCCTCCTCTTCCTCACTCCCCTCCTCTTCTGTTTCCTCCTCTAACCTTCTCCTCACTCCTCCTTCTCCTCTATACCCGCCTCTCTCACCCTCCTTCTGACTCCACTTCCTCCTCACATCCCCCTACTTACGCCCTTCCCCCTCCCCTTCTCCCTCTCCCTCTTCATACCCTCTCCTCACTCTCTCCTTATTCTTTTCCTTACTCTTTTTTAATCTTATATAATCTTCAAATTAAGACCAAAAGTTAATTGAACGCGTATTTAATTAATAAATGTGACACAGTAAAGATCTTCAATGATATTACGTATTGTGTGAAACCTGTTGTTTTCTCCCTAACACTAATACTTTTATTTCTCAGTCTAGTTTTAACAATGAAAAATGAATACATGAAAATTATTTTATTTTTTATTGTTATAGTTAAAACGTTTCTTTGAAATTATTCTCCAACTTCGCTTTTATTATCTTTGAACTATTTCAAAAATTGTATTGTGTTTAGCTATCTCATAAAGCAAAATTCTTTTAATTAATCAATCAATTCTTAAATTTGAACAAATTAGTAGATTAATCGATTCTTTTAGTTACGATCAATGGATAACAATTAATCGAAAGCTTTATTTGCATCACTACATGTGGCGACAGTAAATACCGAGGCACTGCGGCGGCCGAGCGCCCGGCGACACTCTACTGTTCTGCAGACAAGCGAGACACGGAAAACGAGCAGTCGAAATTCGCGTTAAAACAAGGATCTCCTTCCGGCAAAGCAACGACATGGCCTGCGACCACAGTCAGCGCGGAGCCTCGCGTTACTCACCGGTTGTTGTTGTCCCAATGCAGAGCTCTATCACTCACTTAAACTCCGCTCCCGACAACACTTCTTTCTCTCCGCCTGCCCATTCCTTCCAGAATCAGTTTCTATCCTCCCGACGTTTATTTCACTCCAAAAAACACTTCGGCTCCGTCATTGTAGTCATTATCCCAGTAGTCGCAATTGTTGTGGCGAATTAAAGTGTGAGGAATGCATCAGCAGGATCTATCCAAAATTATCAGCACTAAAATTGCCACATAACCTACATCACTCAACATTCCCTCTGATTTTTTAGATCACCGTTTTAATGTCGCCTGCTCGTGTGACGATTACAATCATTTACCTTGACTGAATATCCCAAGAGAGCCATCCCTTTAAACACGTTGAAAGCGGGAACTCCAACAGTACGTTGCCAGAACACTTTGTGCTACGTCATCATTGAGTCCCCCGTCTGAACCATGCCTCAAGTTGTCATCCTGGTTCTTAGCATGTCACTCTGGTCTATACCCTCCCTAATCTGACCCACTAGTCTGGGTAGTATTGTGTAATACTCTTCGTAGTAGCCTCGGCTTTCAAAACAACATCGGTCATGACTGTTACACTCCATCGCTGGCACTGCCTTCAAGCGTTTCAAACGTTTAAATTGCCGCTTCTACATCAGATAGGTCTTCAAGACTTAAGAACTGGCTTGATAATAAAGAGACACATTCAGGTTTTTGCTATTTTTTTAACGTTGCTGCAATATTTCCAATCCTTTATTTCGCATTTCAATCTACTATCATCTGCGACTAATCCCATCCTTTTCAAATATTCTCCTCCCTCTACTTCACCTGCACGGTCAGCGATTTTCTATATGACCTTATCTCTTTCATTCTTCTCTATCAAGTTCGTTTATCGATCTTTATTATTCACTTTTATCCCTCACCGTCGTTGTCTCCGTCTGCACTGCAAAAATAACTTTTTTCACTGGATCTGCCTTTTCCTTTTGGGTCTTTTGGCTTTCTCCATCTTCACATGTCTGTCACTCAATCCCTGCATCCGACAACGCGACCTCGTCCGTCTTCACTTTCGTATGCATCTCAACCACTTCCCTTCCCAGATCTCTTCACATCGGGCTCTTCCACAACCACCGCCACTCCCACTACGTGCCCTTCAGCCCCCACTCCATCTTCGTCTGCGCCTCAGCAGCCTCGCTGCGCCTCCTCCACCGCCTACCAGTCGCAGCAGCCATCTCCTGGCGCCCGCGGCCCCTGGTTTTGTACCTGACCGCGGGCGGCTGCGGTGGCCGCGGGCGGGCCGGGGGAATTCGCTTGCAATTTCGCAAATTACGCGGCTCGGCCGCGCCCTGGGCGCCGCCCCCGCCACCCTCTCCGCTCTCGCTGCCACCTCCGCCGCCGCCGCCTCAGGAGTCAGCCTCGGTGCCGCCTCCACCACCTCGCTCGTTATCACCGCTACTATTTCCACCTCCACCCCCACCCCGAGCATCAGCTAGGATCGCAGTCCGATCAGGCCCGTCCCCGACTTCCCTGATACTTCAGTGTCAGTCAGCCGCACCCCTCAACACTCACTCCCTACTTTCCCTGCCAACGACCACGCCCGTTCACTCCTGCCGCTGGCCTCAGCCCTGCCGCCCGCAGAGCCCACCCCTCCCGCCCCCGGCCCCAAGCCCATGAGCCCCGCCTCTCGCTCTCGTCTTCCGCCCTCTGCATACCGCCCCCTTTTCCCCACGCCCGCCCCTCGCCCCTCCCTCCTCAGCATCATCTTCCGCGACGATCCTGCCCCCCCATAGTCGCCACCCCCATCTCCTCTTCAACAGTCGCTTCCGGAATCAGCACCGTCTCCACCGCCATCCCCGCCGCCACCATCTACGCCTCCAGGGTCACCCGCCGCCTCTCTCGCCCAGATGCCACCCGCCGCCCGCCGCCCACCGCCCGCCGCCGCCGTCACCACCACCACCACCACCACCACCACCACCACCACCGCCCCACCGCCACCGTCTCCACCTCCAGGATCAGCTGCTCCTCTGACCCCCAGCCGCCGCCGCCGCCGCCAAGTTTCGCGATTCCGTCGCTTGGTTCTAATTTGAGAGGAGCGACGGTCCCGCCCTGCGAGGAGGGCGCGGGAGGCCCTCAGGAGTTTCGTCGCGGTGGTCGAGGGCTCCTTCGAACGATGCTTTACTTCCCCTGATGGACGTTTTCCTTTCTCTACTCATTTCCCCTCTCCCTAGTCGTTTCATCGGCTGACACAGCCGATGACTCAACATACCGTTGCTTCTTCAGCTTCTCTCACCGGGTTCGACTCTCGACGGATTTTCGACGCTAAATTGATTGGTGGATTGAATTCACACGCTGTTTGCAAATTAATAGTAGACGCATACTCAAATCAGTAGTTTTCTGTGGTTTCTATGATTAATTGAGGTGAGTGATTAACAGGTAAATGACGGAGCAGTAACTTTACAAACCGTTCGTGGACTACAGGCGATCTCTCCTTTTTCATGTTTGTTCACAACCCACTTCTTACGGAAAGACACGCACTTACCTTACATGCTCAATACCACCATACAGTCTTCGATTTGCCACCATCTTTTGGAGCGTTGTTCTTTGAACTTTGTTATTGATAAATAATTATTAAATTTATTATAACTATTAAATTAAAGATCTGTTATTATTCGGAATTTTGTACTTGGCAGCTAGGGTAAGTATAGAAGAAATAAAAGAACTGCAGTAGGTAATAATTATACTTACCCTTAAGACAATAGTGCCACACAAACAATTGCGACACGTTAGAAAATGTTACTCTAGAACATTTCAGCTGCCACAACCATCCCCACGAAATTCAAATTAATTGATTACGCCGGAGAGAAGAGCTGATTTTCTGAGTTGTGCCTCTTACAGCGAAGGCAATTTCATTTCAATTCCATTTAATTGCCTCTTTCACAGTGATTACATTTCCCTCTCTGGAATACCTTGCTGCGGAAGAAATCGTGAAACTTGTCTTTAAGTGATTATTTAGATTCATTCTAATGGTCTGATACTCCCATTTCTACTTTTAAATAGCACTATCACTTCCATTTAGGGTGTGTGCTAGGGTGAATGACAAGGAGATAGAAGATCAACTTCCCTTGCTGATCATAAGTAAGCTGCAGATTTATAGGCACTAAAACAGTAGAAATAAGCAGGCAAAATGGAGAGTTAAAATTCTAAAATTGTCACTTAAAATGGCACTATATATTTATTAATATTAATAAATAGAATGGAAAACCACCACTGATAATTTCTCGCACATGAATGCGAGTAACATTATTAAATCAACCTTCATAAGAATGACAGTGTACAACAATGTATTCCTTCAAAGTGCCCAATGAATGAGCGGGTCGCAACAATGTTTGTTTTGAGATTTGAAATGAATGATGCCGGGATAAGGGTAGAATGAGAGACAGCGGAAGCGGTAGAACCTCGAGAAAGCCCCCTTCGAGTGCCGATTTGTCCCTTTGCGTCGGACGTAAATTGAATCCCGTCTCTGCGATTACAGGCAGAATGATCTGGCCAGTATTTTGCCGCGCTTACTCACAGGGTTCTCGAAACATAAAATGAGCGCTATCTGATTTGTCTTCGTAAGTGCAGCACACATTTATGCTAACGTTTCTTAGTTCATACTCGAAGAATGCGTGTTGGTTTTGTTTCGTTAACTTTTCCTCTATTTTTTCTTTATTTTTGACAATTTTCCTTCATATTAGTTCATTTTCTGTTTCGTATAATAGTGTGTTGCTCTATTTCCTGAGTGTTGTCAGCTGTATATTGTGTCATTACCTCTTTCAAATAGCTCTGGTGATTGAAATTTTGAACGTCACCTGGGGCATCTAGTTTTAAAAGCGCTATATGTGACAGTAATTTTACTGAACATACTCTCCCCTAGGGGAGCGTGCAGGTGGAATCTGCCTGTCGCAACGTGGATGAGGGAAGCGACCATTAGATGAAGGGTTAAATGAATGTTTAGACTTCGAACCTGATACATTGAACAAATGGTGAGATTGTTCCTTTGTGTGTGGTTTGCTTTTGGTCATAAATGTAGCTTAACTATGCCAAAGTTTTATTAATCTACCATTTTTTAGTAGACGTAGGAGTGTGACCGTGAGTGTGTGATGCTATTTTATCAGTAAAACATTTTTAGTTTTCCAATGTTTCTATCCAAGCTTTGTTGGTACTTTTATTCACCATTCGCAAATGTATAGTAAAAAGATGAGGTATGGAATCTGGGCTTCAAAAAACGTAGGCATATACAGCCCCTCCCCCGTTCGTCACATGCGCATACTTTACTACTTTTTTACGAAACGAATCAAATCACTTCACTAGCTAACAGTCCATGATGTTTAAGTCATGGTATTGGTGTCTACGCCGTCAGATAGGTTTGGAGTGCATGCCTTACCTTCCAGTTCTGTTTTGTTTTTTTGTTAGTCACAGTAGAATCTGTGCTGAATTTTAACAGTCTGTGACAGAGTGTCATCTCCCTCTTCTTCTTCCTCTTTCCAAGCGTCACAGTTGTATTTATTTCTTACATCTTTTGAAGAATTCATTTTCTTTTCATAATGTTTTAAGTGTTACGGCTCACTTCTCATGTGCGAAAAACGATCAAAAACAAAATCGTAGTTTTGTATGGTTCTTGACGTTCTTGCTTAGTTACTGTTTGGAAAATAAACAAATTTGTCACTAAAGCGCATGGATTAGCCAGGTACTAATGTTTCATTTAGTTCTACTGCTCTTGTTATATTCAATTCGGTAGCAGATTCATCAGTAACTTGATTCTGAAACATTTGCTTGCTTCCTCATTTAATTCACTTTCGTTTAAAGAGGTTTTTTTTGTAGTAAGAGAAGTCGTAAACATCGAACAACAGCGCGGTATCTTGTTGATAGATCGAGGGAATCTGGACTGTTAGTAACTAGAGATGCGACATCAATAACGAAACATCGATGTTAGCAAACACAGATGTTCATAATAGAAACATCGATGTTGGAAATATGTCGACTAAAATCCATCAATATTTTAACATCAATGTTTTTACATTGCTTTAGTAATCTCTAGCATTAAATTCGTGTCCATTAAAGTCGAATTTGAGTGTTCGTGTTTGTCATTTCGGCGGAGAAGGGGCGAGAAGAAGGGGCAGACGGTACGACCACAGCGTATTTGTTACATCTCAATGTGCGATAGGAATATGAAGAATGTGGAAATACAATAGCATCTCGGCCGAGAGAGTTTGGTCGATGAATGTAGTTCAGACAGCGTTCCTTTGGTATTAACACATTAAATACAGTGGTACCATCAGTTATTATTTCATATTTTATCTTTTAAAGTACTCTAATCAATGGGAATTTTTAATTCAGAAACAAAACATCGGAAAAGAGAAAAACATCGATGATAAATACCATTGGCCTTAAAACATCTATGTTCTAGAATCGGTGTTTTAAAAACATCGACGTCTGTGTCTCATCCCTACTAGTAACTCGTGCAACGCTGTCTCTAGTTCTGGAGAGAACTGCCGGAGGTAGAGAGCATCTGCTGCAGAACAGCACCTCGTGCGGAACTGAAGCTTGGTTGTGCGATGGCACCGCTCCCTGCGGCGGTACATCCGTCTCTGAGCGCTACCCCCCCCCCCGCTCCCGCGCACGCTCCATGGCCCCCAGGCCCTTCGTCGGGCGTAATGTAATTCCACGTAGGATTAGTGGGGCGACGCGTTTGAAGCGATCAGGTGATCACTGTCGACCCGATTCGAAGTGTTGGTGGCATCTTACTGCTCGCTACTCAACTCATCATGAATAACCTTATTGTCTTCAACATCGTCGTCATCGTTGTATCTCAACATAAATTCCTCTCCTGAAAGTCGCCCTGATGGCCATGTTTTGAGATTTCCTTCTTCGCAACGATGACACCCATTGTTTCGTCTGTCCGCAAGTCCATGCCATGCGATTAATAAATGAAGTATCGTGATTCCTTCTTAAAATGCATTTTGTGCTTCACGTGGTGTGCGAGTGTGTGTGTTCATGTGATTTTCGCCGAATATTTTATAATTACCATTTTTTCTCTCATGGTGTCACTTCGTTCTCTATCCCTTTTCTCTGTCTCTGACAAAATCGTTTTGTCTTTTAACATGTTTCATTGCTTGTCACTGTTAATTGGTCTTACGAATTTCTTAATGTACCCAGTTTCATATTGTGGCATATATAGTGATAAATATATACATCGCTATCGTACACCGCCATTGACTTCAATCACATTTCATACAGTATTTACGTAGAATTCCAAGAAACCTTACATACGTCGTCACCCCACCCTTGGGATGCTTGTATCGAACCAATCAATTCTTGTACCGTGTCTACGCCTGCTATGTCAAAGATCCGTGGGCTGCACCGTCGAAAATTAGACCGTCCCAAACTTCAATGTTTCTACCTGCATCTGCTCGCCATTGCCTCATCCCTGAACATCCCGTACCGCTTCTACCCACTGGCCACTCCTGACCCTACGGTTCTCATCGCAGCATACATTCTGTTCACCGCTCCTCGCTGCTTCCCTCTGCCCCCCCCCCCACCCCCCTCGTGGGCACGCACTGCAACGCTTGGCAGGACTGACCTAACACCCCGCGGCGATACCTCGTCGCAGCCTCCATCTCTGCCACAAGCGTCCGCCTCTCAGCTCTCCCTGCGGCGCTCACCACCGCTTCGCCGCCGCCCGGCCACGCCCTCCGCGCCCTCCGAACGCGCACAATACATCGCGAGCAATT
Organism: Gryllus longicercus; assembly: GCA_038098605.1. Taxonomy (NCBI): domain Eukaryota; kingdom Metazoa; phylum Arthropoda; class Insecta; order Orthoptera; family Gryllidae; genus Gryllus; species Gryllus longicercus. The sequence goes on from JAZDUA010001386.1 coordinate 66,207, forward strand.
GCCTCGGAGTCTACCCTCAGGCCCCCGCCGTACAAGCCCCTCCCACCTCCCGCTCTTAACGCCCCAGTCGCTTCCACCGTTTCCGCCATCTCCTCTGCCCACACCACTCCCTCCGTCACAACTACACATCGTTACCCTTCCGCCGCCCCGCCTTGAGCCACCCCTCTGCCATATGAATGATCGTTCCCCCATAGCAGCATCCCACTATCCACTACTCCACCTCCCTCTCCGAGTGGCCACCGACGCCCCCACTCCACCCGCCGCGTCGCCGCGCTGACCTCTCCCATCACTTTGGTCACCACCGTCCCCCCACCCCCTCCGTCACCCTCGTCACCTGCCACGGAGTGATCCGGAGGCAGTCTCCCTCGGCCGCCCGCCCACACTCCCTCTGCATCCGCGCGACCGCTGCCCCGCCTGCTGCCCCCGGGGCGCAGACACTTCCGGCGACACGGCGCTTCCGGGTGTCGCGCGGATATCGGCAGCTGCGGCGCGCGCCGCCCCCGCACCCGTCCCGGCCCCCGGCCCCGCCACCACCGCGAGAGGTGCGCGCCCTGCGACGGGCATCGAACGCCCCCGGCGTGCGTGCCAGCCGGTGCCACCACTGGCCGCCGCCCCCTGCCTCGCCCTGTCTCGACCTGCCCCGCACATCCCCGCCCTACTCCTCCCGCCCTGTCCCGCCTTTCCCCGCCCTTCCCAGCCCAGCCCAGCCCTACCCCGCTCTGGTCTGTGTCCCCGCACTGCCTCACCCTGATCCGTACTTCCCCGCCCCCTGCCCCCTGCCGCGCCCTTCCCTGTCCCGCCCTTCCCTGCCCGCCATTGCCCAGCCCCGCTCTGCCCAGCGCCGCCCTACTCCGCCCTTCCGCAGCCCTTCCCCGCCCTTTCCCGCCCACCCAGCACTCGCCCTGCACCCGTCTTGCTCTCCCGCCCTGCTCCGCCCGCCCTGCTCCGCCCGCCCTGCTCCGCCCTGCTCCGCCCGTCCTGACCCGCCCGTCCTGACCCGCCCGTCCTGACTCGCCCGTCCTGACCCGCCCGTCCTGACCCGCCCGTCCTGACCCGCCCGTCCTGACACGCCCGTCCTGACCCGCCCGTCCTGACACGCCCGTCCTGACCCGCCCGTCCTGACCCGCCCGTCCTGACCCGCCCGTCCTGACCCGCCCGTCCTGACCCGCCCGTCCTGACACGCCCGTCCTGACCCGCCCGTCCTGACCCGCCCGTCCTGACTCGCCCGTCCTGACCCGCCCGTCCTGACCCGCCCGTCCTGACCCGCCCGTCCTGACCCGCCCGTCCTGACCCGCCCGTCCTGACCCGCCCGTCCTGACCCGCCCGTCCTGACCCGCCCGTCCTGACCCGCCCGTCCTGACCCGCCCGTCCTGACCCGCCCGTCCTGACCCGCCCGTCCTGACCCGCCCGTCCTGACCCGCCCGTCCTGACCCGCCCCGCCTGCCGCTCGCCCCCTACTACACCTCCCGCCACCGCCGTGGCGCGCGAGGTGACGCGATGCCCCGTTCCATTTGTCTGCCGCCGGTGTCGCCTATTGTGTTTGGCACGCGCTGCGCCGCGCCGCCCCACGCCGACCTGCCCACGAGCGGGGAACGTGGCGAAGTCATATTTCACAATGACGGATTCGCGTGTGAAAATGAGGGTGAAGATGCTTACAAAACTATCGTCTCTCTGGTTTGGTTTGGAGAAAATATGTTTCTATCACATTTGCTTGTAGTGTATGGCTGTTACATTAACGGTATATTTTTATTGCATTATTTCAGTTTAATGGTATTTGAACGAGTGTGTATAATCTTATCATAAATTAATTAACATTAATAATGTAGGTTGAGTATTGAATTTTACTTGTAAAAATTGTCAAACATGTGGCGATTACCTGATTCCACCGACATTTTCGGATCCTAACTTGGTCACATACTGCATTTCCCTTCTCTGTTACTCTATATTCCACTGCTCTCTAATTCACTCAATTTCACTCCACTTATCTTCACTCCATTACTTAACTTCCCTCCTCTTCTCTACACTATTTGATGCTAAGCCGTACTATTCTGTTAATGAGAATAATAGGATGTCGTCTATTGAATTGTTTTATTAATTCTTTGTATTATTTGCTTTTAAGTGTTGTGTTCTCCGTGTATTCGAGTTCCTTTGTCGTTTGAGCCAGTTACTTCCTTGAATTAATGGAAAGATTTCCCTTTTATTAATTTTATTTGAACGGACAATTTGCTTCAATTAACTGGAACTACTTTTGTTGTTATTGTAACGCGTTTGAAATTCATGTAGATCATTATTAGCAATTGCCTTTATTTTATCTTAACATTTTCAATTATTTGGATTGAAGACGCGTTATGCCTTTTTGGCGACCAATCAAATTTTACTCCTGTTCTTTTTACTCTCGAAATGTCAAACGATGTAACGCTTCTTTGAAATTCACGCAGCAATTATTTTATCTAATTTCTGTTTTCAACAGCCTGTTTAGCAATTTCATGAATCTGAATTATTGAAATCCTTCAATGATTGTGCATTAAGTTGATGAAGTTTCCCTAAAGAACTGTACAATTAAAATAACCTTATAGCGTCAATATGAGCACAGCGTTTGAGTCATTGCATTATGTTTCGTCGTTGGGGGTCATTTGTCTAATGCCGACATCTATTGTTTTTGGCACACACCCAGACATCATTAGTCATGTTTCATATTTGACTAAACATGCACTGACAGGTGACACATCTGGCTGATGTTCAAGAGCTATCAGTTACAAAATGGAAAAATGGAAAACGTGGGAGGGTTTTTTTTTTGTTTTTTTGTTTTTTTGTTTTTTGTTTTTTGTTTTTTCTTCTTTACTTTCGAATTCTAAATCTTTATCACTTGTGAGACGAAAGGACTGGTTCTTATCTGTCCTTAGCATTTCAGCAAATATTGATCTGCGCAAGTGTACATTATAAATGTGTAGTAAACACGATATCATATCGTGAAAACATATTTATTTCTATTTATTAATAAAATCAGCAGAGAACGGTGGTATCTAACCCATATGAGCATGATAAACTATTTGCACGTAAAGACAAGGATATACAAGTTTGTTATTATACTAGTATTCATTGTCCTCTTATTGTCCTTTGCTTACATTAAAGATGACTACTACATACATGCAATTGAGTAGTCTCAGAGATCTCCCTCGAAATTCGAGAAAACAAAAACAATGTATTTATAGTTTAAATGATATTTTATTGTACGTACGTAACGAATGGTAGATATAATATATTAATGCCGGAGCGAAAAACGGTGATTTTCCGATAGAAACACTGGCATTGTTGGTTCCTCATATTGAAAAATTGACAATTCTTGCTCGAGTAAGCAGTAAATAACTTCCTTTAATGCATTGTGCAGTGAGAATCCAAGTTTCGTGGCTACTTGAAACCGAAAAAGTAGTCTACGGCAAAACGTCTGTAAAAAAGCCGTCAATATGTCTCTTAACTACTGTCAGTTAACCGTAGGAAGGACTTTTATCAAAATTGAGATTCCTTCATCGATCTGATTAATGTTTCTCTCTATTAAATTTGAAATGGGTATTTTGATTTTCGGGGATATTTTACATGAATCCCCAGCGTCATTTTCCAAATTTTTGTAAAACATTCCTCCAATATTTTATAAGATTTTTTCGAATAAATAAAAGTACTCTTAAAATTTTGTAAGTTCCATTTTAGTTGAATTATCTGAATTTTCGGAAATTCTTGGTGTTTAAATGGTTTTCGTTAACTTTCTATAAGAGTTTTGTTGTCTTAATAAAATCTGATCTTTAAAAATATATCTTTATTGCTATCGGTATTCTTTCAAAACTTTCGCGTAAAATATAAGTCACTTTAAAAAGATGTTTTTTTTCTTCAATCAACGCTGCAATTTTTCTTTAAGATTTTCCCCTTTGGATAGTGCAGAGTATGGTTGTAAATATGGCGCAGGTCTGATTTTGTCACACTCTATCGATTTTCAAAACTTACAAATGTTACAAATAATGCCAAAAACGTACGTGTTGTTGTAGCACCGCTGAATTTTCATATGTTATTATTCTAACTTTTCTAGTGGCAACAATTGTACATGGTAATTTTTACAAACTGTTATTATATTTGCATGCATATATTCATAATATTTTGCACATTATGATTTATTGGTATATTTTATTACCATAACAAACATTCCGAGGCACTCTACAAGTACGTGAGTGATAACATTCTTTCCTGCCTGGTACCCCGAAGACTGAGAGCCGCACCCGTCATGTCGTGTAGTGCAGGTCACGGACCGCCTGTAATTAAGGCGCAATTAGCATTCTCGCGAGGAGCGTATAATTCAATAAGGTCGGGCGCGCGCGGGCGCGTGCGGGAGGGGAGCGCGTCGCGTCAGGCAAACCAACACCAGGGGACGTCCCGCCGCCCCCCTGCCCTCGCCGGTGCGGCGGTGCGTACCAAGGGGCGGCGCCCGCTGCGACGCACCCGGCCGCCTCCCGCCCGGCGCTTCCGGTTGCCAGGTGCGCCCCCTGCCCCCCCCCCCCCCTGCGGTGCCCCACGGTCCCCTTCGACTCGGACACCCCCGTCGCTCGCCCCCTCCGGCGTCCACCGCGCTGCTGGCCAGGACGGGGTGGCCGTAATCGCGTTTTTCCAGGCGCATGCGCTTTCCGCTCTGCGCGATTACGTTTCCAAGTGGATGAACGATAGTGATCGTTTTCCATTGTGAAGTTGCGCATCCCTTTTACTCTCTCTAGCTTAGATTAATTTTACCGTGAATACAGAAAAATACCTACGTGCGTACGTAGATGCTTGAACTCTGACATCCATATTGCGATGGATCACATTATATCGTACTATTTTACATTTTTTGTGTATTTTTATTATCACGTATCTCGAAATGAACTGAATGGATCCCTTATCATTTATTCACAGTTTCTATTACTTTGAACCAATAATATTGGTATTGAAAAATATGTTGTTTTTTTTACTTTCTGACATAAGAAGGTATATACGGAATAATATTCGTATTACACAGAAAGTTCTGTAATGCTGCGGAAAATCAATTTGAAGATTTCAGAGGAAACACTCATTTTGGAGTCTCCTGATACCAAAAACGGTAGTGTTTTCAAAACGTTCACCTGTCTGTCCGATCCTCTGACCGTTTGTAAGCTAATGTCACCGCAGTGTCTCTAGCCGGGAGGTCCTAGGGTTTGAGACATGACGGTGGTTCCTTTTTAACACTACCTACATAGCTCGAATTCTGTCGCTGTCTGGAGGAAAATTCTTGCCGTTGGCTGCTTTGAATGGTAGTATTCTGTGTTTTTTCCGATCAACGCCAGGCGAATGCCGAAGCTGTACCCTAACAAACGTTCCTTCAACCACACACGATCTTTCGTTTCTCTTCCTTGTCTTATTCTCACCTCTTACTTACACACTTACATGCAGTACACTACCACACATTTCGAGAGACCAGTCAGGAGTTTAGGGCTTTTCCCGGCTGGAGTGGTGCCCGGTGATGAGAGACACACAGTTGGGAAGACGCCGCTTGCTGACATGTAGGTCGGCGCTGGATTTTCCAAGCAATGAATGATCATTGTCACGTTTTGTGTTGAAACATGCACTACACTTATGCGACTAATGACCAACAGTCGAATTCCCTAACTAATCAATCTCAAACGTTCCATGAAACACCATGAATATAAAAGTCGGTGTAACATAAATTCTACTTTTAGAGCAAATTAGAACTATTTTAAAACTGTCTTTGAGAACAACGAGCGAACACATTTCAAATCCCAATACGAATCCTGCAGAAAGCTAAGAGATGAAGGGTTTCATTCGCGTAAACTGGCATATACACAGGCATCAAACATATGCATGGACCGCAAGCACTTATTTTTTCAAACTTGAACGCATAATTAATGCAAACTATTGAACGCATAAAAATGGCCAATGTGTTGCTTCTTTTGGATGCAACTCCAGCCACCTCCGCCTATCAACATTCCTCGGTCGCACATGCACGGAAACCGGCCTCCCCCTTCGGCACGTCCTCACAGCTCCCCCCCCCACGTGACCGCGACTGTCCCCAACAGCCAACGCGTCCCCTACGCAGCCATCAGCGACCCGCCAGTTATCGCCCGTCCGTCGCCCTGCCCCCGCCCAGCCGCGCCGGCCGTCGCTCGCGCCCTCGCCAACCCTCTCATCCCTTCCGTTCCCGCCTCCGCCCCGCCAATGCCAAATCTCCTACCCCGCCACCGTCCCACCCCGTCTCGCCCCGTCCCGCCCCGTCCCGCAACGTCCCACTCCGTCCCGTATCGCCCCGCCACGTCCCGCCCCTTCCCGTTCCGTCCTGTCCCGTCCTGTCCCGTCCTCTCCTGTCCCGTCCTGTCCCGTCCTGTTCCGTCCGATCCCGTCCGGTCCCGTCCTGTCCCGCCTTGCCGCTTCCCCCCGCCCCGACATCGCTTGGTCCACCCCGCGGCCACGCCCCGCCCTCAACACGCCCCCGACCCGCCCCAGACCTGCCCTCACCCCGCCCTTGACCCCCCCCCCCTGCCCCTACCCCCGCCCCGCACAGTCGTCTCGCTCGTGGCCCTCACCAACTCTCATTCTCGCCCCCGCCCTTTCCCATTCCGCTCGCACCCCGCTCCCTCCCAGACCCCGCCCCCGCCACGCCGGGCGTCGCCCGCGGCCCTCGCCAACCCTCTCGTGCCTTCCTCGCCGCGGGGCGGTGCCAGGAGGGGCGAGGGGTGATCCGCGCTTGTGATCTTATTGGAGTCGCTTTCGGCCGCACTTCTTAATTTCCCCGAAATTCGACCCTAATTGTTACGCGTCCCCGACGGCGCGGGGGCGCGCGCTCCCCTGTCGGCGATCGATTCCGCGCTTTGTGCGCGGGGCGCGGGCGAGGGCGAGGGCGAGGGCGAGGGCGAGGGCGAGGGCGAGGTGGGGAAAGGCAGAAGCGGCGCGGGACGCGATGCTGCGGTGGCGAGGGTGTCACAGGCACCGCAGACTGACGTGCACACTCGGGCGCAGGACAGTCGAAATACTTTCATGAAAACGTTATACAGAATTGATGCCTTGCTGAGGTGGAGTTGAATATGTAAATACAAGAAATGTTGACGTTGTCTTCACCTTCACCTTCATCGTTATCTTCGTTTCGATTGGCAAATTCGATGAGGTTGAGTACGTGATCCCACTAGTTTATTAGCTTATATACTGCAGTTATGACTGTGATTAAACAAGTAAAAGATAGACATTGAACTAAAAGTAGTTTGTTAAGGTCTAAGACACATTTTGATATTATATACGGGCTGTAGAAAACAAACACGAGATAATTCTGTCGGGTGATTCTTAAGGTTTCAGCTGGAATAGTATATCTGCAAATATTGTTCTTCCGAGAGACATGATATCTTCAGAAACAACGTCATCATTATGTCTGAAATGCTTAAAACCTTCGTTTTGAAGTAATGAGCATATAGGTGCCTAATTATTGTCGAAACTTTGGCACCCTACCTACGACGCACTGTCGTGAGGACAGACAAGCTGATGCAATGTGTGCGTACTTTTTGCAATATATAGAAAGTTACATCAACGATATTAAGCATTTCCCGCGGTTTGATCGACTGAAGTACTAGCCTGATGGCGTTTCACTTTGCGCTTGAAAGTTTGACTTCGTATCTCGAAAAATGTTTGAACAAAGGAACGTATTTATTTCTGTAAAAAATTCTTCTTGTTTGACCTAATGTCTTTGAGGGATTTCAGTTGTACATGCTGATTTTTTGGGGGATGTGAGCTTTCCTTCACAAATTGAGGTCAATATACTCTGGCTCACTTAATTCAGTATTATTTTAGATGCTACTGAATTTTAATCTTGATTTTTGAGGATAAACTGTTCGAATTGCTCTGTAGAGCAAGGGTAGGAAGAGCAAGGAGAAATATTCTACCCTGTATTATTAGTTCAGGGAGGTTTAAGCATATATTTGTCAAATTTAGATTAGATTCGTCCGGGAATGTCTGCTGTTTGGCCTAGATGGAATTTCAGAGCGTTTTTATTACAACATATTTCTTCAAGATCCTTCGTGCTACTTGTTTTGTAGGTCAATCTTTATTCATTGCTTTCATCTTCACCATGATGACAGCGGGTATGACGGACACGCCGCAAAATTAATGTGACTCCATTGGTTTCCATTAGAAGGTAAAAACTATCCAATGTAAATAAACAATTCTTTAGCACATATCAATGACTATATCCTTTGATACTGTTTCTATAACTACAGATTGTATTAACAAAGAACGATTCCCTAATTGGAAAATATGCATTTTTTTAAAATCTGGAATTGGGCTATTTGTATTATATGAATTTGATCATACTTCGTTTTGACCTAAATATCGCCGAATGTTCGCGCTGTTAAAATTTATGCCATTTTTATGTTCTGCATTGATGATTGCGATAAATTTAATATAACAGTGGTCCCCGGACATCGATAAGCCAGGAGAAAACAATACGTTCATGAGTTATATTCAGAGCCAGAGCAATTTCGGCTTTTCGTTTGGGAATACTTCGATTGCCAATAAATCGTAATTTATTCTATGATTTTTAATTAAAATTGCGGTCAAAAGATTTTCATATTGATTTCCGCAGTAAACAAGAGAGGGGGAAGAGAAGATTGCGTCCTCCGCGTCGTTCAACTGGAAAACCCCACGTTTCACCCACTCGCGACGAAATTACGTACGTCGTGTGTCAAATTGAAAGCTCCGCACGCCGCATGCAGGCCAGACATTCGTTAGGGATGTTCTTTTTCTGTACCGCGAGCATCGCATTCCTGCGACTGATTTCCAGCGCGGTCTTCGCTTCCTCACACTTCCCCCTCGGCGCCTGGGCGCTCCACGTGCAAGCCACGTTCCAGCCGCCCCCCCCCCCCTCCGCCCCTCCCAGAAGTGTATAACTCTTTCCGCGGCGCCGGGAAAAGACAGCGCCCGGCGCGGGCCCTCGCTCTTGGGCCTTTGTGAGGCGACGGGGGCTGGGCGGTGGCGGGGGCGGGGGCGGGGCCGTTGTCTCATTCGCCGGGGCCCATTGGGACCGCCGCCGCACCGCCACGCCACCGGGCTGTAACTCTTCCTCAGGCGAGGGTGGCGCATTCTACACCACATCAAAAGAGCGCGCGCCCAATCCGCGCCACATGCTCTCCCCCCCCCGCCCCCGCCCCCGCACCATTCCGCCTAGGCCATCTCAACGCCACACAGCGTTCGTCTCCGCTCTGTTCCAGCCCACCTCTTCACTCTTTAGAGCTTTACAGCTTCTCCCTTCCCAGCTTCCCTTCCTTTCGCATCACCCAACGTCTCTGCCCAAACCCGCTTCTCCCAGGCGCTTTTCACCTATGCGATGTTCCCTGCGGTTACATCACCACGAATCCATTCACCTATCCGCCCTTCACCCGTCTGCTTTTCACCCATGCGCCTTCATCTATGGATCTTCACCCAAAACTCTTCACCCACGCGCTCTTCACCCAGTGTTCTTTCACCCATGCGCCTTCATCCATAGACCTTCACCCAAGACTACTTCACCCACGCGCTCTTCACCCAGCAGTCTTTCACCCATGCGCCTTCATCCATGCACCTTCACCCTTGACTACTTTACCCACGCGCTCTTCACCCAGCGTTCTTTCACTCATACTCTCTTCATCCGCGCCTTCTTCACAAGAGCGCTTCAGGATACCCCACAAAAGCGCTCTTCACCCAAGGCTACTTCACCCATGCGCCTTTAACCCAGGTGCCGTTGTATCCGAAAAAGTATATCCCTTCACAATTAGATCTGACGAGTGTACGGTGTGAATTATTCGCTGCCATGACGTCCAATCTCGAGGCTTCCTGCCTCTACCTCCGGAGCAGATGCGAATGCTGACCCGCAGTATCGATTTCCACGCCGACTGCTTCTTAAAGGTAGTCTGAGTAGAGTGGACCCGAACATCTATATATTCACGTCTGTGAAGCTGAAAGTAATATTTCTGATTACACAAGAGAACTTCAGTCTATGAAACTTGAGCTAATTGTTTGAATGGGAAAGTATTCTGATAGTTCAAAAGGTTGTCACGACGCTGCTATTATGCCATTTGTCACTAATGTAGTAATAGAAACTATGTTTTTTTGTGTTAGTGAATCTAGCCCAGTCACATTAACCACATCGAGTGACGAAATCCCTGAATCTTTGAATATTTATGAAATTTGGCAAGATCGTTCGTTCATAGCTCCCGCATATCATACTAAAAACCCTGTAATGTGTGTGGGCGGATGGAGGTGAGCAGTCGGTGGGGGAGCCATTATGTATGAATTTTATTGCTTTTTTGCATATAGTTCCAATAACTTTCAACCCTACCAAATATTATAATGTACACAAAATTAAAGTAAATACAATTTCCTATGAAAAATAGTATGTAAGGTTTTGTTTTATAATTATTATTTTTAAATTTATGGGCTTAAAATGACTTGTTTTGTTCATTACTACGCCCTATTTTAGACGTTTGACTTATAATAATGGTGTTATGTCAACAGTCTGTTTTTGCACATTTTGCATTAAAAACTTCAAAACCATCTTAATTTGTGCATTAGACTCACAACTATCCGAGGTCATTGAGTACGAGACTATCCGGTTGGGTAAAACTCTGATACGGCGAAGTTTATTTGATAGGGATCGTGTACAAATATTTTACTAAAGGATTGTGTTCACAGTCAACATATAAATTATCACGCATAAAACTGAAAAGAAGAGGTACTGATGACTTTTTACATTGAAAGTATGTCTACTGCAATGCAAATTATTGCAGTATGCAATGGGAACTTTAAATAGTTTCTGCTAAGAATAAGGAAGTTGGCTTCCTTACAATGAAAGATTTATAAGTGATGAATGTGACTTATGTGACCTTGGCTGTCAATATTCAGTGTAGCGCACCCCTTGAGACCTCTAATATGCGTTGATGTTGCTCCTGCCGAAATCTCGACTCTTGCATATGCATGTGTTTCTATTAATAATTGATGCGATGGAGATACTCCTAATGTGCGTGTGGCGCAGGGTATCATCGTATCGCAGAGCGTCAGCAAGCCCGGAATATATGATACGAGCTTGAATGAACAACGTCGTCATGATACTAACGATCGCATTACTGCGCCCTCTTTGAATTTCGCTTGTCATAATCGTTTTAGAAAATACTCAAGGCAAAATCATGGGAAAATATATACATTATTTGATATTTTGCGTAGTGATCTCGTACTTTCACCCACCATGAACCTAGTGGAATAGCGTGATATAGTAGTAGCCTGAGATGTATGCCATACGAAGAGATATTCGACAAATAGCATTCCAGAACGGTTTTCGATTCTTGTTGAGGCTGTATGTAGAAGAACTTTTGTAACTTAATCATTGTCACTGCTGAACTAAGGATTAATGTAACAGTAGCTATAAAAACATCTGTTTCAAAGTCTGTTATAAAAATGTTATAAAGTTTAAATTTTGTAGGATACGTCTCATCCCTTCTGGTTTGCATGGGTATAAAGACAATGCAATCTAAAATATTATCTATATGCAATTTATAATATTAATGATCAGATATTCATAGTTTAAAAAATGAAATACGAAACGACATGCGACGTAGTTGCTTTGTTTCTTTACATCCCCTCTAAATCGAACTTAGGTCCCGCCGAATTTGAGAGAGTTCAACAGCATTAGGCGTATTTGCAGAGGCGCACATTAAGATTTCTTTGGTTACAGAAATTTGGAAAATTGTGTTTTCTTCCTCTGCGATCTCTAAACCGTACGAATTCGTTGGCGAAATGTTTGTGCGTCTCTAAAGTCGAGAAAAGAATCGGTCGTGAACATCGCGGCGTGTGCTTCTTGAAGAGTACGGCGTCTCGCAGCAGCAGAGTTCGGCGCGCGCAACCCGAGCCCGCGCTTCCTCCAGGCCGCCCCCTCCGTGGCGCACGTGGTGAGCGCACGTGGTGGGCGCGCGGCGCGACGCACGCGTCGGGTCGCCGCTCCGCCGCGCGGCGCGCCGTGACAAACGGCCTCGGCCCGGGCGTCGCGCCGCACGTCGCTGCTGCGGCAAAGCGCGCCAACCCAAAGAAGCCGCCCCGCGGCGCGGCCGGAACAATGGGCGACCGTGTGGCGCGACGTGGCGTCGCGGCGGAGCCAGGAACAAGGCGGTTGTGGCGAAGCGTGGCGTGGCGGGGCGGGGCGTGGCGGGGCGTGGCGGGGCGGGGCGTGGCGGGGCGGGGCGGGGCGTGGCATGGCGTGGCGTGGCGTGGCGGGGCGTGGCGTGGCGGGGCGTGGCGTGGCGGGGCGGGGCGGGGCGGGGAGGGGCGGGGCGGGGCGGGGCAACAGTTGCGGGGCAGCAGTGGCGGGGTGGGACAGCTGTGGCGGGACAGGGTGGTTTTGGCGGGACAGAACGGTTGTGGCGGAGCGGGGCGGAACAGCAGTGGCGAGGAGGGGCGGCTATGGTGGGCGGGGCAGCTGTGGCAGGGCGGGGTGGCTGTGGCAGGGCGGGGCGGCTGTGGCGGGCAGCTGTGGCGGGGCAGTTGTGGCGGAGAGCTGTGGCGAGGTGGGGCGGCTGTGGCGGGATAGGGCGGTTGTGGCGGAGCGGGGCGGGACAGCAGTGGCGGAGAGGGGCAGCTTTGGCGGGGCGGGGCGGCAGTGGTGGGACGGAACAGCTGTGGCGAGGCGGCTGTGGCGGGGCGGCTGTGGAGGGGCGACAGTGGCGAGATGGCTGTACGAGGCGGGTGTGGCTGGGAGGCTGTGGTTGGCCGGGTGTAGCGGAGCGGTTGTGGCGGGGCGACTGAGGCGCGGAGGGATGTCTGGAGCGGGGAGGAGCTCATGGGGTGGGGGAGGGTGGGGCGGCTGTGGCGGACGGGGGTTTAGCAACTATACTTTTCTTCTGGATAATCATTGGTAGTGGTGCTGGTGGTCGGTGTGGCTGACGGTGGTCGGTGATGTAAAATAAAATAGAACAGTGATGGTTGACAACGATTGCGATGGCTCTAGGAGGATATACCTACATGTCAAAGAAACTGTTGCGGTGATGGGAAGTTTAGTGTTGATTGAGGCGATCAAATTATAATATGAGCGCACAAAAATGACAAGAAACACATATATTGTACAAAAATACCCTTGTTTGTGGAAACAACTGTGGCGATAGGGAAAGCTGCAAGAGGGAAAAATGGAATTGTGGTGAGTATATGAAAGAAAAGGTCAAATTTGAGGTGGAACATAATTATTGAGTTTATTAAGTTTGAGAACAGTTTTGGTCGGTGTGCGTCCAAAGTAAGAATTTGGGCCACTATTTTTCTTGCGACTTTAACTTGACATGGTGAATAAAATAATTACCATTGACGAATTACTGGTTAATTTGGTAGAATAAAATCCTTGTTTACTTGAGGAAGGAAATGCAAGCATTATTTCAAAGCTACTCGCACATGCGAAAGGCTTATATCATTAAGAAAGGCAAAGAAAAAGCTACATACCAATCGATCAAGCTTCAATGCGTTGAATTGTGGTGGAAGGTGAAACTTACGCTCGTCGTTGTAAATGCTCGTTTTTACGTGTAAATTTTACTGCTGCGTCTACATCATAACGTTCCGGTTAAGTTGGCATTGTGAATGAGGCCTATTACCGACGATTGACGGCAATTGTTCGCGGCGGCGGCCGCCATTGCGGGCGGGGCGGGCGGCGCTGGCATGCGCCCGGGTCTATTTCCGCGCCCGCCGCGTTCCTTCCGCGTGTCCCCGCCCCGCCCCGCCCCGCCCCTCCTCGCCCCTCGCGTCGCGTGACGCGCGCGCCCTTGATGGAGGTGGCGCGGAGGTCGCGGTCGCCCGAATCGTGAGCCGCGCCGTTGGCGTTGTCGTTGTCGTTGTCACCCGAGACACACGGCCCCGACGACAGCGCGGACGGCAAGGCGGCAGCTGCGGGACACTTTTATGCCGCCGAGATGGGCGGGATGTCGAAAGTAATAGGAGCACAGACTGTTTTCATTTGAGTGGAAATAGAAGGACATAGTGGTTATTAACTTTTAACTTTATCTATTAACGTTTCCTACTATGTTTTATTTTGTAAGCATTTTGTGCTCCGAATCTAGGAGATCGAATATCGAATGTATGAATTTATCAGATTATATCGTGATATGAAAGGTTTGCGGATATATCTGGAGAGGAGTCATTAAAAGACACTTTAAAATGCATATGTTCATCCACTTTTTTACTATTAGTTCCTTTTAATACAGGAATCGTACAGTCACTGCAAACTTTTTTTTATTCGTACTCCAAACGCGAAAATACGGAATATCGTAATGAAATTAACCTGAAACTGCGTCATGTTTTGTTATGAACATTTTCGTATCGTCTAGTGATATGGTGGATTTTACTTAACTATACCCTTGCTACACAAAAATTGTGTTGCACTTTCAATTCGATAAACAAAAACTTAATTATTAAATTGCACAAAATATTTCAAAGTTGCTAATGGATACCTTTTTAATTCTGTAGGTGGATTCTTAAAGTTTTATTTATTTTCTCATGTAGCCATTATATGTCCAGTAAAGGGCAAATTGCCTCGATTCCTAGTCGGTCATCCTGCTAGGAACCCGCGTTATCTCGAATTAGCTTAACCTTCGTGACTTCACGTAGTCAACAAATTCGGCTAACAGCACCGGTAACCTTCGCAGCGTTAGCCTAGACGGCAGAGGGAAACCACGAAAATCCCAGCCAGGATGGCCGGCCCGAGGATTAAACCCGGGCCTTCCGAATGCGAAATCATCGCGCTACGCCCCCAGCCACTTCCAGTGTTATATGGCAAATATACTAACTTCTTACGCGCGCGTTTTATGCTGAATGTGCATGCGTTACGTTGCAACGAAATATTGCACACTCAACAACATCCAAATAGGGTAGATTTAACTTTTAAATCGAATTTTATATATATATATATATATATATATATATATATATATATGTATTCTATTTTCTGATTTTTATGATTTTCTCTAGGAAACTATCACATTTTTCGATTTCTATGCCATCTTTTCACAAATCTTCATTTCCTCAATTCGTCGTCATTAGTCCTTCCCAGCGTTGTCGCCGAAGTGAGAGGCAGGACACGTTTCCTGGAGTGCGCGCGCTCTGCGATTGCAGCAGAGTTCCCGGAAGCGCTCTCTCGCGGCGCCCGGTGGGCAATGGACCAACTCAACCCGCGCGTCGCCGTCGCCCAAGAGCGGAAAAAAATTCATCACGTTGAAAAATTACTTGCTCTCCACATGCACTCCGGGAGGGGAAAAAAATATATTTCTCGTGTTTGAAGGGGTCGGTCGCCTCCGTCGAGGGCGACGAGGGCGGTGTCACAAATTTCGCGGAGAGTTGCTGGCTTTTCCCCGCTCCCCCGACGTCCCCCTGCCCCACCCTCCCGCCCCCCGTCGCCCCGCCTTCTCCCCGCCGCAGTTTAAACGGTTTTAAGATTAATAACGCACTATTTGCGCTGTGAAAGCAGCTTAAGCTTTCAGCTGCTCGACGTCGTGTCGGTACAGGCGGGGGCGGGGGCGGGGAGGAGAAGAGAGCGAGGGCCGGCGGGGAGGGGTGGGGGGAGAGGGAGGAGAGTAGCTCCCTTTATAGGCTGACGGCAGGTCGAGAAATTTTCTGCTGAATTATTTTGGATTCGACTTCCTGCGGAGACGCATTTCTTCGGCAAACGGAGCCGACATGTTTATAGGTGTGTTCTCTGCGGGTGACTTTATTACGCTGGAAAGAGAGAGAGAAGGTGGGGCTGGAGGGAGATGCTGAAAGAGAGAGGTGAAGGGGCTGAGAGTTGAAGGGGAGAGATTGAATGTGTGGAGATCACTGGTTACAACGGGGAGAGAGTCGCCAGATCAAGATAGGAGGAATAATCTTCTTCCGCTTGTCTTGTTAGAGAGGGCGTAGCGTATTTCGTGGGGAGCGATATAAGAATACCTACTATATTAGCGTCTAAGAATATAAATGTTTTAATCGCAATAAACATGATTTGCGATTGTATTTGGCTTCCGTACATGGACGTATATTCTTTAAAGCCTGTCGTAAAGACGTGTAGATAATCCTGATGGTAAGTTACTTTGTGTTGTTACCGGTGTTTTGTGTAAAAATATTGTGAGATTATATTCCGCTGTAGGCATTAAGCGCAATTTTATTGCTTGTTCTCCTCCACATATGTAGTACAACCTAGTTATCACATTCTTCCCCAGACAGCAGCTAAATTCAACGTAGGTACATTCCTAATACAGAATACCCTGCCACCGTCAGAACTCAAACCATAAAACCTCCGCAAGTCAGAAGCACTGCAATAACATCAATTTATTCCTTAAGCCGTTCACATTCACCGACTGCTTAGCAATTCCTTATGATTAATTACTTTCATAATAATATGAAACAAATAATAATGAAGTCAAATTTTTAAGCTCTTTACACTTGTGATATGAAATTTCAACTTGATAATATCGTGGGCGTTAAATATTCAATTACCTCCTCAAAATAAAACCTCCTTAAAAAATTACGTCAAAATTTCAAACAGTAAATCTAACACACTTAAATTCTTCTATACTTTCTAAAATTTACTAATTGCATACGTTTAAATTTTAAACATATCAAGTAATATATTTTCATGGATATTATTTTCAATAAAACGAGCTACATGATTATGAATTATGAACATTTATTGAAGTTCAATGTTTTGCATAATGTTTGCATCATTTAATCTGTTGCATCAGTGATTGAAGTCAGTGATTGAAAATGTTCTCATATTTTATCTTCTGAATTTTATTTCATGATGTTCTTCGTTTAAAAAATATAAACCCCATCAATAGCGTGTCGGTTTTGGATACATTTTTACGATTTGCTCGAATATTTTCACATACGTGGAAGTATCATTTCTATTGAGCACTGCTGTTACTCAATGAAATCTGTATTTATTACCTAATATCATGAAAAATAGACGTCCATAGTGTGTGGTGCATCCAAAGTGTGTGGTCTCTTGAGGAAACCGTGTCCGACGGTCCGGTCGCGGCCTACAGCTGCAACATTTAAAGGATTTTGATGAAACTTTATGGTAGGGGCTCGCGCAGAAAGTTGTCCTAATTTTCAAAGAGATCGGAGCCCATACATTAGAACAGCAAGACGCTTTGTTCTCATTTCCGCTTAATGGCACATAGGATGAAAATGTATCGCCAGCAGAACTTCGCAAGCGGCGAGTTCTTAAACTTTTGTAATGGAGAGCAGTTGCTCGTGCCGCTGGTTAACGAGTTATTCGTGAGAATGTTTCGGAACATGATTATTTCTGCGATCTGCGAGGAGGTAGTTAGAAAAGTTGACGGAAAGTTGGGGAGAATACCAAACGACTTAATATGAGAATATTTAAAGTTAATTTGTAATAATAAAATTGAATGAAAATAAATATCCTTTTAATTCCTTTAAATGTATTTTTGTATTTTTAAATTCCGAATCAAACGTTTCAAACAGTATGATACGCTTGGCTGCATTGCAATTAATTATCTTACCATTAAGTTCACTTTTATTAGTTTGAAAGTACGGTAATTTTTATTTCATTACTTCCGAAATTCAAAGCAGCATTTGAATACAAACAAAAATAATGAAATTCATTTAATAAGTAACGAATATTCAGTATTTTTACTACTATATGACGTTCTTGGTACACTTACGACTAAATAACGTTCTTGTAATAGTAGGTTCTTGATAATAATGCAATAATAAGAGTTCGTTAAATCCAAAATTTTTACAAAGATGATATGGTACGACGTACGCTTCCCATGTGTACAAAATCTAATACACACAACATATTTCGGGAAACCACTTACTGCAACGTCCCACTGCTTCAAAAAGACAGCTCCTTTAACACCCTCTCTTTACTGGAATGCACCCTACGCTTATGGAATGTTCGAATGTATGAAACCATCGTATATACGTTTCCTTATTTACCGTATTTCAAAGTATGGTTGTCTACATAATAACCTACAGACAGGGTTCGATATTTACATGCATCAGTTCATTACCGGCTTGTTTTATGGCTTCTGTCCACGCCCAGCTCCTATTCGATGAAACAGCGTGTACGAAACCAACTTTAAACAATGTTACCTTCTTTTCCAAACCATTTGAAGGACTTGAGCGTTCCCTATTTACTCGAGCGTTTTTAACACGTTGTGGATCTCATTTCTTAGCTTCATCTATTAGCTTGATTACATCAACTAATCGTTTTACTTTTGGGTGGAAGGAAATCTTTCTTCCTTTTCATTTGACATTTCTTTGAACTTTCCAATCGGTTGTTGTTTTCGTGTTGCATATTCTGTGTTTCAAGCATGGTTATTCTGGCGAGTGTTGTTGACCATATATTTTTATTGCTTGATCTTTCTACAGGGGTTGAAAAGCTGCTGTTCTCAACCTGCTCTTGACTCTTGAGTGGGTCTTATTTTAATGCATAGTTACAATTGCCTATCAGTCAAAGCGCTTCGCTTCCTAACTAATAATTCGGCCAATTCATTCCGCATGCAAAATTTCAATTGCATAAAATACAATTTTCCAGTATTATGCAATAAATCAAAACGTGTAGAATTTAATCTAACCACTTTACGTATTGGCAAATAATTACTATATATATATATATATATATATATATATATATATATATATATATATATATATATATATATATATTGTGACGTACATGGTTTGCGGTACTTTTCACTACATTTAATTTTAGAAAGGACAGGTGTCTTGGTTCGTGAATGGGTCTCGTAAGGTTTGACAAGAACATTGGAAAAACTCAATTATAATTGTCTTTGAACAAACAAACAATTTATTACTGAAATCACACATTTAGTACATCAGTTCCAGTCTAAGTACGTGCTGTTTTGGTACCAAAACTATACCCATGATCTCAAATTTCACAATACCTTGTCTACCAAAAATAGTTCGTTTCTTCTCGGATGCCCCCCCCCCCCAACGGCTGCGGCGATCGGCGGCCTTCGGCGCGACTCGGCGCCCGTCGGACGGTTGACTGCATGGACGCCCGTGGCCACGGCTTTCCGCGGCGGTTATACGACACCTTCGCTTCAACCCCGACCGCTGCGCATGTCTTTCAAATCGAGTAGGCACTAATTCTATATCACTGTCCACCTACCCTTTGTAGTTTATCTCGATGCTCCCTTGCGGCACAGTCCACCAGTTCTCCTTCGCTTTCCTTTCGCAATAACGCAGGCACGTGGCAACTACCCATAGCCGTTGCCAGCCATGCGGTCTACAGTTCTTGCTTTGTCACCACAGTTCCTGACGCCAATTCCACTTCCACAAGCTTGCACTATTTATCATGTCATTGTCACACTTAACTCACTCCCTACTAGTGTCTCTTCCATTAATTAAATTCACTTTGTTCCCTTTTCTACCGCGCCCATCAACACCGCTCCGCTCTCCTTCGAGTTCTCTTACCTACTGCTCCCGTCGTCTCGCCCGGTCTCGCCGCCTTCTCGCGCCTGACCCGTTCCCTGATCACGTCCGTTACTCGCCGCAGTTGCCGCGCAATTCAAAATAGGCGTATTTGAAAAAAATGCCCT
>JAZDUA010000895.1:0-399251 GCA_038098605.1 Gryllus longicercus
GATTTGTATTTTTTGCTAACTTCTATCTTATTTACATTCTTTGAATGAAATTTAATGACTTTAATTTTATTCATTTGTTTTCACTAAAAAGAAACATTCCTTCAATTGAATTGATTTTTCATTTGTTTTTCCTGTCACAGCCTTTTAGGGTTTCCCTTTTTTCATTATGAAAGTCTTTTCAGCGGGGGAGCGAGCGAGAGAGAGTGAGAGACGTGCGGCTGGCTATCTTATATAGAGTGCATTCAAAATGCGCGCCCCGACGTCGCTCACAACTCCATCTCGTTCTCCGGCTCCTAGAGAGCGCGCGTATCTCTATACTCATTAGTCTGCGCAGCGCGCGTCCTCTGCCACCCGCGCCGGACCCTGCCCGCCGCTATCTTATCTACTTCCGCAGCGCGCGCCCTCAGCGGCCCCTGCCCGCCGCTATCTTATCTACTTCCGCAGCGCGCACCCTCAGCCGCCCGCCCCTGCCCCCCCTTATCATTCACCCGGCCGCCAGCCTCCCGACCGCGTGTACTATCAGTACCCCAAAGCAGACAGCTTGACTCGAGTTGTCACCGTAGCTCAGAGCCAAAGTGCTGGTCGCCTCCCACACAGGAAATGGGATTGAGGGTGGTTCGAATCCGCTTCAGGCAGGAGCATTTTTGAAACACATACACACACACACACGCTTCCACAATTCACCACCAGAGCGCAGACACATACGCTTCCACAATTCACCACCAGAGTGCGCACACACTTCCACCATTCGCCGCCAGAGGTCGCAAGGGTGGGGTCATTGACCTCGGTCGGTGGGGGCATTATAAATGGCCGGTTGTTTACATCGGGTGGGCGGGGGGAGGGGGAAGGGGGGGGGCATTATAATGATGGCGCCGGTTGTTTACATCGGGTGGGCGGAGGAGGGGGTGGGGGAGGGGGGGCATTATAATGGTGGCGCCGGTTGTTTACATCGGAGGGGTGGGTGGGAGGGGGAGGGGGTGGGCGCAAGTGGGGAGGGGGAGGGGGTTGTTGACATTCGGCGGGGCATTATAATGGGTGGCGCCGGCTGTTGACATCGGAAGTGGGGGGGGGGTGGGGGGAGGGGGAGGGGCGGGGGGAGGAGGAGGGGGTGGGCGGAAGTAGATAAGATAAGCTGATAAGAGCTGATAAGATAAGCACTTCCTGCCATTATAATTGGTGGCGCCGGTTGTTGACACCGGATGTGGGGGCGGTGGACCGGAAGTAGATAAGATAAGCTGATAAGATAAGCACTTCCTGTTCCAGAAACCCCATATCCCCCCTACTATTAAGTTAATTGTAGGTTAATAGTTTCATAATAAATTGATGAGTCTGAGTGTGTAATATGTAACTTTTGTAATCTTAAGCAAGTAAATATCAGGCGATATGGGAAATATATAACACGCACTTATCCGTGGGCGCGGAATGTCTGCTGATGCTAATGCATTGCACAAATAACTTTACAGATATGCGGATTTTTTGTCTCATTTATTCTCTCGAGGACACTTATATGTTCCTTCCGTATAGAGCAACACCTTTTTAATTAAGCAACCGAAAAATAGGTTCCCTGGTCAATTGTACAAAGAAAGTCTTGAAATCGTGAATCTTCATACGAAATGTGAAGTTGCTTTGGAGCCAATTAAATCATATTTCAACAGATTATTTTTGAAACCTCATTAGTCATGAAATGTAAACTTTTGGGAAAATAGAAAAAAAAATTATTGCTGAATAAACCATACACTATTTGTAAAATGTTTTGTCTCTAAGAATCCTTGTGAAAAGCCATCAAGAAAGTTTAAAGTTACCTTTTTCACTTATTAATTTCACCCTTACATGAGTTTAAAACTGTGACCATGATTTTAAAAACAAACATTTTAAAATAAATGTTGCAAAAGAAAACATAATATTTCACATAAATACATTATTCGATTACACCCGGTTTTATAAACAACAACATAATTATCTCCTACCACTGTTAATATGAATATTATATTATTCCTGGTTGCATTAGCAAACAGTGACATGTACTTCATCAATTTGTTTACTCTATTACATTTTTTTACTTTTATCTTGTGGACAGAGACGTTTCTGTCAAAAAAGGAAAGAATGACCTCTGAATCGGTAGAACTGGTTTGTAGAATGAAATCTCTTTTTGACAGGTACAAGAAGTAGTACAACAGTATTATTCTTTGTTTGGGCAGAACACTTATCTGAGAATGTGTGTAAATGTTTCACATTTTTAGTAGTGCTCCAATAGTCTCAATATTCTTTAATAGTCTTCAATAGTATCTAAAAATGATCGTACATCGTTAGAGCATTTACTTGCAATTCTCTCATGCTAAAAGTAAATCATTAAGTAAACATCTCCTAATTGAGGTAAAAATTAATTCGAAGCCTTCCAAAAAGCAGAGAAAAAACTTCACTGAGCATTTTTAAGTAGAAATTTTTCTTTACATTTCAAAATTCGGTTTATTTCCCCTGAACATCTCTTACATGATTTTAACATTCAATTCATCGTTTCAGTATTTCTGCTCACTTCTGTTGAGAAATACCGCAAATCAGTGACTTATGAAGTTTCATTACCCAAACACATTTTAATTATCCTCTCACAGCCATTGTGTAAAGCAGACCTAAGTGGTCTACACGCGTAATGTCATTCAACTAATTCTTTCACGTAAAACGAAAATGTCAAAAGAGTGACTAACGGAGTTTTAGTAAAACTAACCGATTCAACTCAAACGGAGTTCAATTTCATTGTCTTCGTCAATTCGCATCCACTGTTTTCTTGCGGAATCTCCGCACCCAACATTTCCTCTAGCAGAGGGACTCCGAGCTCCACCGTGCGGCAGCGAAGAGGGGCGGTGCGAGAATGCGAGAGGTCGATGCCTATCGACCAACCCTTCTCGCTCCGCCACAGCCACCGCCGGCACCGCAGCTATCCCCGCCATTGCCAGAGCTGCCCCGCACTGGCGACCCGTCCCCCTCCCCATTGCCGCACCGGCCTCCCGCACTCGCCAGTCCATCCAACAGCACCCGTCGCACCCAGCGCCAGTACAACCCGCCCTCTAATTCACATCACTTCCGCCTCCTCTGCCATTATCTCCTCTGTTTCCCTCGTCGAACCAGTTCCGTGCCAGCCTCCATCCCCATTGGTCTCCACGCCTCCGCATATTGCTCCCTCCCTGCTGCCCATAGCTCGTCCATCCTCCGCCCCAACCGCATCGTTCCTCCTCTGCAACTATCTCTATCCCGTCGCCCTTGTTACTCTGTTCTCGCACCTGCTGCCTTCAAGCCGCACTTTGTCAGGCTTCTCTCTAGCCGCCCATCTCCTTAAAACAGCTCCCGCCGTCTTCTCTCCCCTCCTGTGCGACTCCTAGCTTATCATAAAATTGAAATCGATAGATTTTGTATTTAAAAAAAGTAAAATTTAATACGTTATTCAGTTTTATTCTTCATGTCTTCCGGGCTGATGGGCCGTGGTCCAATTGGCTTTGAGATGCCAAACGTTTCGCCCACGACTGCGGTGGGCATCTTCAGTGGCGAGGTCTCGGGCGAAGTGTCCGGGACGGCGGCTGACTGGCGACTGAATGTATTCATGGTTTACGGGTTATTTGCAGAGCAAATGAGAAGCTTGACGACACTTGTAGATACATTCGTTGCGAGTGTCAAGTTGAACAGCCTCAGAGTTTTCGGAATTTTCACCGTCAATTTTTTCTTCTTTTTCTCGGCATATTATGCTCCGTGAAATTCATTTCAATTGCAAGATGACGATTTACGTTGACTGAAACCAGACAAGCTGACTGACAAGCAATGATAGTGGAACTTAAATATGAATATCGTTTTTTTTAAAAATCTTTTGTTATGTGCTATGATATATTGTATGCTGTGAGGAATCGTATTCGACAAGTACCAGACTTAAATGTTCTGGATTACAAGGAACTACAAGGAAGGCATTTTTAAGGATTCGTTTTTGTTTCACAAAATAAAGTATATGTTTTCATAGGAATAAATAGAACATTCTCCCATAAGTTTTATGAAAACCACCAATGCTCCTCAAGTAACTAATCATATGAAGCTGCATTTCAAATTATGCTTTCTTTCCCAAACGAAAAATGTGAATTATCTATCCGTTCTTTGCGATTGGCATTACTAATCGCTCGTGTTTGTCAGATATCGTCTCAACAATTCCACTTGAATGACCTTTCCTCATCTTGAACAGCCACATGACATTTGTCTCTCACCAAAGTTTTTTTAAGAATTTGAGCCACTGATTCTACAATGAAACTACATTACTAACGTTCACTTTGGGGCAGCAGTATTAAATGGGTTTTTAACCAAGAAAGATTGCCGATCAAAGTTGCATGGCCACTATACTGGTATTGTGCGTGGTCTGTCTCTTTGAAACACTCGTAATAACGTTTATAGCACTGCCTCATCCACCTAATGGCGTGTTGTTTTGATTTAGCAGAAATGATCTTCGACCCTAGTGATTGCGTGACCGATTGCCCCATCACGGACTCCGTTAATTAAAAAGAACCATCAAAGAAATCACATCAAATTTGAGTCACGCTGGATTGCTTTCAATTTGTCAAGCTTCTTTTGAGAAAGACAAGAAAGAAAATTCTAATGACATTTCTGGAGGAAAGAAAAAAACGGAGATTTCTCAAAAAATATACTTTTTGTAGCTCATTTTCTCTAATATTAGTTATCTTTTGCCGATGGCTTTGAAAAGGAATTTGCAGATTTTTAATTTCCCTGAAAGAGAGTATTTGTTGTTTACTGATGGTAGAAGAATTGCAAATCGTAAGGAATTAACGTATTGATAATATGAAAGCATTGTTAATACGTTAAAATGAAATATATTATTTTTTATATTACAACATAACGATATAAACACTTTTACCCATTCATATCCGTTATTTAATTAAACTTCGCGTTGTTTTTTGCTGAGTCTTCAAGTACATTGGCCCTCGAGAACAATAACGTCCAAATGAATCATTATCACGGGTATGGCTTCTTTCGGTATATTTGACATATAATTATCTTATAGAAGTACTACTTCCGATAAAAAAAAAATCTTCGTGATTGTGAGAACACTTATATTATTTTAGGAGTTATTACTGAGAAATGGTTTCCCCTTTGGATATTCGTTCAGTCAGTGGCAGCACTCGGATCTTGATGAATGCCGTCATAATGCAAACAAAAACCAATGACTTCTTTTGTCATAGGAACAAAAATACAGATACTAACAATTCCTTTAACAATACGTAATGGTGACCTGGTCATTTAAACGTAATAATATATCTCTAGAATTTCATAAGTCATCGAAATACCTGATGAGATCACAGACGGAATATGTAATCAACGAGTACAAACAACGCGTTAGCCGGAAACGTGAACATGTCCGATAAACATCAGTAAGTGACAATAGGAATAACAGGATCGTTCTAAACTGTATTTTCAGGGAACTGCAATCTCTCTGGGCATTGTCTCTACTTTTTGAAGCCTTGTAAACACCATTGCCGGGCAGGAAAGAGGATTACGCGGCGACAAAACAAAATTTTAATACAAAGCCCGCCGCGGGAGATCGTTGTGGGGCGTCCATTGAAGCGAGGCAGGGCGAGGGAGGGGAAGGGGGAGGAAAGGGGCGGTTGAGGGGGCTTCCACGTGGGCGCGCCCCCCCCCCCCACGCACCGCGCAACGCCGCTTCGCCCTAGTAGGTCATCGCCTCGCCAGGGGTAGCCAAAGCCCCTCTGCCCGTCACAACGCCACCGCTTCTAGAGGTATTTTACCCGCCAGCCGTACCACCTTCCCTCCAGTCTGCTCACCCTCAGCTCTTCCGGCTGAGTAGCTCCGGGCAACAACTGTTGAGAACTACACTGTTGCTAGTGTAGCTACTCTAACCTGCAGGTGCTAGGTCCGGGCCTCGATGTCGGCGACACTAAATGACTACGTTGATATAAACCGTATCTGGAGAAGAATTTTAGGCCGCTCGTTCTGATGGATAGAATTGCATGGTTTCGCCGATCAATACCGGAACAGTACCGTAACAAATGCTCACAGTCAGCGCGCGATCTTTCCTTTCTCATCTCTGCCTCTCCTCCTCCCTTACTCAGACACGTACTTAGCACTTACCCGCTCTACACTACACACATGTGAGGAATCCCGCAGTGGGGCGTTCAAAGCTTGTACTGGCTTTAAGTACAAGGGACAATGTCCAACTGGGGGAGATACATGGGGAGAAAAAAGCCACCAGCCGACGGGTAGGTCGGGGCCGGATATCTTAAGAACTCCGACACCTCGTGGGATATAACTTGCACAACACCAAAGAGACAAATTGCCAAATGCTGGCGCGCCGTGAAACACCAATCAATCTAAACCCTGTTTTTTCATGCAGTGCATAGTTACGGCTGAGCACCCTCCAAACTATTATTGCTTGATGATGTACCATCGGCAATGAATAAAAACGTAAAATTAATAGTAAACTAATCTAGGTGTGGCGTATCTCGTCGAAATGAAAAATATCCACCTCACAATATTTTGTCTCTTAGTTGATTCGAAATAATTAACTCAATTTTGTCGTTACAAAAAGAAAACACAGAATCATTTTCGTAGTTTTTTGATTCATCATTGTTCCATTAATTTTTTCATAAACATTTCATTTTCCCCTAACAGCAATAATGTCTATTGTATGGTATGTGAAAACGCAGAAATATTAACATTGAGCGCTCAAGAAATTCTCGTGCTTTCTTTCAATCTATATTTAGATGGCATGTTTCTGTACCCTGAACTCTGATATTCAGTGGAAATAATACTAACCACGTTCAAAAAATCCTGTTCCTATAACTAAAATAAATTCGAATGTGTTTTTCATAACGCCGTAAACCCGAAAAAACTTAAATCTTGTTTTCACTCCCTCACGGAGTCACTAATAGACTTTTTCAGTAGTATTTGTATCAGTGCATGAAACTCTTAACACTAAACTCATTTCTGCTCTTTGGATACTGTTCCTGACCTTTCTTGCTAGCGTCCAATCCAAGCTGGCTTCAGTTGGGTGCGGAAGGCAGAGCTCCCCAGGAGCTCCGCTCCTATCTGCGCGGAGAAGCATTGCGGGGAGAGGGGCGCTTGTGGAGGGGAGGGAAGGAGCCGATGGCTGCTGGGAGCCCAACAGCTCCGCATTCCCTTGCTCCTCACAACTTACAGACGTTGACGAATTATTGGACTAGATTCATTGAATACGACAAAATATATTTGCGACTGTAGATAGTCACGCTCTGTGTACAGGGTTCTAATATTTTATAAACATTTCATAATTAACTTATTGTTGTGAGGCATGTTGAAAATCAATTTTTAATCCTCTCTTTCTATTTGAGTGTCGTTTTGAGAGATGCGAATAAGTTGTTTTATGAGCTGGTTTTTATGAACTTTTTTCCTAAAGTTTCTTTTAACTATCGAACGAACATTTTCGATGGGATTTGTGCCAGCGCTATTTGCTGACCATTGAAAACCAGACTGATCAATGTCATGAAGATGTTTTCTTTCTTGTTGTGATATGAATCGTAGTCATTGCATTTTTCCAAACAACTCATTAGAGGAGGGAACCATTGGTTATTTAGAGCCACTAACTATTGGTCGTGTCTTACTGTACCATTAACTGTTTACACATTTCAAATAACATTAACAAACATTATACTTCAGCTACTTTTGTCAGGTGCTTCTCGGGACTCATTATGATCCGTTGTCAGAGAAAAAGTAGTCTAATAATTTGGCTCTGCCCTCTGTAGCTCTGCGAGCGAATTTCTGGGATCCCGCGCAGGGACCGGCTCGCTGCGGAAGCGGATCTCATCATTACTTTAACAAATTTGCATATTTGCATTATTGTTCCCAGTGTGTTGTTCCCGGTTTTGCGGGTTATCTTTGTGGGACCAAGGAGGCAACCTTACTTAGATGTTTCACTTTCATTATTTCTTTTTATGGGTTACTGTAATCTGGAATTCTCTGTGCAGATCCGGAGAGCGAGTTTACACATTATTCACGCGTCCTCCTTTATACTCGTTTCCCGAGATGTACTCGAAACATTCCTAAATTTTTCTATTGTGTAAAATGTGCATCACTTTAATTAAAACTCAGATTTCAAATCCAAATTAAAATTTTGGATCTCATGAGCATTACACGAACCGCTTCCTCGTATTCTTTAGATATATTCCAAAGCTATTTATATATGAATGATGTATTAAAGTTTATTATTATTATTATTATTATTATTATTATTATTATTAGTATTAGTATTAGTATTAGTATTATTGTATAGGCCATTACTGACTACACTACACGGCTAGCATGTGTAAATTTTCCAGAATCAGCTATTCAGATGTATCCCTCAGCACCAGCAGGCTTCGGACGTCGGCTACCGATATTTCACTACCGACGCTGTTTCTACCATTACTTTAGAATACGATTTGTAATTATTTAAAATCAATAAAATAATAAATTGAACTAGGCTACAATACTATACACAGCATTGATTCCTCATCGTTCACGCGAGCATCTATAACCATTGGAATTGGACAGAGTTCTTAGAACTCGCGCTTACTAAACAATATTTAATAAGAGTGACATGAGTCAGAAATCATCGAATGATTTTGTCCACGAAATTAGTATGGTTATTGATAACTCACTTTTCACTTACGATTTTCAATAGTACGATTTACTAATCGAAAGTAAATATTTAAGTGAATCTTTCCACACTAATAATTGGATTTGAATAAAATCAATCATTATATACTAATTAGATTTACTACAAGATCGCTTACTAATCGAGTGTAGTATAGTGCACTACAACATTTCTCTCAGTGTGGTAAGAGCAAAAACCGTCTTGAAACGTCGGGACTCTTCGCAACAGTTAGGCCCGACGTCTCGTCCGCCCCGGAGAAGAACGTGTGAGTGCAGGCGGCGCGCATGGGCGGGGCGGTAGAAAGTCGAAGCAACGTCGCGACGAGGGCAAGGGGAGGTAGCGGCGGCAGGGGCGGTGGCGGCGGTGGTGGCGGCGGTGGTGGCGGCGGCGGCGGTGGCGGCGGCGGCGGCGGCAGAGGCGGCGACGTCCGGGTGCCGCTTTACAGCCACCGTAAACCCAAAAATACGCTTCCGTCTCCGCCCCACCCGTCTACCCGGTCCGTCCTCCTCCCCACCCAGCCCGCCCCCGTCCCGCCCTTCCCCCGCCCAGCCCTGCCCAGCCCCTCCCCGCCCCACCCCGCCCTTCCCCCGACCCACCTCGCCCAGCACCGCTCTTCCCCGTCCCGCCCTTCCCCCGCCCAGCCCTGCCCAGCCCCTCCCCGCCCTTCCCCCGACCCACCTCGCCCAGCACCGCCCTTCCCCGGCCCCGCCCCGCCCAGCCCAGCCCAGCCCAGCCCCACCCGGGGTACATGTGCGCCCCGTTGTCCCGATTGGGTGAGCGCCCAGCGCCCGCGACCCGTACAAGACGCTGGCGCTGCCCCAAGGGCCGCCACCCCCCCCCGCCACGGAACGCGCCACCCCATCCCAGGCCAGCCCCGCCCGCTGTGACACCCGCGCTTACTTCATGCTTGGTGCCGATGCCAACGACGCAACAAAGTCCACATACTTCGATTTTATTGAGCTTTAAAAAAGCAACCTCTTCAATAACGGTTGGTATCGCTCCATTTAAATGTTGGAAAATACGTGTACTTAATTCAACATTTGAAAGTTTATTGAAAAAAAAATTCTTTTCATAAATATCCACTTAAAGAAAAACTAATCACTGTTTCCTCTTCTTTAATGTTGTACATGATCCCAAAGAAGAGCTTTGAACGCGCATGGAGTGAAAGAATGAATAAACCTTCAATACGTTATATAACACTAATTTAGCTTTTAATCAAAGCGCTGGTAAAATTACTGCAATTTTCTGAATCACCAGAATCAAAGCAGTATTATTAATATGTCAAATAAAAGGACAGATACTTCAAGAATCAGTACTTCCCAACGCCATCACGTGATATTGAGATTGGATTCGTCCCGAAGTGATTCAGTGACGTAATCGGCTCTGGTGCGAATCCGGAAAGAGGGTAGTCTCGAGCTGGTGAGACGGCCTCACTCAGGCTGTGAGGAGTTGTGCGTTTTGGGATTTTTCGCGTTCGGGCACATCCAGATACCAGACCAATGGTACACTTGTACACCCGCCGGGGAGTAAGAGCTCACGTGCCCACTCTGGAGGTGTGAAAATTCCCCTGGTAAGTACGAGTATACGGAGTTGTAGGACACAGGATTTATATTAAAATTCATATTTCTATGAATGGTTAAGCTACACCTCAAACTCTTAAATATTCCTCTAGTGTTTGATATTAATTCTCCGATACTTTTAAACATATATTATCTCTCCGGCTACATAAAAAATCTGAATTATAGTCATCTGGTCCTCGTCTTTCGAAATTGCCAATTGTACGATTGTTCCTTAACTGAAAACAATTTCGGTTTCTTTTTTTCTCGACCTGTAAGCAGGCTTGTGATTCTTAATACGTTATAAGGTGTCTGTACTGCTATTGAAAATGTGTGGAGAATTTGTATTTATTCCTTTTATTCCATATTGTATAGGTTTGTGAGAAGTTAAAAATGGAGGGAATTGTTCCGGGTTCGTGGAGAATATTAGCGTTTTTCAAAATGTCTTGAGTGTAGTGTGAATTGATTCAAAGCATTCGTGTACAATGCAGTAGCATTAAAACAAAAAAACAACAACAAACAAATAATAAAGAGAACTGAACAAAGAAATAATTGAATACAAAAATATTGTTGAAATGCTTAATTAAAACAGGTGAAAGTGGTGAGATTGAGGTGCTAAGTTGTGATTGTCATTTGTTTAATGTGCTTTTACAGATGACTTTAGTAATATTGATGTAAGTTAGGACGGATTTAAAGTTCATGTTTTTATGATACCACGCTCCCAGTTGTATGGTGTAAGGATTATAAGTTTTTTTAATGAGAAGCAGTTCTCTAATTAAAAAGCCTCGTTTGAGAACCTTCTTACATTCTGGTCATTTAGCAAGTTGTATGTCGTTGCACCTATTGAACATTACACTATTTTTAAAACTCCACAGAAAATATGGTAGCATACGTTGCAAAAGTACAACATACCGGTATGCTATGATAGATGAGTACTATACAGAATTTTCTCCATAGACTTTGTGTTACAATGATTGTCATCATTCATACCCACGATTGTCTCTTGTAACTAGATTTAGTAATTTCCTTTGTCATCACTACCTACCACTTCTTCTTCGCCATCTCGTTCATTTTTTGCAATTTCATTCCCATAACTTCCGTCACTTTGCTCAATCTACTGTTGGCGAAGTTGCTGCCTGTTCCTGTGCAGAATGCGGTTGCCGAATGGCGCCACTTGTCTTCCGTTCGAAACAGCGTCGTATGTCGTCCTTGAACCGCGAGCGAGGAGCCAAAAAGCTTCCGTTGAGACTGTTCTGAAACTAAGTCGCTTGTAACCATATGCGGAAACGCATTAACGTCAACGCTGTGTTCGTGGTCACGAAAAAAATATGTTTATGCTGTTCTACTTCTTCCTTGACACCAATGTTAGTCATTTGAAATACTCTTACGACATTTCATATTTAGAAACATCTGTCGTTGATATTATTGTAATTGAATTTTAGTGAAATGTATCACAATAGTTAGTTCCGATATTTCACCTAACAAAATAGTTTTCTTGAAACTACAAGTATGTTGATAAAATCGAGAAATTAATGGTCATGGACCCAGTTGTCCTCTGTCACTTCAAAATTGTCTCTGAATCAATTGTATTAACAAAGTTTAAATTGAAAACCAAGTATATCCAAGGTTCGACGTGTACGGAATGCTATTATTGCTCTCACATACCTTATGTACCTCTAGAAAACACAAAGACCTTGTATATTTAATCCATTTGTATAAAAACATTATTAGTTTGTATTCGATGGGATCAAGAGTATCGATGATTGACGTTAAAGTGTCAGAGAACGGAAGACTAAATTAGGTTTAATTAGTGGTTTAATATTTAATTATTTATAACTTAGTGTTTCCAAATTATAACAATAAAATATTAAGAAGAAGACTTGGAAACAATATTTTGCGTGAAATATTTCCTTCCTCCTGCAGTGAATGTTTATTTATTCGAATCCTTTCTTCTCGTCTATTTTGTAAGTGATGTCTTCTCTTACAACAAGCTTGCTCGTCAGCATAACAATACATCTTGCTTCTAGTAAACAAGGAAGGCTATGTCAAAGTTATTAACTTTCCAGTCACGCATTCTCAAGAAAACCAAGTTGTTTACAGAAGTTACTAGTACTTGAAAATGACTAACAGGTAACCTACAATATACTTACCATAAATTTAAAGACATGATGGAAAATTGCTCATTGAATTTAAACATTTCCTCCTGTATTCAGAATGCAATCGGCTCATCATCTTGTAGATCAGAATTGTGGTAAAGGCAGTACGAAATTCATGCATACTACGTGAAATGCGAGCTTTCCTGTGTCTTACGTTTAAAACGCGGATTTTCAATTTCATAGAGAAAAAAAAATGGTAAAAATCTATCATTCATTTAACATAAAATTTTGACGTTACTTTCTTGAAAAGGGTGATTAAAATGAAACTAACAATGATCCTATTCACTGTGTAAGTTCCTCTTTCTTCATGCGTAGTGCTGGTTGGTTCTAATTTTTCCCTTCAAGAATCAGGTTCATGAGCAGAAAAACAGAAATAATTTCTTTTTTTCTATGGCCGATGATTCTACGGAATACACCGTACACATGAATAATTGCAAGTTGCTGTTTATTTAAATTTAAACACATTTTCAAATTTCAAAATCAGAAAGAAACGTTTATTGACAATAATAAAAATGAAAAATAAAAACTTTGAACAATTAACGACTGAAAGAAAAATAAACCCAATGCTAACAGTTCTTTAAATATATTCACAGTCCGTCTATGTCCACAACAGTAGGGGGGATATGGGGTTTCTGGAACAGGAAGTGCTTATCTTATCAGCTTATCTTATCTACTTCCGGTCCACCGCCCCCACATCCGGTGTCAACAACCGGCGCCACCAATTATAATGGCAGGAAGTGCTTATCTTATCAGCTCTTATCAGCTTATCTTATCTACTTCCGCCCACCCCCTCCTCCTCCCCCCGCCCCTCCCCCTCCCCCACCCCGCCCACTTCCGATGTCAACAGCCGGCGCCACCCATTATAATGCCCCGCCGAATGTCAACAACCCCCTCCCCCTCCCCACTTGCGCCCACCCCCTCCCCCTCCCACCCACCCCTCCGATGTAAACAACCGGCGCCACTAATTATAATGCCCCCCCTCCCCCACCCCCTCCTCCGCCCACCCGATGTAAACAACCGGCGCCACCCATTATAATGCCCCCCCCGCCCACCCGATGTAAACAACCGGCGCCACCATTTATAATGCTCCCACCGACCAGGGTCAATGACCTCTCCCCTTGCGACCTCTGGTGGTGAAGTGTGGAAGCGTGCGCGCACTCTGGCGGCGAATTGTGGAAGCGTATGTGTCTGCGCTCTGGTGGTGAATTGTGGAAGCGTGTGTGTGTGTGTATGTGTTTCAAAAATGCTCCTGCCTGAAGCGGATTCGAACCAGCCTCAATTCCCCTGAGGCGACCAGCACTCTGGCTCTGAGCTACGGTGACATCTCGAGTCAAGCTGTCTGCTTTGGGCTACTGATAGTACACGCGGTCGGGAGGGCACCGCGCGCTGGCGGCAACGGCCGGGTGGCTGATAAGATAGCGGCGGGCAGGGGGCGCTGAGGGTGCGCGCTGCGGAAGTAGATAAGATAGCGGCGGGCAGGGCCCGGCGCGGGTGGCAGAGGACGCGCGCTGCGCAGACTAATGAGTATAGAGATACGCGCGCTCTCTAGGAGCCGGAGAACGAGATGGAGTTGTGAGCGACGTCGGGGCGCGCATTTTGAATGCACTCTATATAAGATAGCCAGCCGCGCGTCTCTCTCTCTCTCTCTCTCGAGAGCGCTGACGCTCACTCCCCCGCTGAAAAGACTTTTATAATAGAAAAAAAGGAAGTCCTAAATGGCGGTGACAAGGAAAAAATAAAGACTACAATTGAAAGAATGTTTTTTGATGTATTGAAAACAAAAGAATTATAAAATTATTTTCTCACATACATTCCACAAACAGTTTTATTGTTTTGACGATCGTTTCTATTACATTTCTCCAAATGGTGTGTTTACATTAAAAACATAGAAAATATCATTATTTATTTTATATTACATATCCTTTGGAAAGAGAGGTTATGTTTGCATGTTTTCATTGAAGTTTCATAGACCTTTCATGGCATTTCAAAACATATTTGCATGCTTAGATATTTTTATGGTTCACACATGTTTGAACATTTTTCAACACATACTGTATATATTTACTGTTCTATCTAATCTATGAAGAACTTAAAATTAGTTTTTACATAATTTGTATAAATATCACATCATTCTTAGATCCTGCATACAGCTGTATTTTCATATTGATATACTACGCTTTATAACCCTCTGTACATAGCCTAGATTGATAAAGCGAGTACAACCTCGAGCCTGTGCTGACGTAGATGGCCGTCAAACTTCGCCACTGTGGACTGGAGGCCGGAGCCATATTTTCGAATGGACAACACAGCGTCTGGATGGATTGACGAACGCGAGCGCTGTCGAAGTGCCGACCGATGATGGAGGTGGTCGAGTCGAGGACAGCTAACGCTTCAGCGCCGTGAGAATAAACTCTTCCGGTTGAGGCGATCTCATTTTACCGACTCCTTTCGCCCCGTATGAGTTGTGGACACTGTCCAGGGGGATGGGGGCATGCTGAGGGAGCATTCAAAGCTTTCTGGATGACGCAATAGCACACGGTCGTCAGCTTCACAGCACAGGAGGTCACCCCATCCCATACCACTTTCTCGTGACAGCCAATCATGTGTGAAGTTTTTTTTTTCCTTATCTTCTTCGACATCTGATGATTCTTCCTCGTGACAGCGTCGGCCAACACACATCAACGGATAGGCTGCAGTGTAGTAGGAGCGCTGAAGACTGCTATTGTGGGCAATGATGGTGCGGCGTCGCGGAGGCTGTCCCAGTTCACCACCGCTTCTTCCACGCATCATACGCTTCTTCGTCTGAGTTTGTTCCATGGCGACAGGCGAGTGACGAGTGTTTAGACCTGTCTCAACGTGTTGAGGCCTGTCTCAACGTGTTTGCAAACGCTCCCCCTACTACTAGTTGAAAGTGATTCATCATAAATCTCCCACCTACTAAAAGAGTCTAAGCATAAAATATATAAAAAATTGAAAAATACTACTAAAAGAGTCTAACCATAAAATATATAAAAAATTGAAAAATACTACTAAAAGTGTCTAATCATAAAATAAATAAAAAATCATACAATAAATAAAAATGAATGCTAGTCTAACTGAACCCCGCCTGCAGGGACGAGCGTGCACGCTGAAGAAGAAGAAGAAGAAACGGACGGACGCGTACGCAGGATGCGGAAATGACCCCATGGAAGACTTGTAAATTTATCGATCCAATAGCGTTTGTCGTCGGACACGGACAACGAACGCTTGTTTTGAACAAATGAATAATTAATATGTGATTTGGACCGAATAGTACATTGTTTGTCAATTCTATTTTCGTTTCGAAATAAACAGTCCAAATAATTTTGAAATTTATAGCGTTTGACGACCGAACGTTGTACTCCCTTCGCCCGAGAAGAACATGCCCGAGATCGGGTTTCGATGGAGTACATTTTTGGACGTAAACCAACATAGCCGAGCAGGGGATCACTTCCGCATTCGTCCTTAAACAACCCTAAGACCTTTTTATTGCGAGGTGTCACGCCAAATGCGTTATCGGGAGCGAAACAGGATGTATCAAACCAGGATGGATGCCGATTCATCTCAGCGTACACACTCGTGGAAGTAGAAAGAATGAATGAATCGGTATCCATGTAGAGAAGGTGAAGATCACAAAGATGTTTTTGACAGTAATTATAAAAAAAGTCATACATTCTATGCTTCGAAATTTCTAATATACAAAACCCCAAATAGATGGGCTTTGTGAACTTCACCTCCGTTTTTCGCAACTCGATGGTCATGAGATCGCCATTCACGTGGTGACTACGCACGAAAGCGGGATCGGCGATGAGTCGTCTGGCCCCGCACCTCCCCTCCCACTTGTTCACGAGGTAAATGCGTCGGTGGTTGCGCACGTCCTCCATCGACTTGCCGTAAATTGAATTGTTCATGAGTTTGAAAAATTTATCCTCGAAATCGGAGGACGCGCGCTGTCGACGTGCGTTGTTCAGGTCCATGTACGTGGCAAGCCAAGGTCGTTGCGAAAAAGAGAGAACGCGGTGAATTTTCGTGAGTTGCACTCCCAACTCGAGGGCCTGAACTAAATTTCGAATGTGAATGATGTAACGACGCTTGGGGAGCAGCGTCGCTAGCAACTTGGCTTGCCTGCTCTTCGAGTCGGGGGGGACGCGGGTTTCCGGACAGGGCGGCAAATCGCTCAAGCGATCGTGGATGGCGTCAGGATAGTCGAGGTCGACCTCCAAAACGTATCCCCGGTCGACTTCCGCAGCCGCCTCTGCGATGTTCAACCGCTCGATGTCGGTTTCCGGCATCCACCGGAAGTCGCCCACCGGAAGCGGATGTGACATCGAGAAACCATATAAGTTATTTGCGTCGACGTAGGCGAGATAAGATGCCTTATCGCTTGGCCGGAAGCGTTCACCCGCAAAGGGGTGATTGGCCTCAGCGTGACGACCGATCACTTGCACGAGTCCCCCCCGGATGCCCCGTTCGAAAAAGAGAACCATGTCGATGTCCGTGAGTAGCTCTAGTCGAACGCCGGTGGTTTTCAACATGGCGTCCCACGAAAGCCCGGGAGCGGTGTAGTAAAAGAGAGGATCGAGCCCGTACACCTCCAAACACAAATTTCGAAAGGTTTCCATCGTGTCGGTTTCTAACAGCACGTCGACTTTCAAGTACAAATCGGCGTACTGCAGCAAATTTTGAATAGAGAACGCGTCCCACACGGCCTGCGCGTGCGCGTACTCCGAGTCCGACACGGGTGTGTCTGTGAGGCGACTGTAAAAGGCCTCGGGCGACGGTAACCTCGTGTCGTCCAATTTGGACATGTCATTGACATAATCGTAGGGAAACACCCCCTTCCTTCTGGCCAACTCGAAAAGGCGATCGTCGGGAAAGGCTGCACGGGTGAACTTCAAATCGGCCGAATCGAGCGATCGACTTAAAGAGTCGAGCGATGCACCTAAAAATTTCAATGAATCTAAAAAGCGTAGTTCCACTTTCCCGATTCTCTGGGAAATCGCCACGAATCTCTCGTGATTGTGTGGAACCACGCGCAGCCCGTCGTTGTTCATACAGTTCTTTTCGCCCCAGGCCTGAAGGAGAAAATGCCAATCGTAACCGCTCCCGTTGTGCATGACGACGGGGATGAACTTTGGTGCGGGAAAGTTGACGTTGCACGCTTGATGAGCCGCGCCGCGAAAGACACCCGAAAAATGATCGTGGTCCCTGACGCGAACGGAATTTGGAAGAAAAGGTCCTTTGCATATGTGGCATATATCGGAATTTTGAAAAGACGCCTCGTTTTCGTTGTTCATCACGAGGGGAGAAGGATGACTCAAAAGTTGCTCATAATCTTTCGCGAGACCTTCTAAGAATGCTAATAATTGTATCGCGACGTCGGGACCGTGAAAGTTGACCAGTTGATTTCGCGACTCATCAAACGAGCACACCACTTGAAGCGCGGCCGAAAAGGGTTTGTGAATTTGATATGGTTGAAGGAAGGATCCATTCAACGACGGCTCACATGAAGACACGGGGACCGTGAGCGCTTCGAAGTCAACATAAACCGCGATCGGGCATCGTTGTTGTCTTTCGATGTGCTGAAATTGCATGAAGCGCTCCTCCTCTTTGCCCGTCTCCGACGGAAGGATCAAACGTGCGGGGGACCCCACGGATCGACAATCAATTTCGTGAGCCTCGAGATGCGCTTGCGAGTAAAACACATTCAAACATCTGTCGCAAACGAAAATCCTAGTCTTGTGAGCCGTATGTTGAGACTTCACTAGTCTACTTAAATTCTTAATCCAAACATAATGGGACTGTCCGCCATCGCCATGAATCAACAAGAAATTGAAATGGTTCTCTTTCTTCGACCCCGAAAAGTGTACAGGACCTACGATTTTCCAAGTTTTGTTGGCCGAATCATACTCTAACGTGAAAACATTGAATGAAAAGCTAGAATTTTGACGTTCGAAACGTTTGATCTCGTGAACGGGCAGGGGCCAGGAGATGCCGCGCAAATCGAGACTGTTTTCCAACTGATCGAAAAGGGTTTGATAGTTACTGGTACGGTGGGAACTCAAAATTTTGATGTGTGGGGGCTGACGTTTATGAAAAAGAGCCGAAGCCACCGCCCACAGGAAACATTTCTCGTCTCGATTTTGCACGTTGATCACACCATGACGACTCGCGATGGACGCCGGAAGAGGAAGATAAGATGAGGCAGAATGAGCGATAGGTTCAAATAAGTGAGCCGAAACATGAAGAGCGACGATAGAGGCCAACGATTTCCCGGAATCTCTCTCGGAAAACTCGTCGAATTTGGAATTTATAGGTTGTGCTATATGAGAAAGGAAAAATTCCGAAATGTCATCCGCTTGCGTTAACACAGCCGTTCGTGCCGAAAGAAAGATAGGCTGCAGCACCCCTACAATTTCGTGCGTCTCGACGTTCTCTTTCTCAATTAAAAATTGACACTCGAGTTGCGCGAAAATTTTGAAATTAGATCGACCGAGAGTGTTGTTGAGCTCTTCAAACATCTTACGATGGAAGGGAACACGACAACGGTTGAGAAACTCGACGGGATCCGCAATGTCATGTGGGGGAGGAGGATTCAAAATGACACCTCGAAATACACGGGCGTTTAAAGACTGAACGACGTCCGTCCATTGGGGAGCGTTTGCAATGTCTCGTTGTTGTTGTTGTTGGTACGGGCAATCTATAGAATCAAACAAAACACACACACACATAAATGATAATCATTCAACACAGCACTAACCACTCCTATTAAAAGAAATTTATTTTACCATCCTCACGCTGCGGAGAAGACACTTCCGCTTGTCGACCTGCATGAGACTCACTTTCGTCACGACGATTGAATAGAAACGGGACATCTATAGAATCCATGAAAACACATACATAAATGATAATCATACAACACATCACTAAGCACTCCTATTAAAATAAATTTATTTTACCATCCTCACGCTGCGGAGAAGACACTACCGCTTGTCGACCTGCATGAGACTCACTTTCGTCACGACGATTGAATAGAAACGGGACATCTATAGAATCCATGAAAACACATACATAAATGATAATCATTCAACACATCACTAAGCACTCCTATTAAAAGAAATTTATTTTACCATCCTCACGCTGCGGAGAAGACACTTCCGCTTGTCGACCTGCATGAGACTCACTTTCGTCACGAATGTGCCGATTTAACAGAAATTTCTTCATCTCAAATCGAATCACTGAATGCTAACAATCACACGTGACTAACACTCAAATAGCAGTACACAAGACAGAGTTGAATCACACGTGACTAACACGACGTCAACACTGAAATAGCAGTACACAAGAAGGTCCGCACGCTTCAAGAGCAATGGCAGACTAATGGCAGAGCTCTGTGGACATGGAGTTTTAAACCCTATGTTATCTCACACTATCACATCCAGCACGTGCAGTGCGCATGCGCAGAAGCCATTCATCACTCCCCCAAGCGATAGTGATAAGAACAGCAGTCGACCACAGCCGGAAGTTATAATTAGGAAAACAGGATGTCATTGATATCACTCGAGGGCCGGAAGAGATAATTAGGAAAACAGGATGTATTGATATCACTCGAGGGTCGGAAGTTATAATTAGGAAAACAGGATGTATTGATATCACTCGAGCGCCGGAAGAGATAATTAGGAAAACAGGATGTATTGATATCCCTCGAGCGCCGGAAGAGATAGTGGAAGCATCCGCCGATCCAGCGGACATTCTAATTGGTGCGCCGGAAGAGATAGTGGAAGCATTCGGCGGTCCAGCGGACATTCTAATTGGAGCATCGGAAGAGAGAGTGGAGTCACTGATAATTTAATAATCTCAACGCGCCGACTTAAAAAGGGGTTCCATTCGAGCAACGCTCACTCGCTCGCGTGCCCCAACTAGCTAGACACCATGAGCAGCTCGCAACACGTCATGAACGGGATGCCAGAAGACTCCATGGACTTCGCTGGAGAATTGATTGAAACATCGCCACCAGCACTTCGAAAACGAAAACTGTAAGTCTTTTTCAATTTTTTCAATTTCAAATATCATACATTCAGTGAGTAGTTTCAAAGTGTTTCATTTTTTTTTAAAGTATATCAGAAGAGGTAAAAGAAAAAAGAAAAGTGATAAAGAAACAAGCGTGTGAAGAGGCATTGAAGTTATTATATGATGATGAGGGAGATCAGTCCATTGCTCTGGTAGAAGAAACATCAAAAAACAACATGCTTCTCCCGTTCTCTTCAAGACAGGAAGACAATGCAATGCAAGCAGTACAAATGAATGTCAACACAGACTGCATACAGATTAGTAATAGTGCTGTATTTATATACACGTCGAAAAAAACGACCGAGTAAGTGAAATAATTTTCCTTGTAGCTGTTTTACTCTGAGTTGTCCCTAAAAATGTTTGTTTTCATTGTTTAGTTCGTGGGAAGCATTAATAAAAAAGATGGAAGCCACTACAATTCGAGTAAACATGAGGCAGTTGCCGAAAGGTATTTTCTTCGAAATTACAGACATACACCTCACTGTCAGTGAGGCATATAAAAAATCATCGTATGTAGCGACTCTGCACAATACATTCGATGTATTTCTCCCAACAAGGTATGCAAAATATGTTTTAATATGCTTGTAAAAAGGTTTTTTTAAAAAATTATGTAATAATACTTTTCTTTATAGATTTACATCAGAAATTGAAGCCATAGGCAAAGAAGAATTTTTAGCGGAAAGGCCGCATTTAACTTTTCTTGGGATTCATCCTAAGAATAAAGCAAGTGTTGTACTTATATACAAGTACAAAGATTTATTGAAACAAACAAGTTGGGAAAATCTCTTAATATGGTTCAAGCAATATGGACTTCTAGAAAAAAAGGAAATAATGTACAACTTAATAAATAAATCAAAATGATTGTCTCTCTTATATTTATATCAATTTTTTAATACATTCAATAATTGTTGTCAAAATGTTTATTGCACAACTGAAAAAATGATGTATATTTATTATAGAATAAAACAAAATATGAAATATAACTGCAGAGTTCTGGTTATTTTCCTACTCCACTCTCCAAATCCTCAATCTTAAATATACAATATGAAGTATCTAAAATTACAGAAGAAAATGTTTTAAATATTTATAATGTAAATTATTACATTCATTTCAAAATTTACAATTCAACCATACATGTATTGCTAAAAATTGTTTGTCAATTTACCACTCAACCATACTTCATGATTTATTAAAAATTGTTTGCCAAACAATAAATGAAATCGAATAAGTTTCAAATACTTTCATAAATTTAAAAATATATCCCATACAAGGTTGTGACAGAATACCAAACAGTGCATTTGAAAAGTTTTTCTTTATTTAAATCAAATATATGTGCTGTTCTAAAACAAAAATAAAAAATTCAATATTAAAGAGATACATTATATAACAAGAGAAAATTTTTCAAATATTTATAAAATTATTATTTGATGTTATTAAATTAATATTGTCAATGATCAAATATTTATAAAATTAAATAAAATAACATTCAAATATTAAATTAAATGAAAATTACTGATCTAGTTGAAATAAAAAGGAAAAGATTGTGACAGGAAAGTGAATAAAAACAGTGCATTTGAAAAGTTTTTCTTTATTTAAATCAAATATATGTGCTCTTCTAAAAACAAAAATAAAAAATTCAATATTAAAGAGATACATTATATAGCAAGAGAAAATTTTTCAAATATTTATAAAGTTATTATTGTCAATGATCAAATATTTATAAAATGAAATAAAATAACATTCAAATATTAAATTAAATGAAAATTACTGATCTAGTTTGAAATAAAAAGGAAAAGATTGTGACAAGAAAGTGAATAAAAACAGTGCATTTGAAAAGTTTTCTTTATTTAAATCAAATATATGTGCTCTTCTAAAGGCAAAAATAAAAATTTCAAAATGAATGTGATAAAATTACAAATTAAAAAAATTGGAAATAATGTACAATTTACTAAATAAATCAAACTGATTATCTCTCTAATTTTTATATCAATTTTTTTTTTTAAATAAATACTCTTGTCAAAATGTAACAATAGTAAAGTTTTTTTTTTCAATACATTCAATAATTGTTGTCAAAATGTTTATTGCACAACTGTAAAAATATGATGTACATATATTACAAAATAAAACAAAATATTAAATATAAGTGCAGTGTTCTTATTTTCCTACTCCATTCTCCAAATCCTCAAACTTAAATATACAGTGCATTTGAAAAGTTTTTCTTTATATAAAAAAAAAAAATGAGAATATTAACATAGTGTTTTCCAATTGATATATACCAACGCAGCATCATTCACTATGGTGCAGCATTCGACGACATTGAAGGATTAAAATTTTGTTTGAACCGCGGTGAAAACGTCGATCTTCAGAACAATTAAGCGAGAACGCCTCTACACTACCCTTATCGTTCACAATCAAGTGTGACATTTAACTTTCTGCAATTTGTTGGGGCTGATCGATTCGCAGTGGATGTTCTTGGAAACAGCGATGCACAAACTCCATGCCACGCGCGGTAGACATGTTTCAAAACAACTGCAACAACGAGATGCAGAATAGAATCAGAGAACAGACAAGAAATTAAAAAAAAAATAAAATAAAAATAAAAATACTTACTTTTTCTATGCCGGGGGTGATGATGCGGCGGCAGGTGGAGATGGGGGCGGTGGGGGTCGCACAGAGTGTTGCCGTCGGGCTAAAGGTCCTAATCGCCAGCGGCGCTGCCTCTGATGGGGCCCGTTGTTGCCGTCCTCCGTAAGTGGTAATGGCGGCGGGGGTCGCACGGAGTGCGGGCGCCGGGCTGGGGGACCCCTTAATCGCCGGCGGCGCTGCCTCTGAGGTGGCCCGTTGCCGTCCTCGCTAGATGGTGATGGGGGCGGCTGTGGTCGCACGATCGCAACAGGACGTCTCTCCGTCCCGCTGTTGTCCCCTTCCTCGGTGACTGGTGGTGGTGAGGGCGGCGGCGGCACGGCGAGTTGAGGTGCCGTCCTCGCATGTTGCCATTCAAAACCCTCCCCCACTAGTGTGGAATATACATGAAGCGGGACATCCGCGTGGCAGTGACGCGGCGCGATGGCGCATGATATGCAACCTTCTGGGCACATGCAATAAATGTGCTCCCACGAAAATAGGTCTTCGGGGAAATTCATGAGAATATCCAACGCGAAACGATTTGCCCCAACAAATTGCAAAAAGTTAATCGCCACACTTGATCTCGAACGAAAAGCGTAGTGTAGCGGTGTTCTCCCATAATTGTCCCGAAGGTCGACGTTTTCGCCGCGACATAAACAGAAAATTAGCCCTTCTATATCTCCAAATGCCGCAGCATAGTGTATGATGCTGCGATTATAAATATCGCTCGGAAAAACCTATGGTCGTTCAGCTCAATGAAGTTTTGAAAACTCATATCATTCGTCATGGCTAGCGTCT
The DNA here is from genome assembly GCA_038098605.1 of Gryllus longicercus. NCBI lineage: Eukaryota > Metazoa > Arthropoda > Insecta > Orthoptera > Gryllidae > Gryllus > Gryllus longicercus. The sequence continues at coordinate 23,895 of JAZDUA010000895.1, forward strand.
TCTGCAAATGTAAACTGAGAAGTGAAGTTCATTCGAGACTTTCATTTTTATATAGCTCGCGTATAATCTCATATTCATTAGGGGGCCGCCGCCCTCTATCATCTCCGCGGGCGCAGCGGGGGTGGGAGGTCGCTCCAGCGGGGGTGGCTGTAGATAGCGCGCGCTGGCGGCCGGCTGGTGACTGTGATACCCCCACCCCCCCCTGTTTCCTGATATTCGAGAGAAATCCACTTTTCAGCTTACTGTTTGAGTACCATTGAAAAAGACGCAGAAAAAATGTTTGAATAAAATGTCCGAAGATTCACAACAAATTAAAATATAAAATTTAAACAAGTTCTTCATAGGCTAGATAGAATTCTAAATATACAGTACGCCTTGACAAATACTCAACCATGTGTGAATTTCTCCATAAAAATATCTAAGCATGCAAATATGTTTTGAAATGTCATGAAAGAAAATTTGAAAGGTCTATGAAACTTCATTGAAAACATGCAAACACAATCTCTCTTTGCAAAGGATATGTAATATAAAATAAATAATATTTTCTATGTTTTTTAAAGTAAACACATCATTTGGAGAAATTTAATAGAAATGATTGTCAAACAATAAAACTGCTTGTGGAATGTAGGTGAGAAGATCACTTCATTCATGTTTCCTTGAGCTCTAGAATCAATTCCAAAACAAATACATCTCAGATCTACCGAAACTGAATAAAAAACCTCCGCCATTTGAAATTCATTGATTCAAAAAAGATTAAAAGACAATATTTTTTTCTTCCACAAGAAGAAATGATTCACTTCTACACATCATATGGTAAAATAGAAAGCAGTTTTGCATTATGGAATATCCTTTTTAATTCTTCGCTGGGGACATTATTTTGAATTGAATAGAAAAGTAAAATTAATTTGACTTGCAAGTTATGCTTTATATTTTGATTTTGTAACTGCAAGAAGAAAGACCCTCACTCTTATAATCTAAAAATAGTTCAATGTATTCATTTTTCACACACTCGTGAAAGGTTTCTCGCATATTTATCTTAAGTTTTCTCAAATTTTATCGTAAAGATCCAAAGGAGAGAATCACGGCTCTATGTTCACAGTGGCGAACGCGATATCAAACTTTCATAGAATAAACTATTTTTGACTGCCGGTAAGTTTTACTAGGATTTTAAGTTTCAACAGAAGGTATTTCTGGATCTGAAAGTTTTTGAAATTTTTTTAGAAATGTAATCTAGAAGGGTTTATTATTAATTCTCAGAGTAGTTGTCGATTGTTTTTAAATCATAACACATTGTTGAATTTTTGGAGGAATTTGCATATTTTGTTGTTCATTTATGAAGATGTAGACAACACATCACTTCCGACACCGCCACCATCACCTCTTCCGGCATCACGTCTCGCTCCACCGCCGGCGACAGGCGTGGGGGTGGGGGGGGTGGGGGCGTGCTCTGCGGCAAGCGCGCGAGGGTGCTTGGAGATAGTGAGTGTGCCGAAGACCCGCGACCGGGTGTTGTCTGGAGATACCCCCCCCCCCTGTTTCCTGCTATTCGAGAGAAATCCACATTTCAGCCTGCTTCTTGAGAACCATCGAGAAAGACACAGAAAAAATGTTTGAATAAAACGTGATGTATTTCCGAAGGTTCGCGGGGATTCTTTCAATTTTTTAAGTGAACATGTACTTTTCGTACGAACCGCACTGAGCATCCCATAAGATTGACGCTTTTTTGAATACAAGATTGTGATTATCAATAAAAAGATTGAATATACATCCAAACCCTGCGTAGAGGCTACAATGCGCGGTGTTTTAATCTCCCGCAAGAAGTCATCTTGGTGCATATGAAAATACTATTGAAAGCTTCATATCTGTTATCAAACAACTTTGTGAATTGTGGAGTAGAGACATCTCTTCCTTGAACCGATGTCTGGTGCAGGTAAGATGGTGACATCTGTTAGCTATCAGCTTGTCTCACTTTTTCTGAAAAACGTTTTGAAACAAATTTGAATACATGTCCTTACCGAAGAGTCTCGAAAATATGTCTTAGCATAATGAAAAGTTTCTGGATCAAGTGACGGACATGGGGCGGCGAATACTCCGTTTTCTCACCCAAGAAATGGCGTTAAAAACAGCTTTTAAACATTGCGGTTTATGTGATTTTAACATTCCTCCATACATTTCAAACGGCCTGAGTGACTGGCTCAGCTACAATTTCACTAGAAGAGTCATTGCCATAAAATTGATCATTAGAAACAAAAGCGGAATGTTTGCGGTGTTACGAAAAAAAAAAAAATCAATTATTATCTGGGATAAGTGTGCTATGAGGCCATTCTCTTGAAGCTTTTCACACAACTATGGTAGAAATAAACGGCAATAATCGACTATTCGGTGGTGCTGTTTTACTACTATCTGTTCCGATAGACATATCTGACATTTCTCACTCCACTTATGTTGATGAGAATAACGTATGTTTGAAACAATCCTTTTTATGGAAAAACATTGAAACACTTCGATTGACTATAAATATTCGATTTACATAATGATTCGATGGAACAAGTATTTTCAAAACCATTATTGAATATTGGAAACACTACAATCAGACAACATCAAAATACGCAATGTATCCAATTGACAGAAAACTTCTGCACTATTGTTCATTCAAAAAATGAAGTCATTGAGTGTATTGCATGTAGTAAGTTAATAATGGCTGATTCTAAGCTGAAATATGATGTATCTCATTATAATATATAATTTTTGTATAAAATCTGAAGTAAAAAATTTGAATGATGAGATCTTTCTTGTCTTCTTGCAATATTCAAACACATATTCTAAAATGCACCATGTCGCCGCACTTACGTGTTTGGTGTATTTCTTTGTTGATTTGAATGCATGAAAATTGAATAGAGTTCAACCTCGTAAAATATTTTTTCTGTTTGCGTCCTCTATCAACCGAAACATCCTGTCGCGGGGGGAGGGGGGGGGGGGAGGGGGGCCCCCGCCTCAAGGCCTGCGAGCCCGTTATCATTTTGTCTAGCTTTTTTCTGAAAAATCGTTTCGAATTGAATAAATACCGAAGAGTCTCGTATTGGAGGCAGTTTTGAGAAAATCTTGTTTTTGTTTGTAAATAGCATATATTGCACGCCATATTTCTCGAAATCTACTAAAATTTTCAATAATATGTTCCTGTCCTTCGTGAAAGAACTCGCTATCTTATTTTGGGCGGAGGTAACAGAGCTGGGGATGATAATAGCCGTGATGGTTCCACCCAACTTTAAAATTGCCAATATCTTAATTATTTTTGATCCAAACCCTGCTGGAACAATCTGGTACGATTTCGGATAGTTCCAATTTTTTTCACTGTTGTGATGCTGCCAACATCACGTGTATTTGGCTGTTCTGGCACTCGTCTCTTAGCATATTAAACTGTCTTTCTGCGAATGAATTCGAAACTTGGTTATAGGAATAGACTTGTATAGGAATAGTTCTCTGCTCTCATAATCTGTCGCGCACGCAATAATATCTCGCGTATCCCAATCGAAATAACAGACAATACATTTGTTAGAAATGTTTGGCGATGAAATATTTAGAAATGTCGCCTTGAGTGATTTTTACCACTGTCATATTTATAGTACACCAAATTATCTCGCAAATTTCTCTTAGATGAAATAAATAATGGGAAATAAATGTAGGAAGGTATTTAAAAAACTCCAGTTATTGCTACTTGATTCATCAATTGAAATATATTATGCGTTGGGTGTTTCATTTTATTTAGACCTATGAAAGCGTACCTTGTGAAAGAAAAACGGAGTATTCGGAAATAATAATTTATTATTATGTACGCTAAAAATATTCAATAATAATTCTACAATTTGGCTAAAAATATTCAATTCGTCAACAGATAAATTGTTAAAAACAGATTATAATGAGAGATTAATGAAAAATGAACAAAATGAGAAAGAACAAAAAATGGTAGCTGCACTTTCATATAAATAGGACACTTGGTAAAAATGGGTACATTTGAGAGGTAAAGTTTTCACCGAAGATCAATAAGAGTATTCCTTGTAATTATAAAAGTTGTAGGCGGAATTTCGCACACATGTGTATTATTTGCACACTTTTCGAGATATGGATAAATATTACGTTTTTTGGAAAGCTGTCGCTTCATACGTTGCAAATTAAACATTACTCTTTCAATCTAATAAAGTAAACGTCTAGAAGCACGACGCATTATTCTGCAGCAATACCATCAAGTAAAAGACTCGTTTGCCGAGGTAAATAGTGTCTATTGCATGGGAGGGAATCTTTCTTGTTAGCAAGTATTGACAAGAACGGTCTTGTTACTTTTATTCTTAATTCAATGAAGTATAATAAAGAGAGAGAAAGAGGAGACTTCGACCTTCAAGAAAACGTGAACAGATTTTACTTCTCAGACGTATATAGCACTGCGTTTTATGAATTGTTTGTTGACGCTAAATGAACAAAATAAATAAAGAAATGTTCTCTGAAGGCGAGGGATCTAGTAGAAATAAAAATATAATACAGTAAAATTATTGTTTTGGAGGGCAAATGAGTTTACATTTCAAAATCTTTTGTTTCATTTTTTAAATAAAATATTTCTAGTTTTCTCATTTTACTACAACTATTACTACTTATATAATAATGCTATTAACAATGGCAACAATAATAAAAATATGCATTGAGTAACAATCTCGGGAGAAGAAGAAAATATCTGGGTATCAATGCAGTCAAACCTCAAATGGAATATTCAAATAAATGAATTGATTGTTATAGCGGTCATTGTGCTTAAATCTTTCAAAATCAGTCAGCCTACACGCAGCTCATGACGAGTATTTGGGGAGAAAAAAGCTGCTCTTAATGGAATCTTAGTTGGATAATAATAATAATAATAATAATAATAATAATCAAATCTAGAGTGTAGAAAAATGTATGAATAATAAGCATATACCACCCATGCGATTCCCGCAAGTCTTTCATTGAGTTTGGAATCTTACCATGTCTATTTAATTACAAATCTCAAGAGGGGCTTGGTTCAGGGTTGGGGGATGGATGCAGCGTAGACTAAAGGAAGCAAGTGGTAATGACATCTGTGTGCTTTGCGGTGATAGGGAAGACTGGATTCCCATCCTCTTAATTTGCTGTGCAACCGAATCGTAGAGAAAAAAAAATGGATGGGAATGGGAAATTACTACTTCCTAAACAGGAACGTAACGCTCGCCCAAAACATTTTAGCTGATAAAAGGTCTAAATTCATGAAAGAATTATGAACATTTTTAGGAAAGGTTCGGACCATTAGGGAAACTGGAATTAGGGAGTGGGAAAACAGCACCGGTTAGCTTGATCGGAGCCTAGACTGGAGAGAAATAAATAAGTCAATAAGCTAACAATATGTAAGTTAATCAATAATTTTATCTTAATTTAGTAAACAGTTAAGAAATAAGTCATAAGTCGTAGTCAATTGGTAAGTAACAGATCGATATAATAAATAAAATAAAACTGGCGTAGTAAAAAGCACATTAGGGGAGTGAAGGGAAGGGGGGGTCGAAAATGTAAGGGTAGAGGCGCTGGTGCGGACGATCTTCTGTGACGCTGTTTGATTTCAGGTTCTGAGGACGGCAAGCACTGGAAGGAGACGGCGGGACGCCCGCGCCAGAAAATAAATAATTAAAATAAACGTCGGATAGATTAGAATGTACTCGGCTTCTGACGGCAGGTTTTTTCCTCTTCAGGGTTTTTTTTTTCCTTAGCCGTACCTTAATTCGAAAGATTAGAATGCGAAAGGATGTAGGTATTGTAATGGCTTAAAGGCCTTCGGGCAAGTCGCATAGGATCAAGTAAGCTAATTTGTTTGTAATAATTACCTATTAAATAATAATAATAATTACAAATCTGTAGTGTTTGTAGAAATTGACTTATTGAAGGGCGAGAACGTTAATACAGATACCACACATTTATAATGACAACAAGCATCCGAGGCAGGTGTCAGTTTCAACAGCTCACCGCTAAAAATTTACACACCTGTACCTCATTTTACAACACCAGATTCATCAGTGAAAACATCTCTATTTTTAAGTCTCGTCCTTTTTTTGATTGTACTCATCTCCTTTCAGATACACTATTGAGATTGATTTTGTTGCGTTTAGAAGTAGGCTAATATTGTACATTGGCAATGTTGCTACTGGAAACATGGTGAAACTTAATCAACATAGAAGGTTGTTTCGTTATTTTTCTCAGATTCTTGTGTAATTCCAAATTGTTAATGATCCTTCTTCCTGCATGTTAGTTTAATGTTATTGGAATTTAACATAAAAGTAAACATTTTTTTATAAATTTGATTACATTATTAACACTACACTAAATCTTCCCATACATATAAAAGAATGTGCAGAAAGGGTAGGATTACAGATCTCTTTCGAGAAAACTCAAGTCCTATCCCACAAAGGTGACAACATGCGCACAAGGTATGGAACTGTCAAAAGGGTACCACATTTCAAATATCTGGGTGAGTTCATCGAACCAACCGGATCCGAAAGACTTTCACAATAAACCCGCCTCCAGAAAATCAAGAAAGCATTCGGAGTAATCCAAAACCTGTACAGCAAAAAATGCATGTTTAAGAAAAGCAAAATTCGACATTATAATACAATCATCAAACCGACAGCTCTTTACGCTAGCGAAACACTCACGCTCAACATGAAATATGAAATGAAAGAAATCAAAAAAGAAGAAAGAAAAAACATTAGAAAGATACTCGATGCGAGACTCACTCCCGATGGATACAGATTACAGTCTATTGAGACATCTGAAAAGTACTCGAACATAGAAGTCGACATCAGGAAAAGACGACTGAAATTCTTCGGACACATAGACAGACTACCAAATACTCGACTAACTAAAAGAATGCTAAACTATCCTCACTTAAAAGTACAACATCATGGCTGAAAGAAACAAAAAAAGACACGCCGACATAACTGTCACCTCAGACAAAAACACCTTCCGCAACAAAGTGAACAAATGGAAAGTCAAGGCAGAACAATCAACATCAAAACCCTACAGACTGAAATGGTCTGAAGAAAGAAAACTGTCATTCTCCAAGAGAATGAAAGAATATTGGAAAATTAAGAACAACTCCACAAAAAGGAGCCAATTTTTCCTTAACGTTTTCCATTATTGGGAAAATACAGTAATAATAATAATAATAATAATAATCCATTTTCATACTTATTTTAATAATTATCTTTGTTTATAATTCAATACTAGTATTATCTAAAGATAATTCAATTCGTAAATTTTACATGGAAAATATTCAAAATAAATTTTTATTTCATTAAAAAATTACATTTTAAAAAATCGATTTAAAATTATGCTGCCTGGATGAGATTTCTAGAGACCGACTCCTCTCGCCCGGAGGTGGGGTTCAGTTAGACTAGCATTCATTTTTATTTATTTTATGATTTTTTATTTATTTTATGATTTTTGTTAACACTTTTAGTAGTATTTTTCAATTTTTTATATATTTTATGGTTAGACTCTTTTAGTAGTATTTTTCAATTTTTTATATATTTTATGCTTAGACTCTTTTAGTAGGTGGGAGATTTATGATGAATCACTTTCAACTAGTAGTAGGGGGAGCGTTTGCAAACACGTTGAGACAGGCCTCAACACGTTGAGACAGGTCTAAACACTCGTCACTCGCCTGTCGCCATGGAACAAACTCAGACGAAGAAGCGTATGATGCGTGGAAGAAGCGGTGGTGAACTGGGACAGCCTCCGCGACGCCGCACCATCATTGCCCACAATAGCAGTCTTCAGCGCTCCTACTACACTGCAGCCTATCCGTTGATGTGTGTTGGCCGACGCTGTCACGAGGAAGAATCATCAGATGTCGAAGAAGATAAGGAAAAAAAAAACTTCACACATGATTGGCTGTCACGAGAAAGTGGTATGGGATGGGGTGACCTCCTGTGCTGTGAAGCTGACGACCGTGTGCTATTGCGTCATCCAGAAAGCTTTGAATGCTCCCTCAGCATGCCCCCATCCCCCTGGACAGTGTCCACAACTCATACGGGGCGAAAGGAGTCGGTAAAATGAGATCGCCTCAACCGGAAGAGTTTATTCTCACGGCGCTGAAGCGTTAGCTGTCCTCGACTCGACCACCTCCATCATCGGTCGGCACTTCGACAGCGCTCGCGTTCGTCAATCCATCCAGACGCTGTGTTGTCCATTCGAAAATATGGCTCCGGCCTCCAGTCCACAGTGGCGAAGTTTGACGGCCATCTACGTCAGCACAGGCTCGAGGTTGTACTCGCTTTATCAATCTAGGCTATGTACAGAGGGTTATAAAGCGTAGTATATCAATATGAAAATACAGCTGTATGCAGGATCTAAGAATGATGTGATATTTATACAAATTATGTAAAAACTAATTTTAAGTTCTTCATAGATTAGATAGAACAGTAAATATATACAGTATGTGTTGAAAAATGTTCAAACATGTGTGAACCATAAAAATATCTAAGCATGCAAATATGTTTTGAAATGCCATGAAAGGTCTATGAAACTTCAATGAAAACATGCAAACATAACCTCTCTTTCCAAAGGATATGTACTATAAAAGAAATAATGATATTTTCTATGTTTTTAATGTAAACACACCATTTGGAGAAATTTAATAGAAACGATCGTCAAAACAATAAAACTGTTTGTGGAATGTATGTGAGAAAATAATTTTATAATTCTTTTGTTTTCAATACATCAAAAAACATTCTTTCAATTGTAGTCTTTATTTTTTCCTTGTCACCGCCATTTAGGACTTCCTTTTTTTCTATTATAAAAGTCTTTTCAGCGGGGGAGTGAGCGTCAGCGCTCTCGAGAGAGAGAGAGAGAGAGAGACGCGCGGCTGGCTATCTTATATAGAGTGCATTCAAAATGCGCGCCCCGACGTCGCTCACAACTCCATCTCGTTCTCCGGCTCCTAGAGAGCGCGCGTATCTCTATACTCATTAGTCTGCGCAGCGCGCGTCCTCTGCCACCCGCGCCGGGCCCTGCCCGCCGCTATCTTATCTACTTCCGCAGCGCGCACCCTCAGCGCCCCCTGCCCGCCGCTATCTTATCAGCCACCCGGCCGTTGCCGCCAGCGCGCGGTGCCCTCCCGACCGCGTGTACTATCAGTAGCCCAAAGCAGACAGCTTGACTCGAGATGTCACCGTAGCTCAGAGCCAGAGTGCTGGTCGCCTCAGGGGAATTGAGGCTGGTTCGAATCCGCTTCAGGCAGGAGCATTTTTGAAACACATACACACACACACACGCTTCCACAATTCACCACCAGAGCGCAGACACATACGCTTCCACAATTCGCCGCCAGAGTGCGCGCACGCTTCCACACTTCACCACCAGAGGTCGCAAGGGGAGAGGTCATTGACCCTGGTCGGTGGGAGCATTATAAATGGTGGCGCCGGTTGTTTACATCGGGTGGGCGGGGGGGGGGCATTATAATGGGTGGCGCCGGTTGTTTACATCGGGTGGGCGGAGGAGGGGGTGGGGGAGGGGGGGCATTATAATTAGTGGCGCCGGTTGTTTACATCGGAGGGGTGGGTGGGAGGGGGAGGGGGTGGGCGCAAGTGGGGAGGGGGAGGGGGTTGTTGACATTCGGCGGGGCATTATAATGGGTGGCGCCGGCTGTTGACATCGGAAGTGGGCGGGGTGGGGGAGGGGGAGGGGCGGGGGGAGGAGGAGGGGGTGGGCGGAAGTAGATAAGATAAGCTGATAAGAGCTGATAAGATAAGCACTTCCTGCCATTATAATTGGTGGCGCCGGTTGTTGACACCGGATGTGGGGGCGGTGGACCGGAAGTAGATAAGATAAGCTGATAAGATAAGCACTTCCTGTTCCAGAAACCCCATATCCCCCCTACTCACAACAATAAACCTTCTTGCTCAAATCCACAAAACATCAAAACATCGTCTAACATCTTCGAATCTCTCCAACGTTTCAACACATTCTCTATCGATACTTCAAACATTTAACTCTTCTCCACGTTACAACATACACTCCAACTTCTACCACATAAAGCTTTTCATCCATCTACCTGGACAATGAATCTCTGTCCATTTAGTAAGACGTCTACATTCGTTCTCCTTGTTGATTTTTCAAATCATTGTCCGTCTCCATAGCGTCCGAGCAGACCGTGCACACGAAAGTCTTCTTAATGTTAAATTTGCATGGAATCTTTATTCGTTACACTATGCCTAGCGAAGTGAACATGTTTAAAATAAGTTTCACCGCTGTTTATTTGCTTTCCACGTGGATTTTCTCAGTCACAAACGTTGACGCATAGGAAACGATTCTTTAGCGTTGAAACTTAAGAGTTAAATGGTCAGTACAGAATTCACAGGTACACACAATTTTAAACAATATCCTCACATACTTTCAACTCGCATACCTCCATTGCATTGTTTGCTGAAGACACTGCTGTATATTCCTCAAACCGTGATATTGCCACCGCACAAGATGACCTGCACCATCACCTCTCCCAGTTCTCCGACTGGGCCAAGAAATGGCACTCTGATTTCCCGCCGTTTATTATGCATATTTACTTGAATTCCGTGGAAGTATTTGATTATGTGTGTTCATAAAAAATGCCAGGACGAATGTGTATCGTGAACTTGCAGCCACTTTTAGCGACTGTCCCAGTTTATCTTGTTCACATCCACGAAATTCTCTTCGAAAATCAAAAATCGATTGCTGTCACGGTTTTTATGTGTTCCATCCCCTTGAGATCAACTAGGAAGGCTTTTAATTTCAGGCAAATATTGAGATTGCAGTATTTTTCAACTTTCCTTATAAGATGGTATTACGAAAAGCACTAGCGCAGGCAAACTTGGAAGTTTAATTTCTCTTGAGCCCCAAAGGCTTTATACCGTTTGCTACCAGTGAAAAAATGTGATTTTCTATATTCCCGAGATAAAATTGTATTTATCATGAAAATGTTTCAATGAATAAAAGTAACTATTGACATTAGGTCGAGGAATTATCTGCAACATTAAACCTGGACTTCATTTGAAAAGTTTACGAGTTTTATATTATTATTATTATTATTATTATTATTATTATTATTATTATTTTGCTCGCGAATCGGCCAACTAGGACCACGCGTTCATACATCCTGCATTTACCGTGGCTCAGTATCGTATATCGCGGTAGCAGGTGCATGTAACTTCAATTGGGGGGGATCAGTATTTTTACTGTATCCGATTTTTATCCCCCAGGGTTGTTAGCCCTGGGGGTATGAAAGATGAAATGATGATGATAATGAGGAGTGAAAGGACGACACACTCATACAGACACACACAAATACACCCATGCCCGAGGCGGGACTCGAACCCGCAATCTTCTGGTCCGAAACCACTACGACACTACTGCCTTAGCGATCTCGGCCATCTGATCGGCTTTTATATTATTATTAATATTATTATTATTATAATTATTATTATTATTATTATTATTATTTGGTGTGTTGAAGTTGATGACACGTGTGAGAATATTGAAAATGAGTGATAAGAAAGCAATGGAATTTTTCCCGTTGGACGCAGTGAAATACGTATGAAGTTCATGTTGTACTGTTGATGCTGTGCTTCATATCCGTAACTGCGAATCTTGTGCAACTAAGTACTATGCCCCCAAAATGAACCAATGAGTAAAGCAGTTTATAACTATTACTAATATGACTATTCTCTAATTGCTCGTACGAAGCAATAATCCACCTTACCTACTGAAGTATTGAGAAGTTAAACTCTCTCTCGTGGTATAAGAACAAAAAAAGAGACTTGTTTTTAGACTACGATTTTTATTTGATGTTTAATTGCCAACTTTACTGATGTGGCATTTATTCTTTAATGTCAGCACGATAGGAGTTACCCTCTTATTCTTTTTAATAATACTATTATATTATACAGATACTGAGACACTAAACATAGGAATGAAAGGAGATTTTAACGGCCAGCGAACTGACGGAACAATGAAAAGAAATGGGTTGTTACTAAGACAGCGTACAAGTATTCCTATTTCAAGAAAAGGTATCTTTGTAGTTTTATAAGTTTATATAGTTTCTCGCCTTACTACGTAATTAGCAAAGAGAATGTATTGCAATCGTGCGGCGGTAATAGGTGATTTTGCGGCCGATTTCAGCGTATTTAAGCCACCGTCGGTCAAGACCAATCGAAACAAGTGAGTTTTAGCTGAAGATTGCGCATGGGTACACCCATTCGAAGAAATGTTATTTCATTATTCCAAAAAAGGCATTTTTTTATTTTCAGCTTTCCTTATAAGGTAAGAAGATGATATTACGAAAAGCATTGACATCGCACACAACACAATTAACAGACTTAGCCGATAACACAAATAATAGATTTGGTTGGTGATGGACTCGGCTGACGACTTGTTTTCTCAAGTTCAACCGCGTCTTATTTGGTCCATATCGGCATAACAATTTTAAAGAAACTACAGTATCCTTTCTTGTGTTGTTATTGCAAGAGAGCGCTGACCTGAATGGCCGAGGTGGGTAGAGCGTGTGCGACTCAGCGCCTCGGTCGTAAGAGTCGTGGGTACGAGTCCCGCCGTGGACACGGTTGTTTCTCCCTTGTCTTTCGTGTACGAGTACATGTATTACCTCGTATGTGTGTTGTCGCGGAGGGTCTTGGGAGTCTGCTGTCCACAGACCCGGAAGCCCGCAAGTGTGTCCAGTGTCTAGTGAAAAAGGCTAACATGTGTCCCCATGAAGGATAGAATGGGTACCCGGCGTGGGTAGTCGAAATGGCCATCCCCTGAAGCTGGCAAAAGCCCCAGGAAGAAAAGTATTGTCTGACCCGCGGTGCGCTTGTGTGCGGTTGCAGGAAGGGCGCGGCGGGGCGCGGCGGCGCGGGCGCGGGCGCGGCCATGGGGCTGTACGGCGTGGTGCGCTACCACCTAGCGCCGCCCTTCATCCTGCTGGCGTTCCCGTGCGCGGTGCAAGTGCTGGCGCAGCTGGGCCAGGGCGAGCCGCTGGAGGCGCGCGCGCTGCTGGTGAGGGCGCTGGGCAGCGCCTTCGCGTGGACCGTGGTGGGCGCGTGGGTGGCGTGGGCGTGGCTCTGGCTGCGCCTGCCCGCGCGCACCGTCGAGGGGCCCGCCACGCTCTTCGGCTACACGCCCGTCTACCAGGTGAGGTACTCGCGGCTAAATGGAAGCACCGCCCTAGGAAACGTCCCTTTGCCTCTCCCTTCTCTCCGATTCTCTTATATTATCCCCTCTTCTCTCCCTTCCCTCCGATTCTCTTATATTATCACCTCTTCTCTCGCAGTGTTTTAATTCTCCTTTCTCTCTCTCTCTCTCTCTCTCTCCCTCTCTCTCTCTCTCTCTTTCTCTCCCTCTCTCCCTCCCTTTTCTCTTTTCTGGTATGTGTTCTGGGTGTGTGGGTCTACCAGGCTCCACATCCACAAGTAAGTTCCGCGCTTGCAAACCCTTTGTTCATCCCTTCTCTCTGATTTTTTTGTATTTCTCTCTGTCCTATCTCTTTCTCTCTGCTCTCCCCTCTCTCTCGTTTTCTCTGTTCTTCAGATGTTCGTGCTGTGTCTACCAGGAAATGTAGCCACTTCCAAATGAAACTGAAACGCCAGAGAACGTCTCTGACTCTCCCCTTCCTCTGAATTTCTTCTATTTCTCACCGCTCCTCCCTTCGCTCCATGCTCTTCTGTCGATTTCATGGTTTTTTCCTTCCTTCTGACTTTTTGCTTCTCCGTTCTCTCTCTCACTCCATTTGTCTCTTGTTATGTGTTCCTACGAGGTAAATGGTGCCGCCACCGAATGAAAACACCATGAAAGTAAACGTCTCTGTACCTCTGTTCTCTCTGATTTTCTTCTATTTATCGCTGTCCCTCCATTCACCGACTCCTCTCTTTCGTTATGTGTTCTTCTTGGTATGTGTATTTCTGATACTGTTGCCACCTCAACACGAAACCACTACGCCCAAAAACCTCCGTGCCTTCTCTGATTCTCTTCTGTTTTTCTCTGTCACTCCCTTCTCTGACTCTGTTTCTGTCTCTTTTTTCTCTCTCCCTTCCTTACGCCATTTACAGCAATAGTTCAAATTATCTGCATTTCAGCCATGAATTTAGACTCTCTACTGACTCATTACTAATTATCATGTGCGAGGTGCCCCTCTGATGACACAATTCAGTGTAGCAAGAAGCGGCGATTCACTAGCAACCTGAACTATTCTAAAATTTAGTTGAAAGGTGTAATTTTGGCTCGAGTTGGTTCTACATGCCACATGTCGTGAGGCGACTGCCTTACATTTCATTGCGAAGGAAGGTGAGCCATAATTCGGACATTTTTCGCCACAGATTTTAGGACCTTGCATTGTACCAGTGTAGCAGAGTAGCTCCTAAAATGAGAGTTCAGTAGTGTGTCGGTTCAGTAGTGTCCTCCATTCCAGTGAGAAATCTGTGTAACAGACATAGGCTGATATATATATATGTGTGTGTGTGTGTGTGTGTGTATGAACTTAAGCTGCTCGCATAAAATAAAAATAACAGCAGATTCACATCTGGTTCTTTCGGTGTTTTCCACTAATGCTATCACGGTGCATAATCACAATTATTGCATCTCAAACATATATACGTTTTCCCTGCTCCTTGAAAGATAAATCGATTTCGCTTTTCTACACATTTTAATGATGATAAAACTACTCATGAAAATTTCATGACAAAAGGATGTAAGAATATCTCGACATGGTGATCAGTAATGACTGAACTGAATAGAATGTAGATCCCAAATCCTTTCATCTTTACAGTATGTATCTTGCAAGTTAGTAAAGACGTAAAATTGAGGATGCACTACTCGCTATTGATAAAACGGGATTAGAAAATTTTAAGTAATTTGGGTATTTGAATATGAGACTTAGGGATGCTGGAGACAGAGTAACAGGTACAATTACGAAAGTAATGTCTTGGAATTAATTATACAATTATTCGCACTAAGTTCTAAAATGCAGATTACTAAACGGAAGTAATATTATAACATCTTACTTTCTTGCATATCAACGGAAATTTAGGTTCTAAAATGCCTGGTTTCCATGAAAAAAAAAATGTTTTAACGAGCGTATCACTTCAGCATCAAAATCCACTCAGCTGAATAAACCACCACTTGCCCAAATCCAAAGGCAACTGAGCTGATGTCGCATCTCCGTCGAGTCGTAAAGCTGTATCCACGTATTCACAGCGTGAAACGATACGCACGCGAAGTGATGGATAGCGATTTGTGAAGTTAGGCGCACGCTTCATTTACCCGTCGGAGCGCTGGGGCGGGTAGCTTCGTTACCGCATATAGAGTTAACGCCCGCGAGGGAGATACGATAGCGACACGCGCCGCGCAGTGTGCCGAAGCGACTTTAGAAATGCGGTCAGCATAGCTTCTGCAGCTTAAAAGAAGCATATCATACCACAAATTTTAAGCAAATATGAAAAGTTTATAAATAAATATCGAAAACTAGAAAATGAAATCGTTCCTTCAACCATACAGGCTGTCCGGGGTGGAAACGTCCAAAATAAGCTCCTAAGACAATTTTAAGCATATTTCTTTAATAAACTACTTTGATATTCCGAATGGCTACGCTGCAATAAGCACTCGAAAGATGGTTTCAAAAAATGCTTTCTAGGCATGAATTTGCATTGCAGAGGCATAGAAACACTCCATAAACAAGTAAATCGTTTATTATTTACAAAAGACATGAATATATTTGTTTAGAAAGAAAAATTAACTCAGAAAAAAAACTGTCGAATTGTGTAATTTGGGTGCTTTTTTATTTCTGTGTTAATTTTTCTTTCTAATCAATTATGTTAATTTCTTTTGTAAATAATAAACAATTTACATGTTTCTGGAGTGTTTCTATGCTTTTCCAACGCCGTTTGCCGTGAAAGCATTTTTGGAAACTAACTTTCGAGTGCTTATTGCAGCTTAACCATTCGGAATATCCCAGTAGTTTATTAGACAAAATATGATTAAAATTGTCTTAAGGGCTTATTTGAGAAGTTTCAACGTTTTCTCCCCGAACATCATGTATATAAGTTCCCTTTTAACTTCATTTTCGGGGCAATCGAACGCGACTTATTGGAATAATAGTAGATTTATATACACGACAAATGAAATTAATTACAAAATGTTCCAATGTTATTACAAAATTTCAAGATGAACTCCAATACTTATCTTTTATGGACATGTGACTGTACAGCTTCTCCTCTAAGATAAAATGCGTTGAAGTGAAAAGCGTACTATTCAAACATTCACAATGAACAACACATTATCGTAAACTATAATTTTGCTATAATTTAAAAAAAACTTTTTATATCAACATTCATATGAAGGAGGTGATAGCTTTGAATTTAAGTTCAGCTTTCCGATGAAACAAGTGAATTATGATAAAATATAAGCGATGAAATCGAATGAACTTGCATCTTACTTGCAGTGGTAAGCATTAAATTTAAAAATGGAAAGTCCTAGAAATGTTGCCATGACGCAACGTAAAGACATTGTGAAGAGAGGTAAAACAATGGAACTATGCTTTTTGAAAATAATTGCCGTCATGCTCAAAGAATATTAATGCTATTAGTAGCAACGTCATGAGCGTAACAAGGAGGGTGATCATAATTAGGAGAAAAGACAATGTGCTCTCATAACTTTTTCTGGCACTGTAATATTGTTGTCGCGTATTTCCCTGGTTCGTGGAATCTGGTTCCTTTTTGGAGTTGGCACCACTGACCAGCGCTGGGCAGCGCGGCGACCGCGAGGGCCTTCTCCTGCTGACGCCCGCCTCGTTGCTGCGGGTCCCGGTGTCGATGTCGGGTAATAGCGCGCCGCTTTATTTAACTCGGCCCGTGTTAGCTCCATTCACGACGGACGGCTCGTTGCGTTCAAATTACGTGGGGCATCCGGTTAGCATCGGTGGGCCAATATCCGGCCGCTGCCGCCGGCGCCGCCCCAGCGGTCAGCCCAGCCGGGGCCTGTTGAGCGCTGGGAGACGAGTTAGTGTCAAACAGCACATTCAGCGTGTTTCGCCGCAATTCAGCACGTGGTCGTTTGCGTGTCGGGGCGTCACACCGGTGCTCGCTCGATTTATCTGTATTTCGCTTGGGACATGTCATCAGAAACGTGTTTGCCGGGCGACGTGCTTCTCGGTGGAACGCGTCTCCGTTTTAACGACATCCCTACTAATGATTTTCAGTTTCTCCGCATTGTGATTGTGTGGTATGTAAGTGTATTTACGATTATCCACTTTGCATGCGGAAAGGACCTCGATTACATTAGAGATGCAGAACTTCGGTGCATATACAGATATTTTTAGTATCTGTATCATTTACATTTCTTAATTTCATTGGGCAAAACGTTTGTCCGCCCATCCGTGCACGACGCTAGGGCGTAAACCGTTCAGTCGATTTTATCCAAAATTGATATTTCCTGATCGATGTAAACCAACTCGAGATCCTGCGTGTTAGAAACGGATATTTTGTCTTCTCGGGGGTACTTTACATGAAGACTGAATATTTTCAAGTTTCACAAAAATAGTTTCAATTTGATTGATTTACCTTTCTTCTAGGATAGCGTAAGGAAATAGTAGAAAGTGCTGCAGAAATGATTTTCGTTGAAGTCCCTTATTTTTCGAAAATTGAAGAAGTTCAGACTTTTTTGGCGTCTACATTTTCCTACAACTGCTTAATTAAATAATTTATTTTACCTTTAATGAACTTTCAATCTTATTTTGATTATATTTACACGAAGTACCTACTATCACGAAATTAATTAGAAAATTAACGGAAATAAAATTCTTAGTGTATAATATGATGAGCACATATATTTCCTGGCAATTCTTTTCTCAGTCATTTCAGTGCAAGAAATCGAAACCACTATGTTTTTCTCTACTTGGTGTCTCAGAATAAATGTTACAAACTTCTAGGCTTCGTATTGGTGGAAGAAGAATACTTTGTGCCTAAGAACATGTGAGAAATTGTACTTAAAGTTACACATGAGATTTGCCCCAGATTGATATGCATTTCATTATGCGCCGATGCAGGTCACGGGTAGATGCTTCCAAAACCGGCAAAAGTAGCTTAGGGTAACAATTTATATCACTGCAGTACCTCTGACCGGGAGGTCCTAGAGTTCGAGTCCCAACGGTGAATTCTGCGGTTTCTCCGAACACCAGGTGAATTACAGAGCAGTACCCTAACAAACGGGCCACGGACCGCATTCCTTCCTTTTCCTTGCCCTTTCCTCATCCCTTACACTTACACTCATATGCACTACACTACCAGACTTGTAGGGAGATCAGACGGGAACTTAGAGCTTGTCCCATTGGTGGGTGATACCTGGTTGGGAAGATGCCCGTAATCCCACATATGTGAGTGCCGCATCTCGCCATTCCGCGCGGAAAGATCACTACCACCACCACCACCCGGCATATAAAATGACTACACTTACGGGACTTTAGCAGTTGACGCGCCCGGAATCACTAATCAATCATTGAAGCTGTCAAAGAAATTAGGTGTATCCCCAAACACCAATGTCCGATTATTTGCCATTACTCATCTCATCACTTGCTCATTGGCAAAAAGTTATTTGAGACCACTCTAAATACCCTGGAAATGTGTAACATTCATTCTGCGACATTCTGGATAATTATTTACTTTACCCTTTTTGTCCTCAGAGGCACGAATACCGGGAGAAAGGGTTTTGCGTAATTGTCGAATTCCGACGCAGCCTAAGGGCACAAACACGTAGAACGCTGTCACGCCGACGCCTACGTAAGCAGCGCTGCTCGACCAGCAAAGACATTGGATATTGGACGCCGATTCGACTGTGTCGAGATCTAACGGTTCATTCTAGTACTCCACTTCTACGCGTGTGCGAAAGGACTACGGACCACGCTTTTATCGACATTATTACGAGTGACACAAAGAAGAAAACACACTGGTTTTATGAAAATAAGTAAATCAAAATATGTAGCAAGGGAATAGGACTGCCACTGAATGCAGTTTTCGAACATTGCATTCAAAACAGAGAACTAAAAGGATAAAGACATTAATTTAGAGAATTATAGAGTGAGCGTGTGTTTTACAAAACACTTACTGATAAATCATTATTTGTTAGCTCTCCCAATAACGCAGTTCAGTTGTATTCACATAAAGTTGGAAGGCAATGTACTCAACGACCATCCAATTCATTAATTATGGGAGATATTTTTCTTAAATTTGTGTATCATCTAATTGTGTACTCACATAACTTAGTAAATGCTCCGGAAAACGTCTTTTATTTAGTTTCTATTGATTTCATTTATTAATGTTTCACTCAATTTAGGCAACTTGTAACATTATATAAACTAATATATGTGAGGTTATGTAGACGTTTACTAGTTCATACATGCAGAAATATCTTTCCAGTATTTTTTCACATTTCTTCGCGTTCTTTTATCACTTTATCCCACACAGCAAACCTCACAAACCCCTTAGAAATCAAAAATGTTCTTTATCCATTTTCATTCTTGTGAACACACGCTCCATAGCCCCCGACTCGACTGAGTGCAGCCAGCGTGCCGAAACTCCCAGGAGTTCCGACAGCTGGCCGGCGTTGACGACTGGACGCCGATAACTTTCGATAGGCGTTCGTTGCGTCCGCCACCATTTGATAGCATGGCGCAATCAAGCAGCTGAGTGATGTTATTCGGCGCCGAAAACCAGCTTTCTACATGTGCTTACACTAAGACATCGAAACATTAAAAAAAGCTCCTTTTCAAGACACGAAGCTCCTCTACGAATCTCGGGAGGTCATTTGCGTAGTTTGAAACTCGTTGCTGTTCCTAAATTTGACTGAGTTGCAGGAGGCATTAACATAACCTTCGCGCCGCGGTTCGATACAGAGCTATGCGCTCAATTCCATCATTTCACGATTTTGTTTCTTACCTCTCTTGTGTCTGCAAAAAAATGTTTTTTTTCTGTTTGGTGACACTTGAAATTACTCAGAGCGTTTGTTGTCTCGATAATCCCAAGACTCCAAGTTACGAAACAAGACAACTTGTGGAGAAAGTGCTATGTAGTAACACAGTGCACCTTGAAAAAGAAGCTAGAAACATGTGTTCAAACCCATTATACAGAAATCGTTGACGTGTTTTGAAAAAAAGGGTTTGCCTGAAATGGCTCTTTCTGTATATCGATAATATGTTTCTTCCCGACTTTTACATATGACACTCCAAGTGACACATTCAGCATGTTCGTCTCCCAAATAACCCCTAAAAACGTATAATTGTCTCATATATTCCCGGGCATCCTTCCATGTTAGACATGGCCCCCTTGAAGGCACGTCGCGCGGCAAGAACGATTGGGGTTGTCTTGACAACCAACGCGTAAACAATTAACAGCAGGGTATTTTCTTCAGCTAAACCGAGAACAGAGCGGCTCTTGTAAATCGCACGGGTTGGGTACATGACGGGACGGGCAGAGGGGTTTGGGTGGAGGTGTGGGGTTGGAGACGACGGGGCGGCGGGAGCGGAGAGGTGACGGTGGGCGGAGGGGGCGGGAAGGAGGAGCGGTGAGGTGACGCTTGGTGGAGGGGGCGGGGTGGCAGAGGCAGAGTGGAGGAGGCGGGGTGGAGGAGGCGGGGTGGCGGAGGCGGGGTGGCGGAGGCGGGGTGGAGGAGGCGGGGTGGAGGAGGCGGGGTGGAGGAGGCGGGGCGGAGGAGGCGGGGCGGAGGCGGGGCGGAGGCGGGGCGGGGCGGAGGCGGGGCGGGGCGGTGGCGGGGAGAGGGCGGGGCGGCGGCGGGGCGGAGGAGGCGGTGCGAAGGGGGCAGTGTGGTGACGGTGAGCGGAGGGCGTGGGAAGGAGGAGCGGTTTAGGTGATGTTTGGCGAGGGGGCGGGACAAGGGAGGCGGGGCGGGGGACGGGGGGCGGAGAAGGCAGGGAGGGGGAGGCGGGGTGGAGAAGGCGAGGCGGGGCGGAGAAGGCAAGGCGGGGCGTCGGAGGCGGAGCGGGTGGGGCGGTGGTGGGGGGCGGTGCGGGGGGCGGTGGGGGGGCGGTGCGGGGGGGGCGGTGCGGGGGGGGCGGTGCGGGGGGCAGTGCGGGGGGGGGCGGTGCGGGGGGCAGTGCGGGGGGGTGGTGCGGGGGGCAGTGCGGGGGGGGCGGTGCGGGGGGGCGGTGCGGGGGGCGGTGCGGGGGGCGGTGCGGGGGGCGGTGCGGGGGGCGGTGCGGGGGGCGGTGCGGGGGGCGGTGCGGGGGGCGGTGCGGGGGGCGGTGCGGGGGGCGGTGCGGGGGGCGGTGCGGGGGGCGGTGCGGGGGGCGGTGCGGGGGGCGGTGCGGGGGGCGGTGCGGGGGGCGGTGCGGGGGGCGGTGCGGGGGGCGGTGCGGGGGGCGGTGCGGGGGGCGGTGCGGGGGGCGGTGCGGGGGGCGGTGCGGGGGGCGGTGCGGGGGGCGGTGCGGGGGGCGGTGCGGGGGGCGGTGCGGGGGGGCGGTGCGGGGGGCGGTGCGGGGGGCGGTGCGGGGGGCGGTGCGGGGGGACGGTGCGGGGGGACGGTGCGGGGGGACGGTGCGGGGGGCGGTGCGGGGGGCGGTGCGGGGGGGCGGTGCGGGGGGCGGTGCGGAGGGACGGGGCGGGTGGACGGGGCGGGTGGGCGGTGCTGGGGGCGGGGCGGGTGGGCGGTGCTGGGGGCGGGGCGGGTGGGTGGTGCTGGGGGCGGTGCTGGGGCCGGGGCGGGTGGGCGGTGCTGGGGGCGGGGCGGGTGGGCGGTGCTGGGGGCGGGGCGGGAGCGCAGGTGGCGCGTGGGAGCCATCGATCGCTGGCGCGTGTGGCGCGGGGCGGCGCTGCGCCCTCTCACTAATTCAGGCGCGTCTTCGCGGGGGCTGTTCAAGCGAGCCGGCGCCGCGCCGTCCGTGCAGCTCCAGAGTAATTGCCCGAGAACTTGCGCGAATGAGCAGTCACTGGCGTACGAGAGGAAGGAGAATTGATCCTGTGAACTATTTTCTTACATTATTGATAGAACTTGGGAAAACATCTTTGTAATTTTGAGTTTTGAGAGAAGCTGCAGACTTCAAGATTTTCTAGTCTCCCTACTGTACATGTTGAACTTTGCTAACTTTTTCCTATTTCTACTAAGTTAAAATTTTCAACTTGTTTCACTGTAAGTATATACTAATACAATCAAGGAAGTACTTTTTTTGAATTTGATTTCATAATAATCACAAAAATCAGTCATTCATATTTTATCTAAAAAACGGCTTTGTAAATTTTAATTTCATTACGTAAAAATGCTTTGAAGGTAATGCCAAAGCTGGTATACACCAACTTAAACTGGTTTTCTTTGTAATGGAATTAATACGACTGGAGCTTTCTTTACTTTAATAAAATAAACGTGGTTTGTCGTATGGAGAATGTCAGGTATCATTTCTATGTAACACGCTCGTGAATACCTTTCATACTCCAAGCGCTCTTCTATTCGCTTCATACCCAAAGGCAAGAGCCCATAAAAAGTCCAAGCTAGCCTCGTTCTGAGAGAGATCCTCGGAAATAGCTGCAGGATACGCTTGCAGACAGGCCAAGGGTCCGGCGGGTTATATGGGCCGTTGCAACTTGGATTGGGTCGGCGGCGCCTCCGACGAGGAGGCCGTTAGTCCCCCTGAGCGCGCGAGAGGTCGCGGCGGCCGCGACGTGCATTGCATTGGTACTGAGGTGCTCCCGTTGCGAGGCCTGTCACGGGGAGTTGGGCCGATGAGGTGGACTCTGGCTGCCTGGCAGAAGCGGGCCAAACGAGCGCCGAGAGCGAGCATCTCGCTCATCTTTGGTATCGAGACGCAGATGGAAATTAAAGAAAATCAAAGTAATAGTGGTCGCAGGTTCAGGAAGGCAAATTTCATAAATACGACAGCACAAATTCATGTTAGCAAGGTATAGGTGTTTTAAACACACATCTTACCATTAATTATTGGTGCCCTGGGATTCGTTGCGCAGAATCTGTGCGTGACCTAATGGTGTCTAAAGAATAGAAAATTCAAGACGTCATGCTATTAAAAACTTCCCATATTTTTGCGTAAAATATTGTAGTCACTTATAGAGTCTACATCTTACAAAGGTTGTTGCAACGTAAATTTTATATACACATTTTTTGTATAAACCACACAAAACATCTTTAGTTGTAAATGTAGGGATGGCATAATAATAATAATAATAATAATAATAATAATAATAATAATAATAATAATAATAATAAATTTATATTACTAATTTCTAATCCACAAAAACTGGAAAAAAAAGTATGAAGAGTCCGGGATGTATGAGGTGTGAATGGTTTCGATAGATACCAGGAACCTGGGAAAACCCCAAAACAATGGAACTCTTTCGTTTTAAATGAGAAAACAAATATAAGATCGCGTTATTCCGCCTGTTCTCATACTGGTCGTCCTGACTGAACTCTCTCACTAATTAATTAGGACACTGTTGACGTCAAGCGACAGCATGTCTCCAAAGACACGGGCGCCTGCCATTAAATATTTTATTATTCACATGTTGCGTTATATATGTGCTATACACATGTGGAGCGTTCTTCGTATATAAAGAACTGTTGAAGTGTATATACATTACAGTATGTTATTGCAATATTCGTAAAGCCTGTTTTTGCTAAAATATGTAATTTACTCCGGTATTGCACAATTGTATTTTATTTGTTGCTCTTAAGCTGTGTGTTTTACAGTATTTTGCTACTGGAGAATAATAATAATAATAAATAATAATAATAATAATAATAATAATAATAATAATAATAATAATATAGTATATAATTCAAGAAATTTAATTATATTATCTTGCATGATCAAATTGTAAATAAATGTTTAAATAAAAAAATAATTTTATTCTTTCTTATTTTCGTCAAATGTTTGTTGTTATAACAAAACTTTCGATAGGACTTTATTTGTAACTCGAGTACTACTCTTGCGCTGGAATTCAACATGGCGAAACGATACTTGTACTCGGAGCTCCTGGAATATGGAACGAGATGTACGTTACCTGAGTGAAAGTAAATAACAAAAGGAATAGACATACAAAAACCATGATATCATCGCTTGGTTGTATGGTTTCACAAGATTCACATGTACTGTGTTATCACAGGTCATCTGAATTCAAATTAAAATGCTTCTCTTCTTTGGCTTGACTAAAATTATATTCAATTCAGTTAATCGTCGTTTTGGGTGTGTTAATTTGTTTGTTTACAACTGTGAGTCTATTTTCTGCTGAAAAGTGTTCGGATATATATTGGAATAAAGTTTAAGATAATTGCACAAAATTTAGCTTGAAATTGTGCACGGCAAATTTCTTCGAAACATTCAATAACTGGCACTTTCCGCTTTAAATGGTTAGAACTCTTTATCGGTCACATGCGTCTTTAACCCTTGTTAACAAGCAACCCTATAAGTTTGTTAAGTGCACTTGTACCTACCTGCAGGTTAAGAAATTTAAAATCCTTAGCAACGGGTTTTAGCACCCTCAGTTACCTAAATAAACAACCACCCATTCATCGCAAGTCGTCATTATTACGTAAACATCACATGGAAGTTTACAGGACAAATAGTAATCAAAGAAACGCATTATTTTTGGGAATGCTCTTTATTAATTATAACGTTATTAATTGTGCAATTTGAAAAATAAATATTTGGTGAATTAGCATTATTTTCATTGCACTAGACAAAATGGATTTCTTCTTCAGTAATATTTACTGACAATGTTAGTGTCTTCACTGGAAGTCGACGCCCCATCTCCCTGGCCGATAGTAAATTTTTTGCCATTTTCACTTTATTTACCAAAGACTCTTCAATATAACATTCGGCCACGATAGAGCTGCGCCACCCAACAAAACGTTCCAAATCAGCAAGGGAATTTTCAGCGTCCATCTTCCTCGAGCCACAGTATAAAAGTGTATTGTTGAAATAGATATATCGCATGCAGTACCCAACAATATCGATTATCGTGCCGCGACAACAGAATGCTTGCGTCATATCGCAGTAATGTAAATTTTCTCAAAAAATGTAGATTTTATGATGACCGATAAAACGCTGAACATAACACGAAATGTTACAGTGTTATTACTGCCTCGTCCAAATTAAGAATCTCGGCTCCGCTACGCTCCGCCTCGATTTTTAACTTTCGGCATCGGCAGTAATAACACTCATAACACTTCTAGGTATGTTAGTAGTTCTAACATGAAGTTAGTAGTTATAACATAACAAGTAAATAGTTATAACATGAAATTGTGTAACAAGAAATATGGTCCTTTTTTAACCAGATGAAAAGTGATAAGTACTCTGAAAAATATTATTCTTATAAGACAATTCTTTCTTTTATCTGTATTTAATAATTCAATACTTAATAATTTATCGTTTTAAAAACTGCAAAAGGGGAATTCATTGTATGAATTATAGTTTTTTAGGTGTTTTTGTTTATGACATTCTGTTACGAGATCCTAAAGTTTAAAAATTCTCCACAAATTTCTTGAGGTGCAATAAAGTATGAAGCAGGAGTTATGTACACACTTGACGTACGAGAAATGGAATATTTAATTTTTTTACAAATTTAATCTTCCCCCAAAATCCATTTATCGAGCTACTTCAACGAAATATATACAGAAGCAACATAAGGAACAGCATAACAGGCCATATATAATGTGTGTGTTTGTGTTTATGTATTTAGAGTATATTGTTTTCCTTTATATATCTGATAGGGAGCACTGAAGATGAGATCAAATTCCTCACACCATGTATGTGCTATTGTAAAATAACATCTGAATGTAATGTAAATTACATATTTTATTCTGGAAGTTTATTCACATTTTACCCGCAGAAGTATTTAATGTTGCTTCGAAAATACTCAGAGACCGCCTTCTGCCTTTACGAAACTTCAGGTCTCTCTTCACCGTCCTCTGTGACTGCGTCGCCCCACCAACCTACCGTCGCCCACTCAGCCGAGGATTTCTCCATTTGCCAATATCCGAGGACGGCGGTGTCGGCTGCGATATCTATCCCGCCACTCACAGTTTGTCCGACCTTCGGATTTCCTCAATATCTTCCTTCTTCCGTAACGCGACGACACGCACTGGCCCAAAAGTGCCCAAAACGCAAAAAGTGAATGGAAGGAACTTGTTATTGCCAAATTCGTGTTTCATGGATTGTAATACGATAATGCAAAGTTTGTGAGTTAGAACTAATTATTGTATATGTAAGAAAGTCATGTAATATTTTAGTAATTTGCATTTATAGAAATATTAAAATCAAAAATAAACCGGTTAATGAAACAGTGTAACCAACACTCCAGAAAAAAATATGAAGAAAGATGTCCGTATGTCCGAAGTGAAAAGGAAAATATTGTTACAAGTGATATTTTTTCATCTCTATCCAAGAAAATGAACATTGAACGTCAAACGAAACCTCGAGATAAATTAATGAAAATACTAGTTCTTTCCTTTTTTCCTGGATTAGATTAGAAATGGGACCGTACACAATAAAAATATGCCACAGTATCTCATAAACAATAAAATTGGCCGAGTAAATATAAATCCCTTCTGCAATATTAGAATTTCATGTTAGAAAGAACGTACACAGGCATACATATCGATATAAGAAGTTTGAAATGCAGTCGAACTTCAGCGCTAAAGACTCAGCCATTTCAAAAGTTCGGTTTAGTAAAATTCATGTTCTATAAATTCGTACGTTTTGTTTTTATTTACAGGTACTATTACACGTTTTAAAAATGTTGAGAGTTAAAAAATAATATAGTTCTATTTCGAAACAAAATACATGACCGCTCAATAATGCCTTTTAGCTACTATGTACTAGAGCAGAACACAACCTAGTGGCCAAAATTTATAAAATATCTTCTGGAGAGCAGTAGGAACAATATGCTATTCCTGAAATTGCTACAATGATATATATTGTGACGTACCTGGTTTGCGGTACTTTTCACTACATTTATTTTTAGAAAGGGCAGGTGTCTTGGTTCGTGAATGGGTCTCGTAAGGTTTGACAAGAACATTGGGAAAACTTAATTATAATTTCTTTGAACAAACAAGCAATTTATTACCGAAATCACACATTTAGTACATCGATTTCAATCTAATTACTCCCTGTTTTGGTACCAAAACTATACCCATGATCTTAGATTTCACAATACCTTGAATACCAAAAATAGTTCGTTTCTTCTCGGATGGTTTCCAACGGCTGCGACGATCGGCGGCCTTCGGCGCGACTCGGCGCCCTTCGGACGGTTGACTGCGTGGACGCCCGTGGCACCGGCCCTCTGCGGCGGTTACACGATACCTCAGTTTCAACTCCGACCGTTGCACGTGTCTTTCAAATCGAGCAGGCACTACTTTCATATTACTGTCCACCTATCCCTTGCAGTTTATCTCGATGCTTTCTTGCGGCACAATCCACCAGTTCTCCTTCGCTTTCCTTTTACAATAACGCAAGCACGTGGCCACTACCCATGCCGTTACCAGCCACGCGGCTTACAGTTCTTGCCTTTTTCACCACTGTTCCTGACACCAATTCCACGATCACCAGCTTGCGCTATTTAACATTTACCACTGTCACACTTAACTCACTTCTTGATAGCTTCCCTTACGTTATTTGCCTTCATTTTGTCCTTTTTTCACCGCGCGCACCAACATCGCTCCGCTCTCCTTCGAGTTCTGTTCCACACTGCAACTGCCGTCGTCTCGCCCGGTCTCGCCGTCTTCTCGCGCCTGACTCGTTCCCTTGTCGCGTCTGTTACTCGCCGCCGTTGCCGCGCAATTCAAAATGGGCGTAATTGGAAGAAAATGCCCTGCGTTTTGAATTAATTAGAGAAACGCTCCGTGTTTCAATATATATATATATATATATATATATATATATATATATATATACTATATACAGTATATAGTATATTGGGGGGTATTTTTTCTGATACCTTATTTGCTTATTGTGCCTACTTTTCCATTTAATAATTTACACGGCAATATCCCGAAGGGTATGTCAAAGCTACCCTGTTATGATAGAATGTATTAGTGGGTCGGATATGGCGTCATTACAGATATTCGATAATGAAAAATGCACTTAAATTAATTGTGTTTCTTTCTTACGTGGGATTAGAAACGCTCTTTACTACTACCTAGGAACCATAATGCTTACTTCAGATTAACATTAGTGCCATCTATATTCCGCTGTAGACTTGCATATCACATTCAATACATTTGATAAGTACAACAATTTCAAAAACGTCATAAAACCTTCATTATTGTTGTGTACTGTTCTTTTCTAGATTCCTCCCCTTGGATGCATGTCCATTTTCCTTCTTTAAATCTTAATCTAGAATTCTTAATTTACTCTAAAACTTCTAAATCTTCCGACAATAGATAATTTAATATGTCCCCTTTTAGTGACTTTCCTTTCGTGTGTCGTCTACCCCCTTGAACGTCGTTCAGTATTCATTCCAAGTTCCATTTTTGATGAATCTGGTCAAGACCAATGGCATCTGCTTCCTCCTGGCTCGCGATTATACGAGTTATTCCATGTCTATTTGGAACCTTTCTCTACTAAGTTACTGATTAGTAAAGCATTGCCAACTCGTAAACACGTCTTTTCATTCGAATACTGCCGCGTCAGAACATCACCTACCGTATCGGAATCTCCTCTGCCCGTTTCTTTGTCTTGCGCGCTCTTCATCTGTCTCCCTCCCTCCGCGAGATCGTACCCAAATACGTTTCTTCTTCGTTCACGTGCGCAGGCATCGCCCTTTCTCGTACACATTCTATTTTACGATTGGTCACTGTCACTGTAGCTCTTTACTTGTTTATTCTTTGGTTATTGATTCGTAAAAATCTTTCTAATTTACTTTGTCCACGGAAATTGTTCGTGTTCGTTCAAGTATTTACCGATATATTATCTACTTCCCTTGCTATCAATTATATCGCCATTCCCTTGTATTCTTATTAGTTACTATTCGATCCTTTGCTTCCCTTTGTTGATGTTTATAAATTTACCCAAATTTATTGTTCCTATTCACACACCTTTGTGATAACTTATCACAATATGTAACTAATGTCCTACGTATCTTCAACTTTCTCTCTTTTTTGAGAAGTTTTGGTACATATTGTGTGATAGCATAATGAGAGTTTTACCATTTTCGGTACAAAAGAAGGAAAGTTCGTCCGTACGTAAAAGAACCCCAACTCTCAATAACCTTCCACTTCTTCTAATTTTATTGTTCAACCTCTGCACTGCCACGAATGCCAAATTACTATCTCGCTCATTGTAACACCGTAAACTGTGCTAAACGCGCTTTAGACATGTTGTGCCCGTCTCCAAATGACCCCGAATCATACTGCTGCGGTTATTACCCGGTCGAACATCATGCGAAACATCATCAGTCTACCAGGCAGCAACGAAGACCCGTTGGCATTTTACTGGGCGATCGAACCAACATTTTAATTTCAAAGTAGCATTAGACTTTCTCGAGCATTCTCAGAAGAAATACGGATGTCAAAAGATTAGCCATAATTTCCGAAGTCTGTTTAAATATTATTTTCAATTTGATATCTGAGGTCTGCAGAATATGCAGAGGCGGGCCGCGAATTCACAGCTGCACTATAGTTATTAGAGTCCTCGTTCAAATGTTGCGCATTTGATTTAATATACTATTTATATCTGGTACTGTGACAAAATACCAACTTTTTTGAAACAATGAAACAGTATTATGCCTAGTAGTAATAGTATCGAAAGTGTTGAATATTCTTATTGAAAGACCAGAAACAATTAAAAACCCATTTTATTTGCAGTTTCATTCTCATGAATCCAAAAAATGTTCCATATGTACCCACTCTCCTTTATGTTCATGATTAAAAGAGAAAATATTGATTTTTAATTATCTATATTCAGCGTAATTACATGGCGAAAATATATTGTTTGGTTCTTCAATCATTAATGATTGACGGGCCTAACAGTTATGAGGGCGTAAATAAACCTACAAAGTCGACGATGAAAAACTTAACCCTTCGTCCTTCGCGTAGTCGCTTAGAGTAGTTTCAAAATTGCAAATGTGCGTTATTGATATCCGTTTTCGTTAGTCTGAGCGGCGCTGTCTCCGCCGCCACCATCATCCTTCGGTTCGCTATCGCTGCCTCTCCAGATGCCACAGGCCTCGTCTAAGGCTCGCCGCCGCCGCCGCGCCATCAAACTTTAACGAAGCGGCGTCCAAAGTCGATGTTCCCCCACCTCCCCCGCCGCTCTGCTCCGCGCCGCTCTAACAGCCAAGTCTCTCGCCTCCTCGATTCTGTGCGCCCGCCGTGCAGCCTGAGCTTCCTCATAAAGGCTCCTTAATGCAAGGCTTTCTTCCTTTATTTTTGGAAAATTTAAAAGATGAAGAAGCAGAACAGATTTAAGGGGTACTAATAACGAGGAAAATATAAATCAGGAAAGTTATTAAACGCAAAATCACATCCCCTGTTACTTATGAAGAACACTTGGCGAGAACTTTTCAGCCTCATTCTCGACAGACGCATGAAGAGATTGTCCTACAAATTAAGAAAGTAGATGATAGAAACATCAAACTGATAACCATTCAAGAACAAATAAAGGAAATTAACAATCTAAGTACGAAAAGAAACTCCAGGTTATGATCTGATCACTGGAATGGTTCTTAAAGAAGTTCCC
Organism: Gryllus longicercus; assembly: GCA_038098605.1. Lineage (NCBI taxonomy): Eukaryota > Metazoa > Arthropoda > Insecta > Orthoptera > Gryllidae > Gryllus > Gryllus longicercus. Next base: position 54,649 of record JAZDUA010000895.1, read on the forward strand.
AGAGTAGACCTGCTCAAGTTATTGAATCTAATAAATTCGGCAATTCGACTGAATATATTCCTCAACAATGGAACGTTGCGGGAAATGTAATGGTACCAAAACCTAGATATCCAGAATAAAAAAATAATTCTTATAGGCCAACTTCCCTGTGTCTTTTGACAACGAAAGTATCTGAAGGGTTGATATTGGGACGCGTCAAACCAATTATTGAAGAAGAAAATTGAAGATAAAAAGAACACCTAAACTTCAATTTGGGTTCAAAGAAACACAAACAATAGATTACGGGCGTCGAATTACCGATATAATATAGAAAGCTTTGGAAGAAAATCATCAGTTCCAGCATATTATTGGATGTTGCCTTTGACAATGTGTGTCATCGGAGTTTAAAACACAAACTTAAAAGAAACATACCTGAAGAATATTTCCTCCTTCTATCATCCATTATACCAGATAGGCACTTTCGAGTGGGATATGAAGATGAATAACTGGAACTTATACGGACATCTGCAGGTGTGCCACATGTACTGTATTGGGATCGACCCACTTTATATATGCAAAGTACTCGCAGAAAACTGGCGGAGCTGGAGGAAGAGGACCTTTCGGACCTTGATCTGGGAACTATTTAACCTGAGAAGGGCCTTTGCAAACATTTTCTTGACATCTCTATTTTGACCTCATCCGGAAACCTAACCATCACATCTTCCGCAACCCTGTGCAAACCATGAGGCATGCAAGTCACTCGTACCATTTTGGCCTACAACGCCTTGAGGGAGTTGCCCGCGTAAGTACGTGCGGTGAAGCGTCGGCGACAAGGAAAAGAACTGAATCACATTCGATTCCAGATGGTCACAAGATTTACTACAGACAACTAAAGAAGAATTTGCTTATTGTACAATAGTTGATTTCTCCAAAGAATCACAGTTGAAGGTAAATATTTCACCAGCATGTTCAACATGTAGTTTCCTGATTACCATAACAGCTACATTCCTTCCAGTGGCCTTTAATTTCTGTCTTGTTAACTCTGCTGTAATTCTCTAAAGAGTTTTGTCGTATGAAATCTGAAAATTCTTCTTTCTTAAGGCTGATTTATCTGGAACAATTTCGAGATAAATATATACGTTTGGAAATTTTTTTTCTCATTATTCAATGTTTGAACAAAGAATTACGTCACACAAATCTGCATAAAAATGTGAAAAAACAGATTCTGTGGAAGTTTCCCCTTTCAGCAGCTGACACTTTTAATTCTTCTGTGTCAGTTTCAGGCCTTTTTCTGCTTCTCAGTATTGACATGTTACTGCACTGTAAATCATTTGTCCTCAGTAACTCTCACGTCGCAAACGTCGCGGAATAAAATACTACCATAACTGGAAAATAATCTCCTCTCCGAATTCTTCAGTAAACTTAACCTTCTTTGAAACACTTCGTTTCCCTTTTGGTATGTAGTGTTCTCGTTTCAGTCACGTCTCGTTCGCGCGGATTCACGGCCACAACTGCCTTGACACACGTGGCGTTCAAAGCACGAACGCTTACGGCCGCGCTGGTGACGCAAAGCCATAGCTGCTGACAGGGAGTCTTACCTTATCTTCTCGACATATTTTGCTTGTCCAGATTCGGGGAAAGGGAGTTGTTTTGTTTCTTTGCTCTCTCTGCATTATTTCACGGTTGTAGTAAGCTCTTTCTAATCAATGATAATAGATAATATAAGTAGATTCTATGAAAATATGAAAAGTTTTAGAGGTAAGTTTATATTTCAACGAAATATGCGAAAGATGCGCATATAATTACACGCATATGCACTAGCACGAAAAATCACCCAAATAAACACATGTATGCTTAAACATTAATCTACATAGCATCTATACATTTTTGGCTATCCGAGATGAGCCACCAGTTCAGTTGACCGAGACGCGGCTCATCCCGGATAACCAAAAATGTATTGACTCTGGCCGCGAAAGCCTACAAACGTACATAGCATCTAATTCTAACCAAATCTCAAGACGTTCCACAAGATTTCACATAGCCACAAGATAGTTTCACACGCCGTGAAACAACAGACAAAAATGTACAAAATCATAGAAATCCGCTCCGTGCTTATAATACGGATCTTTCGTTTCTTTTCACCTATACCTTTGTTCCATTTCTTTACGTTTACCTCTTCCTCCGAAGGAACACGACGAAGAAGCAGCGAGATGCCGATCAGCGAATGCCTGTGTGCTCTCCCTCCGTCGAAGAGAAGCCACGTTGAATTGCCGGGGTTCAGGGTCGTTAAGCGATTTCACGACCGGTTGCGGTCGGTAGCTCATCACGCGCTCAACTTCGCGTCGCGAGCGATTTAACGCAACTCGTACCATCAAAATGCGGAATTATTGGTTCTCTAGAATTCTGATGGTTCGGAGATACACTTAATGTAGACACTCAAATTTTAGAATCATTTGAAAGTAACTGGTTTGGCTGATTACTTTTGACACTTTGGTACAAGTACTTTCTAAAGCGAATAGAAATAAAAAAATAATAAAAGTGAAGTAAATAATAAATGAACATATGTTAGAAAAGCACTGTACTTCATTAAGCAAAATTCTTTTGTTTTACTTCGATCAGATATACAACCGGAATAATAAATAAGACAGTTGACGTATAACAGCATACAGGCGTGAATGGAAACGGCGGATTATCTCTGGAAGTCATTCAAAAAATATCGGCAAAGTAGAAGTCAGAATTCAAATTGATTTTCGTACAAAGAGGAAGGAGGATATGCAGAATTTTAACCTCATGGGTCTTTTACTGTCTAGCGAGTTCGACGATTATTTAAATCATATTCAACTCATTCGCACACTTTTTCGCACATTCCCGCTACATCCGTAGCATTGCTTCTATATTGCTTGGTGCAATTAAATCATTGCCTGGATGAGAATTGTAACCACCAACTGATCTAATCAATAATTTTCCGTTGTTTATCCGATCAATACCCATAAAGGCTGGGTCAGAACTATGACTGTCGACTCCATTTTTCTCTTTACACACACATACATCCGCGCACACGCACACACACACACACACACACACACACACACTTAAAAGCACTACACTGCCGCTAATGTTGGGAGCCTTAGAGTTTACAACTTACCCCGGAGTCTCGCCGGGGAGATACCTCATGAGGATAAATCCTGCAGTGGGTCGCCACCGAATCTCACGGTATAACCGAAGAGAAACATCGTCACATGCCGAAGCGTAACAAGCACTACACTCACGAGAATAATGACCGAAGTAGTTGACACGTATGGCTTCAACAACACTGTTAAACAAAAATGCACTTTGCAATTCTTTCCTTTCTCAAAATAGCAGAACTACCGTCATTAATAATCGAGGTAAACGAACATGATAAATTTCTTTTGTTAGTTCTAGTTTTTAGGGTATACCCATTTCAACTACAAATACTAACTAGTGGTGCTACGGAATGACACAGACTTTCGCGTATTTTCTATTTCCTTGGTCTCTGTTAGCTATTCGCACTTGCCACACATTCTTGCCTGCTGCCATCTATCGCCGCCCGAAGTAGATTTTTTTGACATTTACTTAATTTTTCGGTTTCCTAATTGTAGAGCGGAAATATTATATTAAGATTATTAAAGAACAGCAAAACCTCTTCCTAAATGCTAATTTTGTTTGAAAAATTTGGAGATATTTTTAAAAAAACGGCGTTGAAGTACTATTGTAAATTGGAAATTTGAAGCTCTTTTTCACAGAACATTTTTGAGTTTTCGAAAAACAATTTGAAGCCATTTTAAGTACTTTAACTCACTATTACAATAGATTTTACAAATCGCTGGAAATGTGCATATCAATGGCGTGACAGATCTTTTAAAATAATTACATTCGTATAATTTGTGGAAAACCAAAATTACACCGAAATGACCTCTACGACATATTAAAGAGTGCAATTACTACTATCCGTTCGAAATGTCTGAAGCAATCATTTGAAGCCATTTTTTGAGAAAATGGCTTTTGAGTGTTTCTGGAAATGCAGAGTTTTTAACTAGTTTTTCACAGGAAACGGTAGAGTTTTGGAGAAACATTATATGCCAGTAATTAAAGCACATGCACTCATAAATACAGTAATGTGAACAAACTGCCGCTAGTATAAATATTAATGACATAAGAGGCAAGTCAAAAAATTACATTTTTGTAATTTTTGAAAAAAGAAAAGAATAGAGCATTATCGCGTTTATGTCATCTTATAGAGGACATTTGGTACTATCCTCTCCAAGTTTAAAGAAAAAAATTGGAGCCATTTTTAGAAAATCTTGTTTGTTTTTTTTAAATTGCACAAATTGCGTTTATGACCTTAATGAAAGAACTCATTGTGGAGAACAAATTTTATTTGAGGAATAATCTCTATCTTCAATTTTGTAGTTGTAGGAAGATACCGAAAAAAATCATACTTTTAAACTTTGGAACCATTTTTGAGAAAATTTTGAAATTGGTCGGAAGACTTCATGTAAGTACTCCCAAATATTAAAGAATTATTTTCAAAATCGCAGAGCAGCGACTCAGACCAAATGGAGAGGGATTTCTTCAATTTGGAAAAAATCCTACGCATGGTTTAGGCGCTAGTAGTGTTCACAGACACCAGACTGACGAACGAGCAGACGGACGTTAAAAAAACACTATTTCGGTAGCAGGGGACCCTAAAACGTGTATTTCCGTCGATATCTTGAAATCGATTTTGCGCAGCATTACATAACTTTTCTTACACTACATATATTACTCCGTATATACTTAGAAAGTAAGAGAAAGAGAGATAGTACGAGAAAGTAAAAATATACCTGGGACTTCTCAATTTTCTGAAAAAAGTACCCTCATTTTGTGTCGAGAATAATGAATGTGACATTAGATATTGTTTAGTACGTCTAACTCTAGTTTTATAGCTTCACTATCATCCAATAAAAGGACTTATTCACTTGAACGTCTTATCTTTGTTGTAGCTTGTACTTCTTTTCTGTGTATTCTCTTGGGACTGTCAAACAGTAGTCCGCAAGCATAGCAGTATTCCATTTCCCACACCACCTTCGTTCCATTTGCGAAATGTCCTGATGGATTCTTTCTTCGTGATCGTCATTTTCAGTACCGCAGTTGTCGGGGGAGGAGTGCAGGTAAAAATGAAGAAAATCAAGGTTATCGTGTGAAGGTGATAGGTGAGGTGATTTCTTTTTTCCATAGTCTTCGTCTTATATCTGACAGTTGAGCGTGCTTTTCCGGAGGAAGTGGTACAAGCAGACCGTTTCCATGTGGACGAATGGCTGATTTGATGTTGTCGTATCCAACAGTTAGCCTCTTTTTTGGTCAGGGTATGGAACTATACATATTAATACAGATTACCCAAAACCCATCACTTCTGTGCTCAGATGTGCCAACACAATCTCCAGACGTTAAATAAAACATTTCTCGTAATTGATATGGGCTATATAAGAAACGAATAAGGCCTAAATATAAATGGAAGAAAATTAAAGAATTTAAGATTTGCAGATGATGTAATAATCTTCGCAAAATCTCCCAAAAAACTGGATGATGGTCTTAGTGAGATACCGGGTTTGTGCAACCATGTAGGTATACAGATAAAAACTAGCACAACTAAAATTATGAAAACTGGTCAGCTAAACACATCACAATAAATAACAGTACAATAGATTACATTGAAAAATATGTGTATTTGGGACAAATAGTATCATTCCAAAATAGACAAGAAAAATAAATTAATATTTGGATCTCTAACACCTGGTAGAAATTCTATAGTTTATCATTTACATTGGACAACAAAAAAGAAGACATAGGAATAAAAAGACAAACATTAGACAGGTGTGTGTTACCTGTTCTAATTTACGGAGCACAAATATGGTCTCTTAATGTAAAAGAGAGAAATATGATAGAGATATGCCAAAGAAAAATGGAGAGGAAAATGTTGAACATCAATCTAAGAGACCGAGTCAAGAATGCTGACATTAGAAGAAAGACAAAATTACAAGACGTAGCCCAAAAGACACACATATTAAAATGGAAATGGAGAGGACATATCAGCCGACGTGAGCCGGAAAGACGGATGCACGCATGCACCCAGTGGGACCCACGAATAGGATGGAGGTATGTAGGAAGACAAAGAAAAAGGTGGCATGATGAATATGTTAATGAAATAGGTAACTTACGGGACCGCATTGCTACAGACAGGGTAAAGTGGAAAGATGTGAAAACGGAAACTCTAGAAAGAATAACATACATATTTGCTAGATACATTAACATGTTTCACATTCACTTAAAAACTTCATTAAATGAATTCTTGAATTATTTGCACTTCTATTTTCATATATATATATATATATATATATATATATATATATATATATATATATATATATATATATTGTGACGTACCTGATTGGCGGTACTTTTCACTGCAATAAAATTTGGAAAGGACGGGTGTCTTGTCTCGTGAATGGGTCTCCTAAGGATTCGGCAATACATTGGCAAATCAGAGTTAGAATTTCGCATGAACACAAATACAATTTATTCTTAAAATCACACATTCTGCACATTATCATACATATAATTACTCCCCGTTTTGGTACCAAAACACAGTTTATAACTAGATTTCACCATACCTCGGGCCCCGTGAATACCTCGTTTGTTCACTGACGATTGCCAACGGCCGCGGCGGTCGGTGACCTTCGATGCAGCTCGGCGCTTCGGACGGTTGGTCGGGCGGGCTCCCGTGTCGTCGGCCCGCGGCTGCGGCGGCACGAATCCCTCTGCTTGGACGCTGGCTGTTGTGCGTGTTGTTCCGCTGGAGCATTTACGGCCTCTGGATTACGTTCGTCTTGCCCTTGCAGTATATCTCTTGTTATATCGTAACACCATTCGTCAGTGCCCTTCCACTCTCCTAATTATCACTATGGAGCACGTGGCCGCCACTCGTGCAAGCATCAGCTCCGCGATTTACAGTTTTACTTCTGTTTTCACCGTTTCCGATATCACGAACACGATCTTTAGTTATACAGTCCGACATCTGCCAATATTGCGTTCACCTGCTTCCTGTCCGTATTTCTATCATCAGTTCACTTAATTCAATCCTCTTTGTCGCGAGCACCGATTTCGTGCCAACTTCTTTCACGCACAGTCTCACACTCCTCACTGCCAACGGCCAACTGCCTCCCCAACGGCCGATGTCTCGCCCGCTCTCGTCGGCCCACGGCGGCGGATTCGTTCTCTAGTCCCCGTCCGCCGGTCGCCGCTACTGCCGCTAATACCGCGCAGTTCAAAACTGGACGTAATTATACCAATACATTCTGTGTCTCTAATTGCTTGGAGAAACGCTCCGCGTTTCAATATATATATATATATATATATATATATATATATATATATATATATATATATGTGTGTGTGTAAATAGTAGTGTAAATAATTCAATAATTCATTTTAAGATAAGTGAGTGTGAAACATATCTTTATAACAGAATTGATAAATAGGAAAAGCAATTCGACAAGTTTTAGCTCACCTGGTGAGTTGTTTCGTGAGCTACTCCACTAGAGAGTGGCAGGCTTTTTCCCTGAATAGGGATGTCATAGCTTTAATAATAATAAATAATAATAGTTTTATCATTTCGACTGTATCAGACGAGATGGAGATAATCGTTATATGAACAAGTGAATACAATATCAATATCAATACTGAATACCTCTGAATATTGTAGACATCTTTGACTACAGCTCATTACTACTATATTTAAAACAAACATTGTATTTATAATATTATACGAGAAACATGTAAGATAGGCCGAAAGAATAGAGATTATCAAATGAATGTTTGACCGTAGAGGAAACACTCCTTTCCTTATCACTGTTCAAGAACGAGCAATCGTACCTCTATGAATAGGTTAAGGTGTGGTGTAAGTAATGTCAAGGGACTGAACTTAGTTACCGAGCATTTGAAGAAAAGTCCAGCGTGTTTCTTTCGACTGGATATGCGCGCGTGTGCATCAGCTTGATTTGCTAGGCGTCTTCGACACTCGAGGGGCGAGCGTGCCCTATTGGGCGACAAATTGGGTGAAATTATAGCCCCCCCCCCCCACTTCCGCCTCTTTCGCTGGGAGCGTTCATTTCCGCCGCTCCGCCCCGCCGCCAGCGCGCAAGCGGCTCCTGAGCGAAGCTCGGCCTCTCGGCTTGTGCCTTTTGGGAGTGAACAGAAATGACTCGTAAGTGGGGATAGCAGACAACATCGATGTTTTTAAAACATCGATATTTCCCTTCCAGAAATATTAATATACTAACATCGATGTTTTGTTTTCGATGTTTTTTACAGGTCGAATTATTTTCCCAGAAAAATCGATGTTTAAAAAAAGTTTATGTTATATATTTCTGTGATTCTGTACGTGGTAGTTAAACTTCATTTTGAACCTTGTCTGGATAGAATATTGATTAGAAATTTAAGGTGACAGAGTGCATTAATGCAGAACATACTTCAAACTAATACATACAATTATGTATATTAAGTGCAGGACGTTTTACTTTCATTATTTATAATTGAAGGTGAATAACTGGTACGAGCGCAATAGCAGAATACGATGTTCTTTATTTTTTTTATTTCCTTGGATCAACATTATTATTAAAATTTTACTTGTAGGCGACCAAACAATACATTTCACCTGTATTTCATTCAAATACTCTCATTGAAAAATGGAAAAAGGACGGGAAAATACTATCTATTTTCTCATATTTAAAACATCGATGTGTGAATGTTGTGATACAATTTCCATCACTACTCGTGAGTGGGGTGAGTGACTAATTATTTTGTCTCCAAGTGCGTCAACTACTTTGGTCATTAGATTCTTGGCTGTCCGGGATGAGCCGCGTCTCAGTCGATCGAGCTGACGTTTCGGACATCGTGTTGCGGACATCAGTTCCTTCTTCAGAGTACAGCTCTGGAAAGGCTACATCGTAATGGCCTAAACGTCAGCTCGATCGACTGAAACGCAGTTTATACCAGACAACCAAGAATGAAATTACTCCCAAGCTTACTAATCCGTCTTTGGTCATTAGTCCCGTGACTAAATTGCGCGATATATATGTGGCTGTGTTCTTCCCGTGCCGGTATGAAGTCTGGTGTCGATCTAAAAGTCCGCTTGCGGAGTTTTCTTCTCCAGGTATCTCCCCTAGTACGGCACCGCTCCAACCGGAACAAGCTCCCGACTGGTCTACGGAAATGGGTGGTAGAGAAGTGCATGTGCGTGGGGGATGAGGAGAGGGCGAGTGTAAAAAAGGAAAGTTGTGGGGCCCGTGACCGGTTTGTTGAGTTAGTGATATGGCATTCGCCTGGAACTGGCCGGACAGACTACAGAAAACTATCGAAAAGACAGCCAGCCGCCGGAATTCTTCTCCAGACTGGGGCGGAGTTCGGCCAGGTCGTAAAGCCAATATCCGCTACCGTCGACATTAGAAATCTTGCAACTTCCGTTCAGATACGGACCAGCAGTAACACTTGTTGCCACTCAACAGCCAAGTGTTAAGCCAAGTTCCAAGCGCACGTGCTTTCTCATTATTCTCACCCTCTGAGCTTCCGCTTCTTCGAACAGTCAAACATCATTTGCAACATTATCACTGCTAAATATATCTGGTGTCTCAACAATTAGTTGACAACTGCGAAACTAAAAAAAGTGCAGTTATTAAACATCCACCACGCTATTGTTGTTAAACTTACAACTTTTATAAGGTGGTGAAATGTAAGGTGTAACTGTCACAGGCGATGTTAACGTGTGAATGATGTTTGTTTTGGTAGCTCAACTGATTAGAGCAACTGCGTGTTAACCTCTATTATAGGGCTTGATTGCAGACTGATGTGTCATTACATTTTAAGTTGTCCAGAATTAACTAAATTGGTTAAAAATAAATCCATATCAGAAAAATTCATACTTCGCATATTTCGGGAGTTCAAAACACTTAAAAAAAATTATACGTTTTTCACAGTCGGCCATTTTTTTAAAGTAGGGCGTTGTTTTCTGCATTTGTGAATGCTTACGGTTTTGTAATTTCTCAGAGTCTTTTAGTGTTTTAAACTGAAATGCGTTGGTCTCAGTAAACTCTGCCGTCCAAATAAAACTGATATTTATTTACCTAATATGTTTTATTTGGGTAATATTTGCATCTAAATCTATTGAACGCAAATGAACAAATTTCGATTATTAGAGAGTCATTTTTCAAAGAAGGAATAGAGATACAGTTTTAATTTTTTCTGCGCCTTTTCATGTAAATATCGATTTTACTTTAAAAGTACATCCTCCTAAAAATTGTAATTTCGAATTTCTTTGAAAATTTTAAGTGTATTATATTTGTTGGGGTATCACATAAAATTTTTAAAATTGCACATGCCAAACGTCGCAAGTTGTACAAGCTGCAGTATAAATGCTAACTTTGAGATTTAACCCAAAGTGGTTTGAAAGTATTGTATAGTTACGCGAAAAGTGATTCATTTCCACATTGGGGACAAGTGGTGACAAGGAGTAATCATTATTTTCCAACCATTTTAGAACTCAAACCTATTTTCTTTACAATAATTAATACTCGTTTTATCAATTGTCCCCCCAGGGCAGTTAATTCGTTGAACAGTTAAACATTTGCAACATAAATATAATGATTAACCACGGCAGAATAGAAAACTTTATTGGTACTAGTGTACATAGTTAGCTTTGAAGATGGCGCGCACCCGCACGAGTTGGCATGCGCTCTATTTTAAAGAGCGCATGGCATGTATCTAACCGGACGCGAACCAGCGAATAAGAGAAGGAGTCTTGGGCAGCCCGGGGCACGTGTACATAACGGGTGGCTCAGCACCTGGACAGTCGCAGTGATTGAGTCCGAGCTACGACAAGTCGACCGCGCCTAAGATCAGTGATTATTCCTGGATATACTGTGAATTGGATACGATTGGTACATCTTCTGGCGACACAAAATCCGGAAACGAACTAGTTACTTTCTTACGGCAAGTGAAACTTCGGCATTTATTTTTATACTCTCTAGAAAAGGTTGTTTTGTAAATTGTAAAAACAAATAAATTTTTTTGTATGGAAATATCAGCATCCACTTTATTTCATACATTTCAGGTACCAAATTATTTTATTTATATTATTTCCTTTTTGTGTACTTATGTGAGCGATCTTCAGTGGGATAAATGGTTCATTCGGCGACGGGCGTCTTTGAAGATTTTTCTGCATTTGCGCGACGTGTGACGTCATGTCTTTTGGCGCTGTGACACGGAGAATCTTTCAAATGCAGACCAGAGCTTGAAGTTCTGCTCGGCAACAGTAATTTTCCTGGCCCAGAGGCAATCTACCTATGCTACAATTATCTCCTTTGTGAGGAAGTAAAAGCGTCTAATACTTTGTTCACCTTTTTGTCCAATATTTATTTTGGTTGTGGAATATACTAAACATTGTATGAACACCGTAAATGATAAAGACAACTATGAGAAAGCATCTGGCAAGAAGCAATGACTCTTTGTGTAATGTGTTGGCAACATAAAAGTATCCCTAGAACATGGTGGATGTAAAAGGTAGCGCTGACGAAGGTGGTGCTTTTTAGGCCCTTTTATCTCAAAACAGAACAAGAACTAAATAAGCCAATATCAAAGGCGAATTTTAGGGTCGTGTCTCTAAATGGAAAGGGAATGATTTCTCACTAAAGCATTAGCGGAAAAGTGACCCCGTTTCCTTCTCGCCTGGGCCTTCGTGGGCAGCGGCGCTCCGCGAAATTACGCCGCCCCGGGGCGCCATCTGTGCCTTTGGCGGGGCGCGGGCGAGATGACATGATGGTGGGGGGGGGGAGGGCGCGGGGTGAGCCGCTCCAGAACCCGGAATGCCGAGCGCCCGACGCGCCGCGCATTCCGCCGCCGGCTGCGCTGCGCAAGGCCTCCTGCGCCCGGCGGCCGAGCGCCCGCCTGCGCGACGCCCAAGGACGATCGCAACACCGCAGATGAAGGACACGATCGCAGTGCAGGCGGTCGGTCGCTACCAGGCGGCTGCAAGAGAACTCTTCCGACAAATTTCATTTGAAAACACCCGAATGTTGCAACTGAAATAGCCCGAATATTCCCGTAACTTTCAGGCTTATATTTCGAAAAATTTGCGAGAATTCTACTCAACACCATCTTCATGTATTGACGATTGTTTCGGTATTGCAGAAGGCCTTGACGCTCCAGCTGATTTCGGGTGAATGGAACCGACCAAAGACTTTGGAATAGAATTAAAATTATTTACTGATTCTCTGCTGATGCGGAATAATATGAAGGCCGCCATTGTGCTGTGGCTGTGTTAGGAGCAAGTTAGTTGTTTAGAAAAACGCTATGTTCCCTTAGGTGGTGTACTATTTAACTGTATGAAAATATACGTGATACAAAATGGTTAAGAGTTGACCGTGGTAAATTAAGTGCACGAACAAATTAATTGTTCCAAGTTGAAATTCAGTGTACAAGTTCCCAAAGTCCCCTCTTCAGAACGAAACATTACGAGTGGAGCATCTGTATTGTTCCTTAATCAGTAATGAATTGTAAATGTCGAAGACCTTTCGTGTGAATACTTGCATATCTATATTGTTAAAGAAAAATGGCAGCTGGCACAGAAAAAATGCATCTAATGATTATTCATATTCACCTATGTTTTGTTTTTCATTGTATATTTGTATTCCTATTACACTCATCCGATAACAAATTTAATGCTGATAACGAGCGCAATCACAGAGTCGGATTGGAAGCCCACGCGTAAAATCATCCAGCACAAAAGCAGCCACGGTCCCTTGCAATTTATTCTGTAGGCTGACCTGAGGATCTATGGAATTGAAGGCGCTCGACACAACCAAACTAAACAGATTTGCGATAATGTGTTTTGGACGCCATTGCAAGAGATCGTTCAGGTTCGCTGACCATTTCCATTTACCAACAAGTGTTTGAATGAATCTGGCCCATTTGACGAAAATGTTCGACGTTGGACGACCGAACTTTCGGCCAAAACTGGCATCACTGAGATCGCCGAGAAAGGGCTAAAGCGCCGACAAAAAATTGAGGTATGGGCCGCAGAAGCCCCATTGAATTGAAACGTCAAATTTTGGCCAAAAGTAAAATTTCTGCATTATTGTATAATACACCTAGCGAGAATACTTAATTTACTGATAGCTTCTAAAACTCTTTCTCAGTAATATACACATTTACTAAACCAGGCTTTTTGTCTATTATACGGAAACCTTTTTCTAACTTTATTTTACTATTAGGGGTTCACAACTGTGATCTGTACACAAACAGCAGTAAAAAAAATATTTTTTTTAGTATCGCGGATCTTTCTTTCTCGCCTTAAGAAAGGAAATACGTATCCAGGAAATTTCCAAACTCAAATACATATATTCTCAAACAAACCAAAAACAACAATTGCCCTTTTTACAATAACAAAATCAATATAACAAAATGTCACTTCTCTCTAAAAAAATTAACAAATCAACAAATTCACATACAATTATACATTTTTTTAAAACACTTTGACAATAATAAAAAAGGGGAGGGGGAGCATCAAGCACAGTTTGTAAAGTTAAAGTTACATGAACATTGTGAGTACTGTTCATGACATTCGCTTGACGCTCTCTGTATTTACCTTTTTCTTATTCGGAGCCTAATGACCGCTATTTACACTAGAGGATGCTATAACATGCAACCTCTGAACGCTCACATTAAAGGAGTTGCTTGGGCAGTACGAAAGTACTATCAAGAGCCTCCTACGTCTTTGAGAACTGGACGAACTTGATGCTTCTCGCAGTCATTGCAAGTTCGTGGCGAAAGATAAGAAGAAAATATGTATGAAAGACTGTAAATAATATACGAAAGATGTTACCGACCTCTTTTCAGGGCCTCTCCTGACGCGAAGCTTGCGACGGCCAGCGGCCTGGTGTCGCCGAATATCTGTCTCCACGCAGATCCGAGTTCTTACACGGCAATGTAGTATGAGAAAATGGACGCCCGTAAACCTCGGCGTAGCCGCTTCAGTGTCGGTTTCTCTTCCTCGTTCTCACCGCGCTCACCACCACTCCCCATTAGCACACTTTTTGCAACCTTCCTCTCTCGCGTCTCCTAGACTTCTATCTACCTTGCTCCCTACCGCGTCGGTCGGCACGGAATCTACAATTCAAATGTCTCAGAATGTATATAAATACGGGTTTCCAAATCTTGCAGAGGGCACTGCCCGCGCTATTTGAATGTAGCGTTGTTATTTCAACCACAGACAGGCAACGGTTACAATACGCAGGTGTCTCAGGATGTTTTACACTTTTAGGGCACGCAGGGGTCAAAATTGATAACTTTTTTGCCAATACCGATGTATTTATAAATAGGGGGCAGATTTTGAAAACCTAAAACATCGCCAAGAATAACACTGGTCGACAAAATTTAACTTTTTGTCTGTTAAATGGAATAGAATGGCTGTTTCTTATGGAATACTGTGCTCTAATTTCAAATTTTCAGAGCATTTATTTGTAACGGGCAACGTTTCTATGTAATAGGAAAATAAAAAGAACAACACTGTTGTAAAGTGATTGGTTTTATTTACTTTACTTACGTGTTATCTCAATACAATGTAATTTTTAATGATTGTTTACTTATTTTGCTTGCGAAACATCCCTTTTTAGTGTGCTACAATAGTCTGCAATCATACTTCGATTACATTCTTCTCTGATGTATTTTTCTATTGTTGCAATGTGTTGCTTTACAAAAAGCCGCTCACCATTTGGTTCTGCACAGCGCCGAGAGTTTTGGAAAGAACTGTACGTCTGATTCCAGAAAATATATTTTAAAGGCAATGATACATTTCAGAGCTTTATAATAGTGAAGGAGTTCGGGCACTAGTTCTTCGTAGTTCTCAGCTTTTGTGTTACCAAGGAATTCAGTTAAGACGTTTTGAAGCGACGTCCATGCAGCATTTTCAACACCATTCATACATGCCTCAAAATCACGATCCTTCCTAAGTTCTTTTACGGGTGGTCCTACAAATGTACCGTCCTTTATTTGTGCCGCACTGATCTTCGAAATTTTGTTTTATAAATACTGGAAACTTGATTCACTTTTACCCGTTGCTTTCAAAATTTGTTTATCAATCTGAGTTTAATGTGCAAGAGAGGAAGATATACGTGTATATGATTTTTTGGTCCAAATATCAGATGTCGTTGAGATACGTGCTACTTCACAAACTGATTTTTGGGAACTCAGCTCGCCCACTCGTATAGGAAAAAGCAAAATTTAGTATATCCTAGTTGGAGACCTAACAAAAGTACGATAAAAGTTTCGATCTGGCAGCTATTTCATATCGTTAGTGGAATATACAATATTGTATATTATTGGGGACTACCGTCTTGTAATAAACTTGCAATCAAATAGAGTTCCTGCATAAACAACACTGCCTATCTGCGAAAATATCGTTTTAGTATAGAAACACTATGTGCGATTACACAAAACCTGAGCCCATTGGGCAACTTTTGTGGTTGTATTCGACTTAAGCGAGCAAAATACATTAGAAATAGCTACAGTTAGCAATTTAACAAAATCACTGTCGAACACTGTAATCAACAAAACGCTCTTAAAATATTTTTAAAATCTCCTAAAAACAAACAAAACTGACGTAAAAATGGATCAGAACCAGTTCAGATGAACAACTGAAGCTTTTGGTATGTTACTGATATATCGAGGCTTCTTCCTTTTGTTCAAGTGAACTCAGCTTCCAGATTTTTGTTTAGACTTATTTAGCAGGAAATCTCTCCTTAGTTATCGCGAAACTGACAATGATGCTGACAGGTGTCACAGGAACCTTCGATTACATACAACGGCTGACATTACAAATTCTGAGCGAAGAAATAGAATAGGCTCATCAGAAATTATGTGAAAAATTTGTTGCGTCTCGTAAATATTATTTGAAGCAAGCAAAAGTATATCAAAATCGATGAAATTTGCGAAAATGCTTTAAATGACAAGACTAAAAAAATGACTTATTAGTCGAAATCGACGAAAATTGTAAAATAATATCTTATAAAAATGGGTTACACAAGTGCTATTTGCCCCTGATTGTCGCGCAACTCATTGTGCACAGATGCTCTGCAGGTGCATCGAGTGGCTGCATCAAAACGTGACCTGCCGATTGAGGTTTCCGGGCGCGTCAACTGCTGTGCTCATTAGTCCCATTAGTGTAGTGCATGTTTATTCAGGTAAAGTGGCGGTGTTGTACCCCTGCTGGATGCTGAGATCTTGTCTTTACGTCGGTTTCCGAGGATTTTATATTCCTTCCAGGTATTTTCCCCACAGCGGGGCACCGCTTCAATCGGGACAACCTCTAATTTCCTGTCTGGTGTCCCGAGAAGTGTGATGGTGTATCGAATTGAAGTGTGTGTTGGGAGAGGGGAGGGAATAGGAAGAGGGAGGGAAGAGGAAGGAAAGACCGCGCGCGGTCCTTGGCCTGTTGGTTAAGGAATAGCTCCTGCATTCACCTGATATAAATCGAAGAAACAACAACGCAGGAACATATCGATCAGATAAGCCGGACGTCAGAAATTTTTCCAGACAGTGGCTGAATTCGATCTAGTTATTTTGCTTTTGTCGAAAATCCGCCACTATCGGAACTCGAACACTAGGACATCCAAGTCAGAGCCCTTGTAGTGACAGTGACAACGCTGGCTCTGAACTGGTCAGCCGTGATCTGCCGAACACCTGTGCAGGAGTTGCCTGACAATCAGTGGCATATATCATATGTTGAACTCCTGTATGAAATTTCCCCTATACTTTTTTTTTGAAAAGTGATTCTATTCCACCCTCTACAAACCCTAGATGTTTGTAACATTCTGAGATCTGTGTACTTAATAACTACACACTTCATAAACATCGGAATGTAGTGATTTATTCTTAAAGTGAATGTGATATTTTGTTTCGAGAAAAGTGTTAACATACTTGTTAATACGTAATATTAATATGTTAACATGTAAATTAAATACTAAAAACTACTATGCAATGATATTAAGATTATTCTCACTTTTTTCGTACAATCTGTCGCGAGGAAAGTCTAATATTGCTTCTAAGATATAATTTAACATTTTAACGGAAATATCCTACTACAGATCCACCATTTTTTGGAGGTGATAAAAAAATACATGCTTGGTCTATACGGTTGTATAATATATCTTTGTCTATACGGTTCTTGGTGAACTATAGGTTTTGTTGCTTTTATTCGTAAACTTGTGCTCACACTTACCTATAATTTTAACATTTGCATGTTAAAATACATTTTAATTTTGAGGGTATTTAAATAAAGGTAAAATCGCATTATTCATATCTGTTACATTTCAGGAAAATTATAAGATGGTACATTACCAAATTTCATTTTATTGTATTAAATTGCTGTTGTGCGAACAAAAATGTACAGCTATGCTGCTTTCGCCTACCGGAATGGAAAATAAATGCTATGTTATTGCAGCAACAGTTTTATCAATAGCCTTCAACTGTTGTCTTTATTATACCAATTAGTGAGCTATCAGTAACTGATATACACAAAGGAAAATGTTTTTTTTGTGTGATAGAAGTACACCAGAGGTCACACTTAAATAGTGTGATTTGCATAGGCTATCGTCTGCCTAAACGACTGCTCTCTTGTTATTCTCACGATTGGCCCGCGATATTTTTCTCAGCTATATATACTCAGTGTTCACACGGCAAATGATTGCCTACACAATATTACTTTATTATTTTACATTATTATTTGAATTAATATAGGTAGTGGAGATTAATTCACGATAAAATTAAAGTTGAAAAGCGATTAAAGTTGAAGCGTCTATTTTAATTGTAATTTTATAATATTGTGTAATTTAATTTTTGGTAGGATTGACAATTCTGGAGAATGTAAAAAGAAAGCGAAGAAAAACCATCTTTAAGCGGCTCTCCTCATCGCCGACTCACCCCCTCTCCACACTACAGGACTTTTAGTATAATATACGGTAAATACCTACAAACATGCTTTGACGGACGAAGTCAATAGCAGAGAAAGTTTCCGGGCTGGTAGGGCCGTGGTCCAGTTGGCGTTGAGGGGCCAAAAGAATCGTCCACGGCTACGGTGGGCATCTGTGGTATCGGCGCAGTATCCGCGGCAGCGGCTGACTGGCGCCTTCAGTATTTGGGATGATGTAGTAACAGATGCAGTCTATTGATAAACTGCTGTTGCAATAACAGCATGAATTTCCCAGTCTTGTAGCCAGCCAGCCGCCGCTCCGGATTCTGCGCCTGAGACTATGCCGCCACTGAGGCTGTCCACGGCAGTCGTGAACGAAACGTTTGGCACTTTAACGCCAACTGGACCACGGCATACCAGCTCTGACACTTTCTCTGATTAGTTTGTGTTTCCGCTGCAGGGATAGGTCCGCGGCCCTAGGTTGCGGCCTCTTAGCAAACGCTGTCTTTGGGGGTCTGTCTTCCCAATTGGATCATATATCCGTTTCCTCGGTCTTCGCTGAACGTGAATTGCATGTAAACCGGGAGGTAGCGGTGTTCCTCTCCGCCGGGTGTAACTTATGACGGGGTGAGTTAGAATAGAACGTTTTATATCACGGCGCTCCAATCCGGATTGAAGGAGATACGGGGACGACGATGATGATGATGATGATGATGATGATAGGAAGGAAATGGGAAGAAAGCCGCACGCGGACCCCCCTTGTGCGCTGCTGCGTCATTCTTCTGGATGAGATCAGCGAAACCATAAAAACCACTGATCAAGAGCACTAGACCTACTAGCCGAATTAGTCGAATTAGACAAATTGAATGAAACAAATCCCTACGCAATCCACTAGGCATGCATCTTCGATGCTACACAAACTAATCAATCTGCCCGGTTGTCTTGTTGCAGGACAACGGCGTGCTGTACTACTGGGCGAGCCTGGTGGCGTTCTTCACGGCGCAGGCCTGTGGCCGGGGCTGTCGGCGGCGCTGTGGGCGCAGATGCCCGAGCTGCTGGGCGCGCTCAACACGACGGCGCTGCTGCTGTGCGCGTACCTGCGCGCCAAGGCCAAGCGCCGGCCCGAGCACCCGGCCGACCGCCAGCCGCCGCGCCCCGCCGCCTACGAGTTCTACTGCGGCCTCGAGCTGCACCCGCGCCTGCTGGGCGTCGACGTCAAGCAGCTCACCAACTGCCGCATCGGCATGATGGGCTGGCAGCTGCTCATCATCGCCTTCTACGTCGCCTCGGTGCAGCGACACGGCTTCAGCGCCGCCACGCTCGTCAACCTGCTGCTGCAGGTACGCCCCCCCCTCGTCCGTTCTTTTAACTGACTAATATAACAAGTCTAATACTACTACTACTACTACTACTACTACTACTACTACTACTACTACTACTACTACTAACAACAACAACAACAACAACAACAACAACAACAATATAATAATAATAATAATAATAATAATAATCAGTTTAGGTTAGGACACGTGTGCTAACCTGAGTGAGTTCAAATCCCAGTGTAGTTGAGGATTTTTATCCTGGCTTAAGGCAGGGTGGCTTTAAGGTCCACTAAACCATGTTTTTAGACGCGTACCAGTATTTTCTGACTTTGTTAACAGTAAACATTAGGAAAAAATATCCGATTCAAGCGTGACGTTTGCACGTCATCTTATCCCATTTCCGAAGTCAAGACAAGACCATCTAAAAATACCTGCCGAATTATATGTAAAGAGGGCCATCGAAGTGGGTGGTAACCGAAAAAGGCTGAAAGAAAGGATTCCTAAACATCCTCTAAACCCTAAGCAGGCAGTATTCACAGTATAAGGGGAAAAATAAGAGTAATAATAGACAGAAACGGCCGCACGGATAGCCGAAATCGCGAAGGCAATAGTGCCGTGGCGATCTCGGAAGGAAGGATCGCGGGTTCGAGTCCCGCCTCAGGTGTGTGAGTGTATGTACGTGTGTGTCGTCCTTTCACTCCTTATTATTATCATCATCATTTCATCTTCCATGCTCCGAGACCTAACAACCCTGGGGAATAAAAATCGGATCCAGTTAAATACTGATCCCCAGAGTTGCATGCACTTGCCACCAAGACAATAGTATTGAGCCCCAGTAAATGCGTATGGACGGGTGGTCCAAATCGGTCTATTAGCGAGAAAAAAGTTCTATCTAACTAAAATTTTTGAGTTATTGCTGCAGGGATAGGTCCGCGGCCACTTAGCAAACGCTGTCTTTGGGGTCTGTCTTCCCAATTGGATCATATGTCCGTTTCCTCAGTCTTCGCAGAACTTACCGACATGAGAGAGTGCGAGTCACTTTTGGCTTTACCTCCGGGTCCGAGGCTTAGTGACAAGCTGCACTGCGTTTCAGATTCATCGAATTTGTCGGATCAGACGTTGCCTGGAGGTTCATGTGAAAAGAACGCAGATTTTTAGCAGCGGTCACGTACGTCAGTGTAAGGGGTTAACCCCGTAGAAAAGTTTAAATGAAATGTTGAACGAAGTTTTTCCAGTCTGAAACATTAGTTGATAGAAGATATAATAATTTCTCACAAATAATTTGAAAATATACATAATTGTAAATTATAATTAAAACAATTAAGAACATTTATTCTGTAACTTAATTATTTTTATATTTCTGAATGTATATTTGCATGTTTCAATTTTTGTATTTACATATTTGAGTTTTATGCTACTTTAAATATTATTCGCATACAAAATTAAAGTGTTAAATATGGTTTGTTTAAACAATATGTAAAACTTAAATATAGTAACACTACAATTATAATATTTCATTCTCCTTAAATATCTCATTAAAAATATAAAAATAAGTTGATAAGTAGATTAACTGAAGGGTTTAGGCGTTTACACCGTTTTGCAAAGTCTTGATATTTTATTGCACGTTTTTTATATTTTTTACTGCACATTTTAGGGTGTTTTACTGCATGAAAACCCGGTCTTTGTTTAAGTTAATTCTAAATACTCACTCTGCGTTATGTTAATATATATGGAAATAAGTATACTAATGCACACTAATAACGAGAGAGAGAGAAAAAGAGAGAGAGAGAGAGAAAAAAAGAGAGAGAGAAAAAAAAGGAGAAAAAAGAGAGAGAAAAAAGGGGAGAAAGAAAGAGAGAGAGAGAAAAAAGAGAGAGAGAAAAAAGAGAGAGAGAAAAAAAGAGAGAGAGAGAAAAAAGAGAGAGAGAGAAAAAGAGAGAGAGAGAAAAAAGAGAGAGAGAGAAAAAAAGAGAGAAAAAGAGAGAGAGAAAAAGAGAGAGAGAGAAAAAGAGAGAGAGAGAAAAAGAGAGAGAGAGAGAAAAGAGAGAGAGAAAAAAGAGAGAGAGAAGAAAAGAGAGAGAGAGGAAAAAGAGGAGAGAGAGAAAAAGAGAGAGAGAGAGAAAAAGAGAGAGAGAAAAAAGAGAGAGAGAGAAAAAGAGAGAGAGAGAGAAAAAGAGAGAGAGAAAGAGAGAGAGAAAAAGAGAGAGAGAGAGTGTGTGTGTGTGTTCTCGAAGTTTCATATTAATTGAAACAATGTTATGAAATTTTTAAAGAATTTTCATTGAATCTATTTAAATCAACGCTTATTCCAAATTCAGGGAAACGCTTTCCCGACTCACCTGTTTTACCACATTAATTCTTCTTTTAACTGAAATATACATTTCTGGCCTGTTACTGATAAATGAGTAAAACTGAAAAAGATATCTTAACGTGTGCTTGGCATGAGCCCGTTTCCGCTCTCGATAAATAATCGTTGGAGCTGAGCGACAAATGATAGTTCCCTTAACTCTATTGGAGCAGCCACAGGAGGGTGGCAGCAGCGAAGGCAGATAATACGTCGGTTAACACGGAATATAGCGAAGATAAAACAAAAAAAATAAGGACAAGGATTATCGATTGCTATTTTAATTAATATTGATAATATTATTTTTTTTCTATATCCATAATATTACTGTTTATAAGCATTTGTGATTGAAGTGTATTTTTTTTATTCACAATATTATTACACCCCATTATTTTATACACATTTTTATTCACATTAATTCTGTATTACGAAAGTGAACGAGTTATAACCTAAAGGTGGCTTCGCACATTCAGCATTCGCCGAGTAGCGTGCCCCTGTTGGCCCACTCCCGAGCAGCTGATGTGATCGCTGCCTTTGACGCGTCCAAAAGACCAAAACGCAAGTGAGTAGGCGGAGCACTGAATGTTCGTCATTCGGCATATAGCAAGCAATCCACCCACCACCTCGCAGTCGCCCGCAACTCGCCGAATACCGAATGCGCGGAGCCGCCAATACGAAATAGATCGCAAGCTGCGGGATGTGTTGTTATCTAACCGGCGCTGCGTGCTTGGCTGTTGCAGTCGGTGTTCATCGCCAAGTTCTTCTGGTGGGAGGCGGGCTACTTCAGCACGCTGGACATCACGCTGGGACCCGCGCGGGGCTACTACCTGTGCTGGGGCTTGCCTGGTGTGGGTGCCGTGCCTGTACACGTATTCGAGCTACTTCCTGGTGGCGCACCCGCCGTCGCTGGGCGCGTGGGGCGCGGCGGGCGCGGCGGCGCTGGCATGGCCGGCATCCTGCTCAACTACCGCGTCGACCTCGAGCGGCAGCTGTTCCGCGCGGCGCCGCGCGGCCAGTGCTCGCTGTGGGGGCGGCCGGCCTCCTTCCTCGTGGTGTCGTACCGCGACGCCGCCGGCGCCCCCCGCCAGTCGCGCCTCCTCACCTCGGGCTGCTGGGGCGTGGCGCGCCACCTCAACTACACCTTCGAGCTGGTGGGCGCGCTCGCCTGGTGCCTGCCCGGGCTGGGGCTCGGGCCCTGGCCCTTCCTCTACTTCTTCTTTCCTGGTGGTGCTGCTGGTGCACCGCACCTTCAGGGACGAGGAGAAGTGCGCGGAGAAGTACGGCGCCGGATGGGAGGAGTACTGCAAGCTGGTGCCGTATCGGCTCGTGCCCTTTGTGTTCTGAGCGGGAGGACTCCAGTGGGCGACTCGCGTCGCGTCGCGTCGCGTCGCGTTTGTGGACTTTTGAACAACACATCCCTAAGACGGATGAGCGTAAACTCTTTGGACTGTACGTGCACAGAGGTTGGTTGGCGCATTTGAAACTTAAGAGACATTGTGAGAGGTCAGATTGTGAATACGTGTACGAACCTACACATTTAACAAGAAAAACATGTCCCTCCATGAAAGACCTATCCGCTGACACGATCAAAATAAATATGTACTTGACATTTGTTACACGTGGAAGAATTTCGATGAAAATCACAAAATAAAGTGCTTAAATAGGGGTGAAAATCTACCTGTTATTTGATGTGTTTATTGTTCTGTACAGGTGTCAATCAATTTTTCTTTAAGAGTAAATACTTGCTATTTTTACTGCAATAGCAAATAACGTAAAACAATTGAGTGCTTAAGAGATATTCGCACTCTTAAGAAAAATAAAGGCACATGAAACATGGAATCTACGCTGAATGATCATTAAATCTTTGTCGACTTAAATCTATGATGAACTGGAGGATTGATATAAAGTTCTTCAGATTAAGTAAATAATTACAATAAAGTACATTTGTCAGATGCTGTGAATCTGAGTAAAAACATACCACTTCTTGTCATTGTTGCAGTAAGTTTGAATACCAAGAAGTTATGGGGTAACTGGTGATGTCAATTCTTCTGTAATTTATGATTGCAGTGTGATATATTAGGCTTGTAGAAAACAACTATCAAGTATGGCCATCGTATGGCAGAGCATTCCAATTTCTGTAATGCAATACTTTTCTCATCAAATAGTACTTGCTTTAATAAAAGTATCAAAATGTGTAGATTACCTTTTTAGATACAGTGCAAAAAAATGCTGAATCAATTGATAACGGACGTATTTCATAGAAAACGAGATGCGTAATAGAATTTTAGTTTTCAAGCTTCGACAATGAATATGAACTTTGATGTGCCAAAAAACTTGTATAATTCAATATACTGCACATCATTTCCCTTGCCCATTGATGTGTATCCTTTCTATAGTTTATCACGTTACATGATATGTAACGTACACTGGAAACACCATGGTAGATTTTGATTCTTCGAATAGGGAGAATTTAAATATCACAGTACATTAAAAACAATGTGCGTGGAAGTGTTGATATTGAAATTATTTTGACGTAATCTAACTAGCCTAGTAAATTAATGATACTAGCAATTTTTCTTTAAATATCGTTATATACACTCAGAAGGACAAAATATAACTATCGTAGTACATACTTCAACCGTAGATACGAGTATCGTGGCAAGAGCGGTTGCAAAGGCAAGATGTACAGACATTTGAATTATTCAGAAAATCAGTCTTTCATAATGGACTTTTAAGCTTTTGTCTTAAGTTTAAACTTTTATTAATATTTTCATATATTAATTATTCTAATGATAAATAGAATGTTTGAATATTGTAATGAATTCGTCTGTCTGAATAAAGTACTCAACAAAATCTACGTTTCTTCATACATTTCGTAAATTTATATTCAAAATTTTCAATATAAAAATTGAAAAAAGAAATGTTACTATAATCAACAGTTGCATTCCTTTTTGACATGTTAATGTTTGGGAATTTTTCGTTAATAAAATAATATAATTTCTTAAATATTCATTACAGAAGCATGAGAGAAACGATAGAGAAGGCCTAATGGTAAACTGCTTTACATTGCATTTATACTAAATAGCTTTTCTTATTTTTATCTATTCGTGACGATAGTTTTGTTTCCTTTATGAATTAATAATGGAAGATGAGTGAAACTATTTAAAGCATTTGTTGCCCAATTTTCGAAATCCCACTAATTGGATAGTGGATAATGTTTTGCTTTCCAAACAATAAATTTTGTATGTATTCCCTAACATTTTGCTAAGAACACTTTCAATAAGTATATTGTGTACTATCCAAAGTATCAGAAAACTGAGAATGAGATAACTGTCTTATACCTATAAAAATCAACGTACTCTACTTTGATGTTCTACAGACACGAACTTTATACAAAATTTCTAGAAAAATGATTAGTCTGAATAAGAGAACCTGAAAAGGCATTCATGTAAATGATCCCCGAAGCGACAGATTTATGAAAACATGTCTTGTTATTGCCGATTCCCTATTACGTCGATTTGTAGACATGGCAAATGTCCCGCCTGGTACAGAGGAAAACTTGTGGGCCCGCTTTGAGCGAAAGCTTGCTCATAGAGTGGGACAGCGCCACGTCGTTTGTTAGCGCAACAGGCTGCTCTGTTATTATGGAGAGTATCGGGCGCCATCCGTTTTCTTCAGTGTCAGGCGCGACCGCTCGGAGAATGAGTTGTATACACAAAACCCTTGTGACGCAATAAAGCGAGTCATGGAAGTGCACTGGAGTTGGTTTCCCTTTAACGCCCTTCCCCGTTCCTCAGCCTTTTAGGAGAGCACCTTGACTCCCGCAGTGGGGGCTTAGGTCCAGCCTCACGAAATGCGCGCCTGGGGGCGATCCTCAGACATAAACGGTACATTGTAGACACGCATTTACACTTGTATATTAGGGTGTCTGTTAAAACTGAAAGATTACGGTTTTCGATTTTAAATGCCGTTTATATTTCAACACTTACGCGGCAGCAATTTTTCTTATCCAAATCAGCTGATATTTGTACAGCCCACATTTTTTGCGCTTTCATCCGATATAAACGCGGACAGTAACAAAATTTTAACATTTTTTGGCGCTAGGTCTTACGACCAATCAGAGGCGGTTGGAGCCTCAACAAACTGGGGGTTGCAGCTCCATCGAATGGCAGAAATATAATTTCCAAAATTGAGAACATTAGTATGTAATAAAATGCAAGCAATCAATTCAAATTAATTTAAAGTAAGTTTAATAACAGTATATATTGAAACATTCCTTACATATTTTTATACGCAGTGTCCGTGTCAGAGATGTTCACATCCCGTGCACGTGGTTCTGACGTTGATTTCTAGTGGGCACTCCAGTATTACTTCGGCATTGAGACAATTCACGATAAGATTCATACACACACACACACACACACACACACACACACACACAATAACTTCCTTTCGAAAATACGGTGACGACACTCCAATACTTTGCAACAAGTATCATTGTTTGGATACGTTTTACATTAGCTTATGTCATGATATAAGTAACCGGTTTGTTAAGGTACTGCTCCGGTGGCGCTGGTTTGGTATCGACTGAAGAAAATTCAGGAAACTGCTGATCAGATGAAATTTTATTCAAGGTATACATACGTTTTACTCTGTACTAGAGGCACGTCATGTGGTTTCGCCTGCGATAACATATCGGCTCTACTACCCTGAAACTCTCAATGCTGGTATCGTTTCTTTAGCACATGAATAGAGGTCATTATTCTTATACTCATCAGAATCGCGTAAAGCCCACAGCATGTGAACTTTTAGGTTTACTTAAAAGTCCACAGCATGTGAACTTTTAGGTTTACTTAAAAGTATTTTTTTTTTCTGGTGAAACTTCCATTTTTGATATGCCTCGACCATGTGAATTCTAATTGCTTGTAAATATGTAAAACAATTTCAGCGCATTTAAGGAGACAAAACAAACAACAAATGTATTAGCGCATTTAAGGAGTACGTACACTTTTTCCTTTACAGATCAATAGTGTATTATAAAGACCGATATTAGATGGATGGTAAGTGACAGACACATTTACATTTCGACCGAGGTGTATACAACGTATTTTTCTACAATCTTAAAGGAGGTATTCCTGTACTGTAATAAAGTGAGCACAAACACATTTTCTGGCAACGTATGTACTACACAATTTGTAAATGAAATGTTAACGATAAGGAAATGGTAGTTGTCTTGTTCTTTTATCACTGGGTTCTGTGAGTTGTCTTAAAAGTAGTGAAAAATGTTATGCGTACTACTGCACTCCACATCAGCACTTTTTTTTACAGAAATAGTCCCTTAAGAAGGTTTCACGTCACTAGTCACGTAACATCAACTTTACGGAAATTAACAATTCAGAAATGGTTACTGTAAGGGGTGAAGGCAAAAAATAATAATACTCATCATACTGTCCCTAGTAATAATTCTTGTTTTGAAAAGGAAGAAAAGAGACTTGGAATTGTGGATTGTAATTTTTCTGATTTCTGCAGTTCTCATCATAGTCTTCCCGATATTTTAATATTTGGAGGTATTATTTAAAAATTGCATTGACGTTTTTTGCTTATCCTATTTATAATTATATAATTACCAGAAATCTCATACTAATAAATATAATTGATTATTTGAACTTCTTTTAATGATTTACATAAAATTATTTAAATATCCAAGTTTTGATCATGGACACTCTGAAAAACGATTTGTCTAGAGTGTCCGTTCTATCCGCGGTAAAAAGTTGCCAATAAACTATTCAAACACTTGAATTCTATCACGTTCTAGTTTCGTTTGTGGCGAATATATTTCTTGTGACATTCTCCTATCGCCAAAAAATAGCGCGCTCAAACATTCAGCGCAACCTATCGGCAACACTTGTTACCACTAACTGCTGCACTCTACCGGCCTGGTAGACAACTTCCAGCGCGCGGCGGGAGATTCGCTGGTTACTCGGGATGTGATCGACCGCGACGTGAACGAATCGCCTGTCGCGCAACTAGGATTAATGTAGCTGGGCCGCATCGGTGACTTGAGGAATGAGTCAGCCCAGCAGGCGGCGTGGCAGCATCGGCTGTACCCGACGGCTCCCAGAGGCACACGGCTGACTTGAGGCTGGGAAAGCATGGCCCCATTTAACGAGAGGAGGCTGGTACAGAAAGCAAATTGCGCGGGATCTGCCAGGTATTCTGGGCAGTATTGATTTGTCCGTAATGAAGCATTTTGTACCGTATCGATTTCTCGAAGTAACGTAACAACTTCAAAGTTTCACCAACCTAGGATTGTTTTCTAAAATCATAGACACTAACTAATTGCATTCTGACCGTCAAGAAACAATTTAAAAACTATAATTTAAGAGTTATTAATAGTACCGTATTAAAAGAATTACTCCTAATCCTACACCTTACACATATACACAGTCACATACACTGATATGCACTACATTACCACACATGTCGAGAAAATTAAACTCATTGTATTCGCTGAATTTATTGCAAAACTCCCAATAATGTAACGGTTATATTTCTACATGAATTACCAAAATGCTATTGAATAACCTTCCATTTTTTCCCCTAGGGTTTTTCCAGACGACAGCTGGTTACCCGTTACGTCAGCTAGGACGCATAACGACCAATACACCAACACAATTGCGGGCTCCTCTGATCAGAGCTCAGCAGTCTGGAACAACTTATACATGAAAGACAAGGGACAAACAACCATGCCCAAGCGGGACTCTAACCCGCGACCCTTCGGATCGAAGCGCTGCGTTGGTACACGCTCTTAGCCTTCTCGGCCACCCAACAAACCCTTCATACTTTCCTATATTTTTCGAACCATTCTCCTCACTGTGCGCGTGGACCACATTATCCAAGCAGGGGCGGGAGCTCCGATTCAAAAGATAGCCTGCTATCAAAAAGGTGTTTTACCAATTCGTTTGAAGTGTAAACCGCATAATGTGTCCTGCTGCAACCAAACTATAGAGCAGGCCTACACAACGCCTGCTCCCGCGGACATTCTGCACTTACGAGACAGCCGTCTGTCCGCGAGAGCTGCGAAAGTAGAGGGGAGGAGGCAGCTTTGAGGGAGGGGAGAAGCATGAGCGGGATCGACGCAGCGCATAAATTGAATGCCTGGGTGTCTAATGCAATGATTCATGCTGTGAAATGATTTGCCCACTTATTTAAGTGGGCAATCTAACGAATTTCAAGCTACAAGGACCATATTTCACATTTATGTTTTTCTGTGCACAGCTATATATCGACATTTTTTTATTTTATTATTTCTTTATGCTTATTGTAATTCATAAACAATATTTTAAAGCAGTGGTCTCTTTTAAAAATGTATTATGTAATTTTAAGTAACAAATATATAAAATTTAATAATTGATTTTTCACCACGAATGTTATAATCTCCAAAGGATCCAAATGATGAGGAATTTCAGAACAGTCTCTCACATCGAGATTGATAAAAAATGAAATATAGGCAATTCCATGAAAGGTAATGTTTGGCAGCACATTTATTTTGTAAATTAACAACAAACATTTTGTGATCATTTTCCCTCATTATGAAGCTGAATAAATGATACAAACGAGCAAACCTCTTTTACGATATTTTATGGACAATCATGGCAATATTATGAGTCTTGTTAATTATATCGCAAAGGCTTAATCTATTTCATACGATGTTGTCAACGATTATGTATAAATTGTGTACGTTGTTTTGAAATTAGAAATATATAAAGTTCTCTTGTCGGAAATTAGAGAAGAAAGTAATCACGATTTAAAAAAAATATGATTTGTTATCTTTGATAGAACCTTCTTAATCAATGAAACGAAGAATAATACATAATTGAAAACAAATATATCAACAAATACAACAAATATTTCCAAAATTAAAGGTAATGATTCTTGAACTGTGTCACAGTCCGTCATATTCTGGCAATTGCTCTTTCAATTGCCGCGATACGGTTCCAATTACGCATTCTCATTGGCGGTCCCCACTCCTAGAATGAGTCTCATCTCCCAATCATCCACGCGGCCCGGATTTGCACTCAATTTGCTGACGCGCGGCTCCCGAGGTCAGAAAGGGCAGAATGCTGTGCAGACCTGCTGTAGAGTGAACGGTTCCATTTCTGGCACTCTTTTATCGGAGATCAAGTACGGCGTCTAACTCATGAAAGTCAATTAAAGCATTCTCTTCCTCTAGATGGTTTCTTTGTAAAAGATTTGAGCATGGTTGGATACGAGTCCTACATGATCATTAACACCTTGAAACCTTTTGAAGCGATAGCCGATGTCAGGTGTAACATGAAAATGAAAATAAACTGAAAAGTTATGTCCTGCCCTTCAAGACAATGCGTTTTTCAACACAAAAACAACAACAAAGAAACAAAAGGACATCTTAGGGCGAGTATACAACACGGAAAAAGCATAGATATTCATTTTAAACAGATTTTTATCTAACTATAAAAACAATAATTGAGCGTGTTACGCGTAATCTAACTGCGCATACAGGTTCTTATCAGTAAAGATGACAGATAGCAGTACCGTATCAGATGGGGCACTTGATCTACGCAGTATATTTCATAAATACATCTAGGGAAAGAATCACTTCCCTAAATAAAAAGACACTAGCTTCACTAAAAAGACACCGGCAAAGATTTGATCAGATCCAGCATTACCACGGCAGCGACCTCAGAGGGAGGTCGTAGGGTTTGAGTTCTGATGTGGCGGACTTTTGACATTCGGTTGATGTCAGCCGCGATCTGGAGGATAATTCTAGCAGTTACTGATCGGTATTTTCCGTGATTTCTCTTGTAAATACCAGGCGAATGCCGGATCACCTACCGCTCAAAATGTTTACTTCTCTTCCTTGTACTACAGCCTTCTCTCCCCTTACTTACACACATTTACACTTACATGCACTGCACCATCACACATGTCGGGAGACTAATCGGCAGCTGGTCGCGACTGCGGGTGGTGTCTCGCGGGGAGATACCTGGAGGAGGGACCCTCCCGCAACCCGACGTGTAGGTCGGTCCCGGATCTCAGCATTCGGAGGGAGGAATCTTCGACACCACTCAGAAAACATTCGCTACACTAACGGGACTAGCGGCCAGACGAGTTGAGTGTCAGGAAACATCAATTAATCATAAACATAATAAGCTAACTTTTTTAATGTGTTCAAAAAGTAATTGTCTTCGACGGCAATAATAAATGGCCGTACTTGCGTTTTTACGAGTATGCCCTACATGTCACCGACTGCTTCTGCGAGGCGGAGGATAGGGCAGAATGGATCGCACGCGGTGTAGTGCCTGCTGTTGAAGGTTCTGCTTCGGTATACGATTAGAAGAAAAAATTGAGAGGAAACCGTGAAACGGTCAACAGAGTAGCTCACTTCTACAATTCTCTTAAATTCTTCTAAGATATCTCGCTGAGTAAATCGGTCCAGTAGTGTAATAGCCGACACGCAACTACACTCCTTGCCAGTTACTAAATATTTGCAGATGCAATACTGAACTTATTCTGAGTGTTACGGCTACTCGTGGCTGGCGTTATGCCTTCAACGCTGGGGTCCGAAATCGAACACCACCTGCTCATCAAAGTGGAATTTGTGGGTCCAAAGCGAAACCTCAGCGGGATTCGTCAGAGTTCTCCGTTTCTCTTGAGTCTCAACCCATCATCATTCACATCATTATCACTATCGACTTTTCATAAGATAGCTTTCGGTCCCAGCACTTGAAGACTCATAATACCCATTAATTAATTAATAAATGAAATATATAAATATAGACATTTTCCATTCCTGGCCGTCTTTCTTTGTTAGTGGCGCCTGAGTATACTGTTGGAAATCTTGTAAAGCAAGGGGAGAACCAGATCTTTTTTTATTAACACAGAACTGGTTCATCGACCATTTTGTGTTTCCAGGAGCGTCAACTAATTTGCTCATTAGTACCTAAATACATATATATCGTGGTTTACCTATATTTGCGCCAAAAAGTATTAAAAAATATGATTCTAGTGTTAATGGTTATGATCCATTATCTGAGCAAAAGAAAAAGGAGAGAATTACAATTTTGATATCACTACAACTACACCCATCTGTATTGATAAAACTTGACATGTTCAACATTCCCTTAATTTATTTCTAATGATAACAGATTGTTCAACCATTATGACTTTTATAATATTCAATATTTCACTTATAAAGATAAAATAACTTCTCAGTAATAGTACATCATCGTGATTCTCAAATAAGGAAATTAAACCTGAAATAAAAAGTAAATATTATCCGTTTATGGGAGTTCCTGATAAGCAAAGAAGAGAAATTCATGTGTGCAGCAGATTATATTGTAACGAATGTTGCATTACCTGCCGAAATTCGCTGCGCGCGGATTACGTCATCTGCCGGCGCTCCCTTTCCCCCCGAACTGGACGGTCCCGGACTATTCGCAGTCACGTGGAAAGGTGGAGCAAGTGCTGGTTGTGTCGAGACGAGCGCCGGCCAGGTATAAATTCGCCGCGAGTATAAATTCGCGGTGGTCGCGAGTCAGTGTAAGTATGCCAGTGTAAGTATGCCAGTGTAAGTGTGCCAGTGTAAGAGTGCCAGTGTAAGTATGCCAGTGTAAGTATGCCAGTGTAAGTGTGCCAGTGTAAGAGTGCCAGTGTAAGTGTGCCAGTGTTAAGTGTGCCAGTGTAAGTGTGCCAGTGTAAGTGTGCCAGTGTAAGTGTGCCAGTGTAAGTGTGTCAGTGTAAGTATGTCAGTGTAAGTATGTCAGTGTAAGTATGTCAGTGTAAGTATGTCAGTGTAAGTATGTCAGTGTAAGTATGTCAGTGTAAGTATGTCAGTGTAAGTATGTCAGTGTAAGTCAGTGTAAGTAGTAGTCGGAAGTAAGCAGCCGCGAATCAGTTAGTGTATGTAATCAGTGAATAAGCAGTCAGTTCGTCAGTGTCTGCAGTGGAAGCTAAGTTGTGAAGTGTACATCGCGGTAAACAGTGATGTAGTAGGGGAACAGCAGTCAGCAGTTTGAAGTCAGCAGTGGAAGCTGAACTGTGCAGTGTGCATCGCGGTAAACAGCAGTGCAGTGGACCCTTATGTGCGCAGTGAAGTGTGGTGCTTTCTTTCTTAATACGTAAGTTGGCTGTCAAAAAATCTTACTGAAGTTTAAGCAAGGACGTTCTTATTTTGAAAATGTTTTCTAATACTAAAAATAAATTATTAAAAATGATTAACAAACTTGCAATTCAACATAACCTCTCTTCAATTTCATTCTTATCTTGTATTGTCTTCTTGAATTCTTATCTTATCTTGCCAATTATTAAGGCTTTTTCTCTTACCTTCGGGTATTAAAAATATTGTGCAATTTCCCAAAATTATCTTCTTTGTCATTTGAATTACAAACTTTGTTTAAAAGCACATGTTTACTAGTTAAACTGGTTAATAATCCGCAAAGTATAAATAAAAATGTTAAAGCGAAAATGACATTCTAATTATGTTTTGGAATGTCTGAAACTTGTGGAACCAGATCACAAATGTTTCTTTCTCTCTAAAACAAGAATAAATCATTCTTTAATAATAAAATTATTAATTTCTGATTATTATACATGTTTGTAGTATATGAATCTTTCTTATACGTTCAAGTTTTAGAGATTACAAATTCTCTAGATCTGTAATAAAGTTTCCTTAAAAATATGTTCAGATTCATTTAGTTGATGTCCAAACATTTTTTAAATGTGTTATTGAGACAACTAACAATTCTTGATTTAGCCAGCCATCAATTGTTGAAGAAACGTGATATCCACTAGTCGATGATGATTTTATATTAATAATAATTACTATCATTATCTATCATACATTTATTATCATTGATAATCAGTACATCTCTGCAGGTCGTATCTTCTGTGAAACAATATACACAATGTTAAAGCAAATTAATAACATAAAGAAAACCTGGGGCACTATGTTTTGTCTCTGTACTCTAAAAGAAAGGAATTAAGGTTTAACATGTAAGTTAGGAAAATTCAGAAATTAATAGAATAATTGCTTTGAATATACTCTAATTTGTACCACTCATATAAGTTAAAATGAACATTTGCATATAAAAAAACAAACGAGATAGAATCTCTAACATAAAAATTTAGCTATAATCAGTCTGAATAGAAAAGTTTAGGGAAGTTTCAATTTATGACTGCCATTAAAATTACGCCATTATAATTATTATTGTAGGTAATACTTGGAATAAAATAGAGGGTAAATTTTCATATAAGAATAAATGTAAAACCGCACGTTCAGTTTAGAAAGTTAATATACACTTGAAAAGTTACCTACAATAAAATCTACTCGACCATCAAATTTCGTTTCGTGTTTCGCGCCCACTAGACAATCAACGTGGCCAGATGCCGAATGAATGTGTACTTTGATTATTTCTTTCTTAAAAAATAAGTGGATGTCCCACTGGGCATCTCGATGGGCAAATCGTTGCGTTGTCAGCACCAGAAACGTCTCTCTGCCGGTGTTAGATGTCTAGCGCGTTCGTTCTTTCACGACTAATGGCAATGGCCATATTCGTTGGTCATTTTTTAGTTTCAAGGGTACAGTAACACGAGTTCTTAATAACTCTACCAATGTCGTAGGGATATGTAAACCGATGCTATTTTTTATGAAAGTGAGAAATACATTTACATACGGTGCACTTGATGACATTAGGTTTCATTCTAGGTTTTGACAAATTTTTATTAGACTTCATTATTGTTCATTATTGTTTCTAACGTAAAAGTAAAATGTATTTATTTGTTCCGTGTCGAGGTAACATTTTCAGGGACCCGTATCTTTGTAATAATTGTTTTTGGGTTATTCATGTGTGTTCGACTTCGTCTTTCCGAACCTGCCATGTAAATACCCGTTTTTAACACTCTCCAAGCCTCCCATGCAACGAAGACCCTAACCATAGTACGACAACATTCGCAGGGCCGGTGGCGCGCGGCGAATTCTGCATTTCGACAGGCAGCAGTTCACGAAAGGTATGAATTCTAATTGTCGCAAAAACAGTACTTGCAATAATTATTAGCACATTTATGGATTCTGGGAGATGCTGAATCAGTTGTTAAAATGTAATGTCAATTCCAGCATCCAGCCTGTCGAGAATTGCATGTGAACGCTTCGTGCGAAGTTGAAACGCAGTACTGCAATCAAATGCTTGGACAGCATACAGGACTTGCATTCGGTAGGTGCGTCACAGAAGGTGGTCTACCTCCGCTCGGCGTAGAGTGCCTAGATAACGAGAGTAGCTCAGTCCATTGTTCCACCGATCCCGCCAGTTTATGTCCAGTTGCCAGGAGAATTGGAACTGTGGTATTCTGTGTGTTGAAAACCATCAATATTAGTATTCTTGAAAATCTCCAAAATGTCATCAAATGTTATCATTTCTGTTCAACTTCTGGATTCTGCTTGATGGGGTTATCGGGCGAGAGGATATTAAATGGCGGAGGTTGCGCTACTCTCTGAATCTAGGGACTCCGCGGTCAGTCGCCAGCGCCACCTGTCGCCGTTCCGCAGCACTACACTGCGTAGCGGGTGGCGGCGTGCGCAGAGACTACGAAATTAAATCCAGGTGGTGGGGTGTGGGTGATCGCTCGGATAACGCCCTCAAAGGGAAGCCTCCGACAAGAGAAAACTACTTGCCATCCCATCACCCGCCCCCGCCCCCGCCACTCTCCCACCAGCGCACTTAATTTTCGCCGTAGGCGCGCTCCGCAAAACGCTTTCTCTTGGCGGAGCTAGCGCCGTGGCCTTCGCGCTAGCTTTCCATCTCAAGGCCTACAGCTGGGCAGCGACATGGAAGTTAGGAATTCAGTGGGCGGCTTTGTGAATTGGACGTTGTGCTGTCATTGTGCTGTGGACATTGAGTTGTCGCACATGTTCTTTGGAAGCTTTTTTACTTTTAAATGCGTAATGTTAATGAAGCTAAATTAATGTAAAAGAATTAATTTATACTAAATTCTCCAATTAGCATTTACAAATATAAATATATACACATTTATTTATACACTTAATAAACATTTAACCTATTTACACAATACACTTTTAAACACTAAAAAAATAATAGAGGGCGTGAAGAGAGGTCGACATTGATACATTTTTACCAATTCAGGCCAATACATTTAAAATAACACTTCTATCAAAACGACAGAAGGTAAATATAAAGAATCCATCGCAAAATCTTGTACCTTTTGGGGCATAAGTCATGTCAACTATGCATGTGTGTATCTTGATTGATTGAGAAATTTACATCTATTATCGCTTTTGGATGAATGTAACCTCTTAAAATAAATTCACTATCTTTAAGAAGGCGTCATATTTTTTACTGTATGATATATTGATACTTAAGATTGTGATTTCCCGGCATTTTCTTTATATTTATAATAGCCTTATTGTTAGGATTCTTAGATAAATGGCGCGACTGCATGCCATTGTCACTGTATGACAGCGCAAAATGTGTATGATAACACATTTTTATCTGATCCATTTGTTATATTTTCTATTGTGTACGAATCTGTAAGTATTGCGTATGAGGAAGGTAATTTTTCCTGATTATCTGAGATATGAACAAACTTCCACTGAATTAATGAAACTGATTTTAGAAACATTGATTCTGAGAAATAAGAAGAAAAAAGTTTCAATTCAATAATATTTGTTAGAGAGTAAAGCATAAATATCTCCGAATAGCAACATTAATATCTCCGTAATACTGCATAATTTCTTAAGTAATGAGTAATACAGGTGGTTTAAAGTAGAAGAGTAATATTTGGAGTCGCAACTGCGCTATTTTTGAATTTTGACCATGCAAAAGTTTTCGTGTCAAATTTGAGAGCAATCCCTCCGGCAGTTCTAAAGTTTTTGCGACATGTAAATATTATAGTACGTATGTTTTTTTATTGTCCCGCGGATGTTAGGTTACAAAGGCGCTTCCAGGTTCAAATACATCGCGACAATCTCTTAAAATTGCAAAAACACTTTTTAAGTCTTATGCTTTTGAGACCTAAACGGTGAAGGAATTAGCTAATTTTCTTTTATGAGGATAACTTTAGTATGTTTTTCCATCTAAAGTGACTCACCCTGTTTACATATGTGTCGACGCCTATTATTGTTTCTCCGTCCTGGCATTACAATAGGATATATGCTAGGTGCTCTTGGAATATTTGATATCAAAGGGTTACCTATTCTTTGAGACATGCGAGAACACTTATCTACAAACAAAATTTGGTAAACAGACATCTCTCGTATTCTGTAAACTCTCATTTACTTTATAAAATACGTTTTATTTCCTCTTATCTAGCCCTTAAGTGAATCCATAACACGTGTAGTATTTCTTCGTTAATATCTTCAGTATTGTATCTTCATCAAGGTATTCACTAAAAGTTTACAACGCAATTTTCTCGTTTATCTGGGAAGGCAGCACACACAAAAAACAGATTACGGGGGCGACCCCCACCTCGAAGACGGGCGCCGTCACCCATGTCCCTGATGAGCCGTCCCCTCCACGGCGACCAAGCTGCGCAGACTTCACAGTCCTCCTCGTGGCTGGAAGCTTATACTTCGATTTTTCTATTAAGACAAATTTGACGACGTCCATTCGTCCCATGGAAAAGGAAATGTGACGACTGCGCCATCAATTAAAGCAAATTAAAAAACCGCGCGCGATGACGTCAAGATATGACGTTTCATTCGAAGCAGAACTTAAACCTGTGTCCAGTTCGGTCGCCGCCAATGCGGAAGATGTAGATAAGCGCTACGAATGTCACTGGCCGGCGAAGGTCAAGCGAGGTGGCCACAACGGACATCCTCGCAGCCGGTCGGCTGGACAAGGCTCCCTCAAACAATACGTCGAGGTGAACAGACACTCTCCTAAGATCTGCCGAGGTGAACGGTACTAGCTTTTGGTGATGCAAATGTCCGAAGTAATTTCTCTACGAGAACAATAGTGAAATGAGTGAACGCATTTGAAAGATTTAAGTAAGCGCTTTCTGGGAAATGAAACTCAAGAATCTCCAGAAATAATTGTGTGTGGCTTTACGCCTTCCTAAGCATTTGCCTCGCCGATGTAAATGAAATACAAGGAGTGCCCGCAGCCAATAGGTACGAAAAAGGGAAGCAATTTAAGTAATTAACGGAACTGTACACGTAGGCTTCCGTGGCTCGAGTCCATTATGTCTAGGCTGTCCGGGTGACGCCGCGTGCGCAGTCGTCCTATCTGCCAACGACGCGGCGTCACCCGGACAGTCTAGAAGTAATTAACGGAACTATCCGAACGTGAACGGGATCATCACCGCTTCGCATCCGAGAAGTTTGGAATGACGATTGGAGGACCGCAAGAGAGAAGGTGAAGCAGGCGGGATTGTACGCGCTCGGCGAAGGCATCGCAGAACGGCTTAGTTCCACGCAGTCGAGGCAACTTGCCGCCATCCACCAGCGAGAGGCGGTGAGGCCACGTTAAGGGCCGGCGTCGCTTCGCGGTCCCGTTAGTGCAAAGAAGGCAGCGTTTGCACAAGTCTCTCACCCACAAGTCGATGTGGAAGTGTGATTACCCGTAAACTTCGTAAAGGGCAGATCACAGAACTTGTAAGTAAATGAAGTAAGAAAGTTTTAGAAGTATTATAATTAAGTAAGAACATTTTATGAAAAATTGCCATAGGCGTTTCCGAAATTTAAATCAGAAATAATCTTTAAAGTAGCAATAGCTCACAAGCGCGAATAACATATTTTCTCTGAACTACAATATTAAAAGGATTTAGTTGTTTGCACGATATTTTTGAAATTTCGTGCAATATAAAACAATTTTTGTAAATATGT
The DNA here is from genome assembly GCA_038098605.1 of Gryllus longicercus. Lineage (NCBI taxonomy): Eukaryota > Metazoa > Arthropoda > Insecta > Orthoptera > Gryllidae > Gryllus > Gryllus longicercus. Next base: position 93,186 of record JAZDUA010000895.1, read on the forward strand.
TTGAGTTCATGTTATGCAAATCCAAAGGTAATTGTATTAAGTTATTTAAGAACGCCGATAACGGCGAAGGCAAAAATTAGAATCGCACCAGCTGGTCGCATAAAATTATGTTTCAAAGTTGTAGTTTAAAGAGATCATTAATTTCTAATCTGATTAAGTTCTTCCATGAAGAAAGGAAGTGGAAGACAGATCAATAACTATTAGAATATTGTTTCAAGTCCATTGCCCATTTTTGTAAAGGATTTAGTTATTTTTTATCACTTTAATGAAGTTTGCAGCGTTGTTATTGTGTGTGTGTGTGTTTCCCATTTCATTCCCAAGCAGGTTATCCTGGGAGGGAAAATTTGAATAAGCAACCACTAGGGCCAGACGACGGAGGGGCGGAGAGAACGTCGCACATAATCTGTGACGCCTACTCTAGAACGCATTCTCGTGGGGTATAGCCGCCCTGACCATCCCAAGTTGTTGAATGCTGGAGCGTCACAAAAGGTGAGACGTGTTCCGTTGCACAATAGACTGATGACGTTAAGTCATTGTTACACCTCCTGCCATATAAAATGAATATTTTTAATTAATTCGCGAACATCCTTTTCAACAGGGATTGTGGCCAAAGAAATGTGCTTACCACAATTAAAAATATTCATTTTATAAGTCTGGATGTGTAACAATGACCAAATGTCATCGGACTCTAAAAAAAAATCCAAGTGTTGGCGGTTTATGAATGCCTCCGGCACTCTCTGGATCGCGCTTTCGCATTTCTTCCTGTCTGCGGACTTCCTGTCGGACTTATCAGATAGGCATTCTACCAAAGAAGCTACTCGACGGAACCTTCCAAAACGTGAGTTCCTCTTGCTCGAGACACTCAATATATACTGCGATCTAGTCATCTGCGATTCGTTCAGTTGCGTACTGCGATCTGCTGGTGCCGCGCTACGTCAGTGGAGTTGCCATGGCGATGCGCCGAGGAGGAGACTTCGTCGTGCAAGGACATCACTTAAACGGCAGATAGCCATGAAGCTGTTTATCATTAGCTGACGCTTGCAGTCGGAACTGCGAAAACATCAGCCATGCAGATTGTCCGCATCTGAAGAGTCGAATACAAGACTAACTGAATCTATCCAGCCATGTCACAACCTGAGTGGCGAGCTCTAGTACAGTTTTATTTCTCGAAAGGGGTGTGAGAGAGCAATTAGCAGTATAAACAGCGTTTCGTACTGTCTGGATCATCAGATAGGCATTTCTGCCTACGACACTCTTGTTGGGGTTGTCTGTCTTGTGTTTCCTCGAGACCTTTATGCGCATAAAAACCCGGGTCGAGTGTGGAGCTGCTGGGGAACGCCCAGAACGCCATGTCTGCCAGTAGCTCGATGAAGAAAGAAATACCATTAGCACGAATACAAGCGACGGCCAAGAGAAGTGACCATCCCCCATCTTCGCGTGGGCTGGCAACGGTCTTTATCCCTCAGAGGCCTCTTGGCCGGCCGGCCACGCGAGGAGTTTATGGATCCCCAGATGAGATCAGGGGCAATCGAAGAAGCGCTTGGAAACACTTTGAAAAACGAACAAAGATGTTGCCATAATGTATAATCGATATTAGGGAAAAGCACAAAATTACAGGGACCGATAAAGAGGATGTGATTGAATACATTAAAAAACATACTTGAGAAACATACTTGAGTTGCAATAGGAGACTTCGTCGTTCAAGGACAACACTTAAACGGCAGCTAGTCATGAAGCCTTTTATCATTAGCTGACGCTTGCAGGCGGAATTGTTAAAACATCAGCCATGCAGTTATTGCCCTGTTACAACTGCAGAAATCTGTCACCCTAATAAACTCGGAGAACACAGCTAACGAGGTAGTCAAAGGAACATGGAACCCATCCAGAAAAAGCTATAACCGATAGTGTTTACTAATATAGCATAAGAAGTAACGAAGAGAGGCCCATCCATGGCCACAAAAGACCTTCGATGTAAGAGAAAACTCGATAGAGGCAAATCCGAAGATGATAAAGTAGTGGTCATTAAAGCCAAGGCAAAGAAGACCGTGACTGAGAAGGAGATGATGGCTGAGTGTACCAAAGTGGTGCGGAACAAGAACTCAAAATATAAGCACACGAGATAGATATCGAAGATCAACACTCTGACAGAGACTGGTTGAAGCCAATTAAAGAGGTCGCCGAAAAAGCTACTCACATTGAAGAGAAAAATAATAAAAGATTTCCCCCGAAGCTAATAGTACACGGGGTACCACGCGGAGAAAAAGAGGAAGAAAGGATACAGAGCGTGAAAGAGAGCAGCGGATCGCAGATGATTTGAAAAACATGATATTCGTGTTAAAATGGGCAGGGACTCAGAAACTAAGCAGTCTTGCGGTTGGGTGCTGTGGGTCACACCAATGTTATGGAAATATTTTACTACGCAAGGTCGAACTTATGTTAACTTCACATTTCAAGTGTGATACGTACGTTTCAGCCATGAGATGTTTGAAATACCTGAGGTTTTGACACAAACAGACAGTTTGTCAAGAATGGCGAGTGTGTCGAAAGTGCACGAAGACGCATGAAGGAGAATGTAAAACTGTTGCTCCCAAAACGTGCATCTGTTGCGAAAGAGCCTAGCAAAAGAACATGCATCATTCGGTTTGCTACCCCAAATGCCCGGAGTGGAAAGAGAAACATAACTAGAAATTTTGAGAACCAGTTAAGGATATTAGTGTACTCCAAATTAACGCTAGAAAATGAATGTCAGCAATGGCGAGTATTGATAAAGAACTTTGCAGAGGCGATGCTCCGGACATTGTAGAGGAGATCCTGGTGGGAAGAGAGCGACACACATACAAGAATAGAGTAAGTAGAACAAGTCGCTCCATGGACCTCACTGCACGACAGCAGTAATTTTAATCAGAAATACAACCACAAAAACGCCTGCTCTAACGCAGTTGACGAGGAGAGATGTTGCAGTATGTGGAATGAAGCTGCAAGGGGGTACATCTTTTATATATAGTCTCCACGTACATGTCTTCACTCGAGTGCATCGAGCTCCTTACAGACAAACTGGATGAAGTTATACGAGCGATATCAAGAACTAAGCCAGTATAATTGCATGGATGCTAATACCAAGTTGTCAGTCTAGCACAGTGACGACCAGGACTCCGAGGTGAACACACATCAGCCAGATTCATGCAAAATAGCCTATATACTCGAAAAGTTATACTTCCAGACATTCAGTAGAGTGAAATGTTACCACACACTGTGAGATAAGATCAAACATAGCCATAACCGTGGCGAACGACCCTGCAGCGTCCATTCTGAGGGTTTGGGCGGTAAAATATGAGATCATGCTAAGTGACCATAGAGCTGTTGCACTCACACTACTAGAAGAACGGACAGAGGACGTGATAGAAGAAGGAACAAAGTTTCGAGTAAAGAAGGCCAACAGGAGGGCCTTTCAGCTGTCAGTCAGAAGAGAACTATAAGAGATATCTAATGCAGACATAGATGGAATAATAGACGAAGAAGTAACGGGGGCTGGCAGAGACTGCTAAAAGCTGCCAAAAGTCCTTCTCACACGGAAAAAGAAAGAAAATTGCAAGATGGTGGACCGAACACCTGACGGAGATGGTGTTCAGCACAAGCTGCGGTTAGCAGCACAAGCTTAAGCGCAAATTATACCAAAAATCAAGCGCGCAAACCACCAGATAGAGAATGCACACTTCTAGTGCTAAAGAAACACGAAAAGACAACTTAAGAGAACATTTTGGAAAAGGTATTTAAGCATTGTGACAGACAAGACCCCTGTAGCTTTCTATTCAAAATCGTTTCAGAAAAAGTCCCAGTTATTAAAGTATTCTCTGCCATTTTAGTGGGTAGTGCTAGGTACTCATGGAAGACATTTTGCAAAATATGGGAAGTATAAAAATGTTTATAGAGCTGTACGAATTAGAGGATAGCATTAATAAAGATTAGAATAGAGACTAGAATTAACAATAAATGTATAAATTATTGTATGTTTAAACGTAAAATCGTAGTAAAGTTAGGACAATAGCGATTATTGAATAACCACAAAGATTGGCGAAGGAGCTTGCGCCTGGGGACTGATGCGGAAGGTTGCAGTTAAAACCACGCGATGGTTAGTTTCTGAATATCTAAGAGAACACAATAAACACATACATGTTTATATGAGATCAACAGCAAGACCTAATCATTCAGATGAATTTATTTTATATTGATACACTCACATCTATCTAGCCGAACTAGAGGCTCTGGGAGTCTGAAACTGATTTTGGTATTTAACGATTCTTTTCCATGAAGGTTCAAACTTTTGTGAATAATTTCTATAATATTTTTCTAATATTTTCCCTTGCATGAACCAAAGTCGCTTATAAATATGGCACAAGTTAATTTCTTAATTTAAATTTTCGTTAATTTCTCTAAATTTCTCTCTTCCTTCTAAAAATCTCTAAAAGTCTTCCTTCAATTACAACTTCAACAATTACTTTTATCTTAAAGAGATCTGTTCTTAAAAGAGAACATGGAATAATGTCAAGAACGATTTTTCGAATATATGAGCAGTTTCCGCGTACCTTTTTGTTTAAATTTTTCATCGGTTAGAGCAAAGAACGCTAAAAATATCTAAATTAATTCTTTACAAATCTTCCTCAGATAAAGCAAAGGACGATTAAAAATTGACGCAAGCTTCATTTTCATCGAACTCACTGAAGTTTTGAATAGTTTTTTCAAGAATACTTAGAAATATCTTCATCTCCTCGACTCACTTTAAGCTCAACTTTCGAGAGATGAGAAAAAAAGAAATTGTCCAGCGTTTCCAATGAGGCGTTTCTCAGCAAGATAACAGAAAACATTTGTTTGTAGGAGGAGAAGATGATGGTATTTTGTTCCGTAATAAAAAATGCTGTTTATATAAATATTGTATTAATTGTTTTAGTATTAAATTTTTAAATTGAACTGTTGTAGTTTTATTTTCGTAATAGAGTTGGTTACGTATGTTAGATACATCAATATCAATGTGGCGTACTTAGTTTGGTTGTGATTAGGGGCCCTGAACGCATCCGGCCCTGCTTCTCCCACTTGAAGGCAGCCGCGCCCTGCGCGAGGCGCCCCTTGCAGCTCGCACCGTCCGCCCGGATAACTCTAACAATGGCTGCCGCGCCGCCACGCAATAAAAGACGTCCCATAAATTATGAGTGAAATACGCCGCAGCGGCCGCGTTGAGGGCTCTTTCAAGCAGAGCTCCGCCCTAAGGCATGAGAGGGGGAAGGGAATCCTCCACTAGCGCTGACCAATGGAAGGGCAGCTGCGGAAAGTTTTGTAAGGTACGTTGGTTACACAGAAAAGAAATGATTCGCAGAATGTAAGGGAAAAGGGAGGGAAACACAGAAAACAGTAAACGATGAAGCCTAGCAAATAAACGAAGTCTGTTTACCTACATTTAAATTAGAAAGCAACGTCTTTGAAAGAGTGAGTGGAAGCTGTGTTTACCTCACGTTTTCCCCTACCCCTCCTTGTGCGAAGTAGTAACTACCCTCAAGGAATGTCTGTGAAACCTAATTGTTCACAAAAGAATGACAGTAGAATGAGGTATCGAAACAAATTCTTCCGTGTTTGTGTTTGTTACATATATGCGTTCTTTGAGCAATACCCAAAGAAAAATATAGGAGTTAGATAAAAAGAGCGTGCAGACCACAAACCACGTCTGATAATTCAGTCTCCGTAGCGGCATATAAACCCTTAAGAAGACTGAAGCAGTGTGTTCTGTTGCGGAGTCCTGTTGAAAATGGTTGTAATTGCGCTCACCTGTCAAGGAAGTCATTTGGAAGAAAGGAACCAGGATACGATACACATAAAAGTTTGACACATTTGACGTTCGTGTCGTACCCTAGTTCCACATACGCTCGTCACACCAATTTTACAAAATCTTAAGATCAATTCAACTGGCACATTCGGGCTGCACCATTTCACTTGAAAGTAACGTACTACGCCAGACATGAAGAACCCTTGCCCCAAACCAAAATAAAGACGCATCGAATTTTCCAGAAATGGGCAGAAGCGCGGGCATCTTAGCAAATTTGGTTGTAGTGTCGGAGCGAGAACCCCGCGATTTTTTTCTGGAGTTGGTAAGGTTTACAAAACTGAAATTTATATGAGAACGTTTACCAACATTTACTTTATTTACAGAAGTCGAAAAAAAAAGAAAATCGTTCTTCTGCAATTATTGGTTCAAAAAAATATTTAAAAAAAAGATGTTTTCGTCATCTTGCCTCATCTATGCAATAATGGATCGGCGTAAAATGACGAATGGAGTCAACATTTTAATCAAGATATATAATACTTTATTTAAAGTCTGAAAAAGAAAATTGCGTATTAAAAACCTAATACAGTAGACTAGTCGTGGCTGAAGTCATAAGGGTAGGCCTAAAACACCATTAACATAAAAAAGAATCGTGGATACAATTCACAGAACAAAGAAAAATCGTATCTCCAGAGTCTACGTGATCATTCTGTAGTGTCCGCCAGTGCGGGCATTCCAGTAAGTCCGCCGGCGGCGCTACGGGCCAGAGGGAGTTGAAGCGCGCCCCGTCGCCACCCCTCGAGCGACCGGGCGACGGAGAAGTCCCCCCTCCCCCTCCTTCAGCGGGGGAGGGAGGTAGACCTGCCACCCCTCCTCCGCGAATGGGGCAGCCGCGCGGCAGGGGCACGGCCCTGCGCTCGGATTCTGAAGCAGCAGCAGCAGTTAACTTGTAGTAGATTCTTGAATTGATTACGTGCTCGTACCTGGACTTACTTTCGAATTCAGCATTGCATTTTGTACAACGACCTGCCGGTATTTTTGCATCTTCTGGCTATGGCAAAGGGCTTATTCTCTGGTATTGTATTGGGCAATAAAATTGTTGTTCTGGATACCTGATCCTGTGTTTGATTTAGTATACAACTCATATCAACCCGAACACAATAATAGTAATAATAATAATAATAATAATTATTATTATTATTATTATTATTAGAGCCATCGTCTACTGACTTCCCCTGAAATGATGCAGTCTTGCCAGTGAACAACGAATTCCTCATCCACTTCATCGCGTGTGAGGAACCTCACTTGTGATAAGCACAAGGAACCTTATCACGTGCTGGCTAATCAGTTAAAAAGAAATTCAATTCACGACGCGCTGACACTTCAGTTGTTATCTCTTCTAAAACAGCTCCATTCATCACCTCCTTATCCCACTTTTCCCTATCACATTTTCTATCGGTATATTGACAGTGGCATGTTGATGATCTTGTGAAAACATAATAAACGCCTGAAGGTTTTAAAGACGATATAGCCTTATATTAGAGTATAAAATAAAATAAAACAAAAATTACAACTCAAAATTAATTATAAAACCTATATTATAAAATACGGAGCTATTAAAGCATGACGGATTAGTTGAAGTTTCGAACACTTCCCTGTTTTACTCGCAATGCTGCTGTTGTCATAAAACTTCACCTCTCCATTTCGGTTTTAAATTTACCTTACTTCGTTTAAAACAAACTACATATTTAAATTATTTTGCACATTTTAAGGTGCATTTTAAGAATATGCCAGTGGGAGCTAAAATAATTTACCGTAGAAGAAAAATTTCTTACGCTGTGAAGACCAAACATTACAAGCTTCTCCTTCAAAATCGCGTTTATGTCTGTCACAGTTCATTTGGTGCACTGAACTGGCTTCATTTCCAGTGAAGTATTTTTCTAGCCACTAGAGAACTCTCATGACAGAAGCAACACCTGCTACCTATTAGTTTGTTCGAGAAATACCGAATTCGTCATCTTACACGCTTCGCCATTTTATTCTTCCTTTCCCTATTGTTCTTTGACAAATTCGGTAAGAGTTGTAAGTAAAATAATTACCCTAATACCATTATTTTCAATTTTTCCTTCCAAACATACATTCAAAAGATCGTTGGGAAAACCAGCAACGGCATCCAGCAACGGCTTCCTTGTTCCATATTAGACGCTGGGTTCGGTGGTATAACGGTGAGCTGGGTTCGGGGTGTTATACTCAAGTTTACGTAGATCAAGCCCAATTAAAGCCGTGATTTTTTAAGGTTGAAACAGTACTTCGTACACCATCACGATGGGTTTTGGCGATTAACACAAATTGGAAGTTGTTTGAGCAATTCTGGCTTCAGATTCGGATTTCGCATTTTGGCATACATAGAGAAACATGTGTCAAGTCTTTGGGTCTGGCAAGAACATCCCAAAACAAAAAATAAATACAATTTCACGGTGGTTTTTGCGCTATTTAAAACCAGTGGTGCCAAAACTGCACGTACTTTCTCGCCAGTAGTAATGGTTATGTAATATTATTTAAACCACAATTTCGTTCCGAATTTTTTTTTCTAAAACTCAGTGAAAATCGTAGAACATTCGGTGCGAAAAATAATCATAATGCGAGAAAGAAAATAATTAAAAGTTAATAAATAATACGATAGTGATTGCTTTAGCAAATAGTGTAGAGTTTGCGAAAAATTGCTTAGATGATTGGAAAACAGAACATTTGCCGAAACGGGCTCCAGAAGTTAAATCCATCGTCTTCTGTGTCCTCGTCAGACGAGAAGATTCCGAAAAGACAACATGCAATCGACACGATTAACATCTGGTTAAATCGGACTCTAATTTTCAAAAATATGTACCTGACCTCATTTCAAAATCTTCTTTAAGGATCAAATTTTATTAAGAGGAAAATATGTATCTTTAATATTTCAGTTGTACAAAGACGCCGAAAAAACATTTGAATTTTTTCAATTTTCGAAAATTCCGAGTTTTAACCAACACCAGACGAGACCTGCACCATTCTCTTAAACGTCCTTCACACTATCCACCAACAAAATGTAATCAAAATCGATGGCGCAATTTTTTTGAAAATTTTGATAATATGCAAAGAGCTTCGTGTAAACTATCCTCCGAAATTCAAATATCGATATCAAATTCAAGGAGCCACGACATTATTCAGATTGTTTGGGAACTATCAATTTTGGAGAAAATCGACTGAACAGTTTAGCTGCTAGCGTTGTTCAGGCATCAATCATTTCCGGTATATAGGACCCACAAAACATGAACTCTGGCTACACTACGAGTTAGAGGATTTTCTTCTAAAAGGCATAGCTCGGTAAGGCGGTGAAAAGTGCCCCAATCCAAATCAATATTCGCAATGCTCATATGCAAGACAATAAAAATGTACGACATTTGCAAAATTTCAGCCCCCTAGGGCATTCTGATACAGATACAATGAGAAACGTGTTTTTCTTGTTTTATTTCTTTTTCATCTTCTATTGCATGTATCAGGCTGAAACGAATTACAGAGACGGGGGTAAATAGTGCATTTGAAGATATTTTTGTCATCAAATGTTAATGCCAAATACAAATAGAAAATAATAAATTTTTGAAATTGATTTTCGACATGATAACGTTGAAGTACTGTCTCAGTTTTTATCCCTAGAATGTGCCTTATAACGTTCTATAACATATATTTTTTTCAGATTTTTAAACAACGTGGACGACAGTAAAAAAACAATTAAAACCGAATTTATGAGTATAAAACTTGAAATTCGCGTCAAAATGTAATTGGAAAAAACCGTTTAACCAATATTTATTAGATTATATTACAAAATATGAACTCAAAATCTTGTAGGAGTTACATCGATTATGTACCAAACTCAATCGGAATATTCATGCTGGAAAGAGATGGGTGCGCTCTTGGGCATCCAACTTCAGCCAATGAGCTTCAAACGCCTGTTGGCCTCATAATATTTGTGGGAATATGAAATGCCAAAATTATCACAGTTACAAGTCATTGAAACAGAAACATATAAGCATTTCTGGAAAATTATGGTATCTTTTCTTTCAATTACGCCTTCATCGTGTAATTTTTAGTTGGTCACCGTTGAAAGTTGTCACTTTATGCCACTTTCAAAATGAGTGTCAACACTTCTTGCTCTCCGTGCAACGGTGTGGCCAACGTCTGCTCTCGCTTTTCCCAGTGCACGTGGTGCGGTCACGTGTTTCGTGACGCAAACTGGTGCTGCGCAGAGCGAACAACAATCGGTGCATCCGAGGAGCCCCCCCCCCCCCCCATCTCGTTTCACCATGGCAATATCGACAGTGAAACGATATCATTGTGAATGCAGGAACGAAAGTCCCACCTTGGGATGCTATTCCCACATAGTTGCGGTCATTTATTATTTGTCACATGCACGTTACTTGGCGAAAATTGTTAAACCTGCTCAGAAATTTTGAGTAGACTGTTTGTAAATGAACTCATGAACCCAGATATTGAAGACAGTGACAATAATTAATTGTATAACTGCCAATGATTAATAAATCTACAAATGAGTAATTTGATTTAAATTATAAACATGAATGATTCATATACACTCATCGCCGTAAACTAGTGGTACTAAAACGGCACATACTTTCACGCCCCCCCTTAATAAAGGTTATGTAATATTATACAGCATTTCTATCTATATCCACACGCGTCAGTCGATTAGCGCTGCTAACAAAGCGCGCATGCAGCGATGGACACTAAACAACAGGCACATATTTTCTTATCAATTCTTCCTAAAAGCACCATTTTTACCATTAATTGAAGGTGGTCCGTAGTTGGTATGAAACCAGAATATATTTCATTAATTTTAAACAGAAATTACGCAAAACTACTCGTTTTTTTGTCAAAAAATTGTACACGACCTTTTTTAAGAGCTAATTTTGTACAACAGTCTTTGTCTGACCCGAAAATCTCCATCTCCAATTTTATCGTTTTTTTTAAATTTTCAAAAGACCGAGCAATGCCCGAAATGAGCCTAGAGCCATATTTTTTTACTGTTCCTTATTACAAATGTGGAAAAAATGTAATGAAAAAGTTTGAAGCGGTTTTTAAGAAATGTTTTGTAAATTTCATTTTCAAAATACGCAAACTACTCGTTTTTTCAAAAAATTGTACACGGCTTTTTTGAAGAGATAATTTTGTGCAACAGACTTTGTCCAAGACTAAATCTCTATCTCCAATTTTCAAATTTTCAAATTCTTCTTTTCCAATTTTCGAAAAATCAGGGAAGTCAACGAAAATGGGACCTGCATCATTTTCTTAAACATCTTTTGCACTCTTCAATAACAAAATTTAATCAATAAATTTGAAGCAATTTTTTCGAAACTTTTTGAAATGACCCAGGGGTTTTATGTAAAGTTCCCCCCAAATTAAAACATCGGTTTCAAATTCCAGGGTCCGCGACATCAGGTAGAATCGGGACGTCCAGATCCTGCGTATTGGGGAATTTTGGATAAATTCAGCTGCACAGTTTATGCGCTAGCGTTGTGCACAGACGGAGGGACAAACAGATGTTTTGCAGTCATTCGATTTTTGGGTATTAAGGACGCACAAAACATGGATTCTGGTTACACCCCGTGTTAGAAGATTTGGTTTTCAATATTTAACAACTGAATTTATACACTTTTCCTTTCCAAGGCCCGGCGGTAGGAGTTTTTGTGTCGAAAATTCGCCGTATTCCGTCGCACGATTACAATACTTACTCTTCTTACGTTAGTAAGTGCGAGAAAGTAAAAAAGCTGCACCCAGAAGAACTAAGAGGATTGCGTCATTGTTGGCAGGCACGTGGAGGGTACCACGAATACGAAATGATCGTCGTAACATGGAGTTGTACAGGTCACGAATAGAGTTTTATCCATGTTCAGTCCATCCCATGCAGCTTGCAACCGAGCGTGCAGTTGGGTAGGAGTGGGGTCCTGATCGCACACTCCATAGGACCCCAAATATTCTCGATCGGGGAGAGGTCTGGCGATGCGGTTGGCCGTGGCAGAGTATCCGCGGCTGCAAGGCATGCTTGGGGGATGGTATGCGGATGCGCGTTGTACAGTTCAGGGCAGGTGCGTGGGCGTTCACGAGCGGCAGAGCCACCGGGCGCAGGATCTCCTGAACGTACCGTGCGGTTGCGGTGAACAGGCACCATCGGATATCGCGCTCCACACCATCACACCATGTTGGCGGGTCGGGTGATGGAATACCACAAACCGCTCGTCGTGGCGCTCGTCTCACTGCGCCTCCAGATACGGACCCGGTGGTCGTCGCCGTGAAGGCAGAAGCGGTCGCCGTCAAGGTCGTCACTGAAGATGGCACGCCTCCAGTCTGCATGGCCCAGGTCCGCCGTTCCCGATACCAGGCAAGTCTGTAGCGACGTTGCTGGGGTGTGGGTGGCACGATTCGTAAGTCGCCTTGCAGCGAGCCCTGCGTTGTGCAACCACCTGCCAATGGTACTGGCACTTACAGAACGTGACAGTGCAGGCTGCACAGCCCGCAGTTGCTGTTGGGTCTGTTGACAATCCGTCTGTCCTCCCTCCTCGTGGAGCGTGGCGGACGTCCAGATCCTGCATGTCGTGTGTGCGAGCCTTCCACAACCCATTGCCGCCAACAGCGGGCGAGGGTGGTGTCCGTACGACCGGAGTGGCGCGCAATACGGCAGCAGGACCTACCAGCCTTCCGCAAACTCACCATGCGGTCCCTCTCGAATGCATCTAACTGCACAACCGGCAGTCGAACGCGTCGCCTAGGCAGTGTGTACCTGCAGATGCCGCAAGAGCGGCACTATCCGATGTCGCAATGGCCGGCGCGGCCGTTTGAAGCCCTCTTATCTCGGCCAGTGCGCGACGTCACGCCCCTACCTCCAACCGTCCAGTGCTCGGCCGACCGTGAAAAAGAAATCATTACCTTAGCGAATGGTATGGAAAATACCCACCGAGTTTGCAGCGGATCAGTAGGGTCCTTTGGGATGCAGCGTTTTTATGACAAGTGTATTTAAAACCGAGTAATTTGATTTACATCGGAAATAATACGCAAATATAAATCCAAGATAGATAGACTTGATAATTTTATTTGGGTAATATAAATACTTTCTACATAAAAAAACAAATATTTGTCAACATAAAGTTGTAAATCGTGCTGTCAATGAGACTTTTCAATAATTTAAACATAAATTGTGTGAATTTTGTTGAAAGAAATGTTTTAATTACATTTTGGCGCAAATTTCAATTTTTTGAACAGATAAAATTGATTATCATTGTTTTTCACTATCGACCACATTGTTTAACAATCTGAAAAATATATGTTATAAGACACATTCTAGGGAGTAAAACTGAGAATGTACTCCTACGTTATCATGTCAAAAATTTATTTAAAAAATTTATTATTTTTTTCTGTTTGAATTTGGCGTCAAAATTTGTTGACAAAGATATCTTCAAATGTACTATTAGTCCTCGTCTCTGTGGAGGTGTGAAAACACAATATGCGATAATATAAAATACAAAAAAAAAAAATAAATTCTCGTATCTCTGCACCAATTTACCCTAGGAGGCTGATTTGTGAATCTACGGCATTTTGTACTCTCTTTCATATGAGCATCGCGAATATTGATTTGGTTTGAGGGCACTTTTCCCCGCCTTATCCGCCTATACCCTTTAGCAACTGGATTTATCCACTTTTTGTTTACCAGGGCCATGTAATATGAGGCTTTCTGCCGAAAGTTTGCGGTATTTACGCGCAGCAATACATAACTTTCTCTTCTTAAGAAGTTCCTTCTCAACAGCGAGAAAGTGAAAATGGAAGGAGTGGCGCAATGGAGATTTTCACTTCAAATACAATTTGTGAGTTCAATACAATTCAAATACATAGTGAGTTCTTTCATTAAGGTCATGCACACTTTTTCGAAAATTTTAGTAGTTTTCGCGCAATATTACATGCAATATGTAGAATTTTAAAAGAGAGCAAACACAAAATTTTCTCAAAAATGGCTCCAATGTTTTTCTTTAAACTATTGGTAGATATAGTACTAAATGTACTCTATGAGATGACATAAACTACATGTTGCCCTATTATGTCGTATTTTCAAATATTAGAAAAATGTAATTTTTTTAATGATCTCTCACACTATTAATATGCACATTTCCAGCAATTTGTAAACACTATTGTATTTGTGAGATAATGTGCCTAAATTGACTTTTAATGAAGTTTTTCGAAAACTCAAAACTTTTCTGTGAAAAAAACTTCAAATTTCGAATTTACAGTAGCGTTTAAACACCATTTTCTTAAAGAATGCTCCAATTTTTTAAAGGAAATTGCCATTTAAGACGAGGTTTTACTGTTCTTTAATTTTTCTTAATAAAATATTTCCGTTCTTCTATTAGGAAACCAAAGAAAGTTTTTAATGTAGTTTGGGCGACGATAGATGGCAGCTGGCAAGAGTATGTGGCTAGTTCGATTAGCTAGCCCAGACTAAAGAAAATAGAAAACTAATACGAGAAAGTTTGTATCATTCTGTAGCACCACTAGTTTTCTGTCTCTTACAAGTGTAAAATGTCTCATATGTCGTATAACGGAAATGGTTCTATTATAATTAATCTTCCTCAACAACTCAAATACAAGTGAATTTGTACTTAAAGTGAATGAAAATGATCGAAGATACAACAGCCTTCACTACGGTCAATAACCTTCCATAAAGAATTTGTAATGCAATTTCAAAAGAAAGAGGCGCATTTTAAGTAATAGGCAAAATTACAAAATAGTTTTTTTATGATATCAAATTGAAATTAAAATTAGCGGAAATGTTCACTGGACAGGTGTATAGCCCTGACCTATGTGTATTAGAAAGTTATTTTTCGACATGACTTCACAGAAATGAGATGCGAGCCATCCTTAAGGATTAAGATATTACCACGCTTATGAAAGGGTTTGTATCGAATAATGTTACTTCAGCCTGACGGAAGTTTACCTTCATATTTACTATTATCTACAAAGAAACTACTAGTCTTGGTTTTATAAACATACATTAAGACCTACTATGGTGAACAATTTTTAAAAATAATTTAAGATCTATGGATCCTCTATGGAAAGTCCGTATATCTACCTGAGACCTAAGGAAATAGGAAAGTCAGAGCCATTCTGTAGCACCACAGGTTTAAATTAGCTTAACATTAACGTAAAACATATAAATGGGAAGGTAATGGCAAACTAGTATCAAAAGAATTTGCATCGAACCGTACACCCAATTTCGTATTTTCTCGTCCCGAACACCATAAAACAGGAATTGTCTAAGTGTTTGTTGATAGAGCTATTAACTATTGTCTCATCTAAGTTAACATAAACCCACTTCATCCGTGACCCTAAACAAGTTTTTTGAAAATTTTTTCCTAATTTGTACAAAATGATATGCATAAGTAATTATTAATTTTATGTGAAAAAAGAAGTTTGTTGTCTATTTCAATATCAATATTAAGAACATTACTCTACAATCTCAGACAAACTCCTTAACTTTACCTATAACACCTCAAATTAACAACATGTTTATGAAGGAAGAAAATGTTTAAACATTGGCATTGAAATAAGGAATATATTGACAATGAAACAAAATTTTTATAATTTTGCCAAAGACTGAATTCTCAAATCGGTTACTGAAAATCCAATGACATTGGATTTTGAATCAGTTAAATCCAATTAAGATTTTTTTAACAATGTATACGAGAACTTACGTCTCAAAGTAAAAAAATCATTACCTTTTTACCCATATCATAATTATTATGATGTTCTTTGTGTTCTTTGATTTTCTTTCCTCGTTCTAATCCCATTTCTGTTTTCCTTCCCATTCACTCTCTTTCCCTTGACCCTTCCCTTCTTTGTTTTTTCTACCCATATCATGTCATTCCTTGTTTCGTTTAGTTCTCAATCATTAAGTCCCAGATGTCTGTGTAGAAAAGACTTGCCGTTGTTCTCTAGATCTGAGTTGACTACTTCTAGATTTCATGATCCCATTATACTTAATCAATTATAATTAATGTTCGATGGATTCCAATTTTTATTACTTGTTTTTGTTTTAATATATCGATATTTCCTCTCCTTGTGTTTTAGGTTCTCGGAATATATTTAAGGTTTGTTTACTCTAAAATTGTTTTAAATTTTTTGTTTTTTGTTGTTAATGACAAATTTATATACCACATTGATATAGGATTCTATATCTGAATTTATTTCAGTTTTACCTAGCCTTAGAAGTAAGTAGTCTTCGAAGAGTCGTTATGTTATCAATGTTTTTAATCATCAATCAATATTAGTTTCGTTATTATAATTTTCCTTGCTTGATTCTCATGATAAATATTGGACACTTATTCACTGAATTTTAAACCTCAGCGATTTTGGAAATTAAAGATATTTATTCTTCTCATTGATTGACATTTGTTTTCATTACCAGCATTATGAAGTTTTGACTAAACGGGAACTGCATAGGTAAATACATGGCTGGTCTACCTTAGTCAACTTTATTTCAAGAAATAAATTTTATTTAAAACTGAAATTCAAAATGTCAGCTACTAAAATTATGATCAGAACTGAAATGCAAACGATCAGGTTTTAGGCAGGTATTAGGATTATGATCAGAAGAAAATAATTTATTAAAAATAACATATTGTGAAAACGGCATAGAAATGACTCTGGTGTTTGGTCTTTAAAGAACAACACTTTAATGTATTACAATAAATCAGCTAACTCTAAAATTTAAATAGATAAAATGAAATGAAAAAGTCAATACTTATAACAAAAACTTACTTTTATTGTATTGAGACTCTTTTTACTTTTTAAAAATAAAAAGGAAAAGAGACTAGTTTTACACAGAGATTGAATGAGAATATTATGTTATCTTTTCTGGAAAAGACAACTAATATAGCTCTCTCTTTACGTAAACCAAAGTTATGATGATTATGTATGCTTCGTAAATATGTACATATAACTATTTGACTGTCCAGAAACTCAATAGAGATCTATTGTTTTTTATCCTAAAATATCTATCCCATGTGTTTTTGCTCCTAAAAAACAGATGCAGAAAATACCTTCCCACTTTTTCCAGACTTAGGACTGGCAGATTTTGGACACAAAACCTGGTGTGGTTAATAAAGATACTCGGAAGTTTATCCAAAGGTTAAAGACCCTCATTAAGAGCCAAAAATATGTTGCTGCAGTACCTCTAAGGATGCTAATTATTACGCAGAACATCGATAATACCGTATATATTTTTTTAACTTATTTAAGATCGCTTTTCAACTATTAACGTCATATAGTTACCACTGCGAGACACATTGGGGGTAAAAGTAACGGCATACGGACACACACACACGCAAACATCCATGCCTTGGGGGCATTCGGACCCGTGACCCTTCAGGAACGAGGCAGTTTCATTTCTTCAGTCTTAGCGAGCTCAGCTTTCTGGGTCAGCTATTAGTGTTGATTGCCGTACTCTACGTTAATAAATTACTATTTCAAATAAAATTTTAAAAAATAATCCGAAGAAGAAGACGAAGAAAAGGAAGAACATATTATATATCTGGAAATTCGAAATTAAGAAACAAATTACACTAACAACAGTAAATATATATTATTTAAAAATTAATTTCGTTCCAGAGTGTGTCCAAAATCAGGGTCCACTCAGTCTTTCAAAACCTCAAATATTGAGTTTCCGTAATGAACAGCCATTGGCCTACGTTACAGGGTGCGTTCACAAAGTTTGAAGACTGTGTTTTCCTAAGTAGAGGAGGGCTCGCAGACAGGATGAAGTAGAGGGGGGATGCTAGCTCACCGACCACACCAGCGGCACGGCCTCCGCGACGCTTGAGTGAGCAGATCACTAGTGGTGTGAGATTGTCAGTGACCCCGTCGAAAACTCGGAGAGTCAAAAATGCAGCGTCATTAGGAGCAGCGTTACTCGATCAAGTTCTGTGCGAAACTAAAAAAACCGATACAGAGACTTTTCGAATGGTTCAAAAGAACTATAAAGAAGAAGCAATGTCATAAACAATAGTTTACATGTGGCAGAAGAGGTTCAAAGATGGCCGCGAGGATGTTGGAAGCGACGACCGCACGGGGAGCCCTTCAGCAAGACGAACTGATAAAAATTTGGAGAAAGTGCGTGACCTATTGAACACTGACCGTCGTCTTGTATTAGATTACTTGGACTGGGATTTACATTGGAGTGCTCCGACGTTTCAAGGATCGAGTTCGCCTTGCACGCTTGGAAATCGAAGACGATCGGGTTCTTGACAATGTCGCTCCCCGCCGGCGAACTTTTGGCCACGTTCCACAAGGCAACACTTGCTCAGCCACCCGATAGAACCTACCTAACGCGCAGCAACTTCTGTTTGTACCCCCGTTCTGTTCAAGAGAGACCTGAAAGGGGAGCGATTTGACACGCTGCCAGCCGTCCAGTTTGTTCGACGAGGTCCTTGACAGCCTTTCGGACGAAGAGTTCCAGGGAGTCTGTGGGCAATGAACAAACACTGGCAGCGGTGTGTTGATGCCCACGGGTCATATTCGAAGAATGTTAGTTCGCTGAACAAAAATACTTAATTCTTTTAAAATTCTGACACCAGCCTTTAAACATTGTGAACGCGCCTTGTATTCAGCAAAATCATTGATAAGATAAGTTGAGGATGATTCCTGATACCCTTCGCCCTGAGTCTTATTGAAGCTCATTTCTGAAGCGACCACTCATTTATAAGTCAATTCATATCTACAGGTGCCGCGTGATGTGGCAGTCACATGAAGGACACGAGGTTTTGCATTTCTGATAGAGATGCTTGCGCAGACGCTGACATACAAGATGGTGTAGTGGCCTAAGCACATGCGTTTAAATTTGTTTAAGAATTTATGTGTTGACGAATTAACCCAAATTACGAAATTATTTAAAGAAATCACAAAGAATAAGAATAACAAGACAAAAAGAGACGTTTTGCAATAAATCTCACAAACAAGAAAGAGAGATAATTCTGGATATTATATTAAAACCTCTAAATCATGGAGTTTGACTTTTCACATATTATAAAATGAGTCAGTATGAATTCGGAATTCTTCTAACAAAACATTTATTATTAACGTCAAAGGTATAGTTATTGCAAAATTTATTTAATTGCTGAAGATTGATAAAAATATTATAATATGAAGGACACATCGTGTTAATGTAGAAACATTTTGCATCATATCCAGTGCTTTTTTTAAGAATGGCCCAGAGTGAACTTGAGCCATCCGGTGATCTCCATGTAGCCAGAAAGGATAACGCAAAGGATAACCAACATTCTTTACTAAGTTTACTATTTTTAGAAAGGTTCGTTAATACTATTGAAATGTCTCTTTACTGATGTTTGCGGGTTCACACTATCCGCGCATACGCCCAGACATGCACCGGCATGCAACAACAGTCGTC
Organism: Gryllus longicercus; assembly: GCA_038098605.1. NCBI lineage: Eukaryota > Metazoa > Arthropoda > Insecta > Orthoptera > Gryllidae > Gryllus > Gryllus longicercus. Next base: position 112,490 of record JAZDUA010000895.1, read on the forward strand.
AGCAATTCTCGCTGAGTATCGTCCCGTGTCTGCGTGATCCCGCCAAACTTACGCACACTTCGTAGAACATGGATTCTTTTAATTTTCTCGTGACTGCCACGCTTGTATACGAATATACTACATGTACGAAACATTGCAGTTTAGAGGGCGAAGGGCAAATCAGTAAATACTTCTCTCCAAAGTTAAACACATGTAAATTAATGTAAAAATCTCATAGTTCATATTAATAAAATATACGTTTGCATTATATTTCATTCATATTAATATAACATGAATTAAATATAAATGCATTAATTAATTCATATTAACGTAGTGTGAATTAATTAAGAATTCAAATATCCATGCATTCTGTCTGTTGTTTTCCTTCACAAGAAACAGAAAGAATGCAAATGTTTAAAAAGAATTAACACAAGATGAACTCTCCGAAGACGCTGAATTTGCACTTATCAGTCTTGACCTCTCCCCTGAAATAAAAGTCGGGAGCGTGGATTTGGGCGGATTTATACGCAAGTACTTAACAGACATTATGATGAATCCAATAGTTGTTGCAATTGCAACGAAACACAATATTAAGACAAGAAAGAATTCAAAATTGATTTCATCCATTATGAAAGTACTCTGTTCTATTGAACTATCATTAAAGAGGGAGGAATTTTCTTGAGCCGCGCGGAATGAAATCGTAGTATATGTGAGTGCCGATTCATTTACTTTTAGAGTTGAATGTGGTAAATCGACGAATGATGATGACCATGATATAATAGTAGTTTGAGGGACGGTGTGTTCCTGTCCGGAGCTAGCACTCACTGTCGTCGAGTCGTCATCGTCGTCGTCGTCGTCATCGTTGTCGTCGTTGTCGTCGTTGTTGTCGTTGTCATCGTCGCCGTCGTTGTCTTTGTGGCCGTCGTCGCTGTCGTCGCCGCCGCTGCCGTTGTGGCACCGCAGCGCGCGCAAGGCGTCGCCCCAGGGCAGCCCCGAGTCGCAGGCGCAGTCGAGGCGCAGTCCGCGCGCAGCCGCCTCCGCCCAGGCGGCGCGCAGCTCCGTGGCGTCGCAGGCGCAGCGCAGCGGGTTGGGCGCCAGCTGCGCCTGCAGCCACGGCCGCGCAGCCAGCAGCGCCACCAGCGCCGGCGCCAGCGCCGCCACGCGGTTGCCCCCCGCGCGCAGCACGCGCAGCCGGCGCAGCGGCTCCAGCGCGGCCGCGTCCACGCGCAGCAGCGCGTTCCCGCGCACGTCCAGCTCCTCCAGCGCCGCCAGCGCCCACGCCTCCAGCCGCTCCAGGCGGTTGCCGCGCAGCGACAGGTGCGCCAGGGCCGGCAGGGGGGGCACGTCGGAGGCGCTCAACCGGTGCAAGCGGTTGCTACTCACGTCCAACACTCGCAACGTCGACAAGCCGCTTAACACACCATTTTCAAGCGTCTCGAGGAGGTTACTACTGATATTTAACTTTGTGATTGATAATAAAGGCGTGAATGCACCAATGTCCACCCGACGAATCCTATTGCCACTGATATCCAGCTTTTCTAGTGTGGACAGACCAGAAAAAAGATTGACTTGCAAAAACGACAAACGGTTTCCGGAAAGTACTAATGTTGATAAATCGCGTAGATTATTAAAAGCACCATCATCAATAAACTCTATTAAATTGTTTTCCAAATATAAATTAATCAATTTTGAGTTAAAACTGAACACTGTTTTATTGATTGCACGTATCGAATTGTTGTATAAATTTAAGATCATTACTTCGTTCAAAACTCTGATACCAGATAAATCATTTCCAAGTTCACTTGATGTGATTATTACATTGGATGTATTTTGAAACTTCTTTAAATAATTTTGTCTCATATCCAAACGACTGTTGGATATGGTGAGAAGGAAAACATCATGCCCTTTATATGTGAGTAACACTCGTGAATCATTCAGATTAGCACAGGATACATCATCTGTAGAGCATGTGCATACATAACAAAGTTGTCCATAATTCAGAGTTCTTGCGTTCACTAACGTGACAGATAAAATAATACAGACTACTATGAATCCTATAACCTTTGTCACAGAAAATAAACACATAGTAACTGACATGTGAGCACATAAATAAAGACTTCTCACGGTTCTGATATTGACGTATCATACGCTGAAATGTTCTAGACACACTGATAAAACATTGCTTCCGACAAGAACTTAAAACAACAGGCATCAGATAACACAGATAACATATATACTGATTTCTACCTCCCAGCGCCGTTCGTACGAATATACACTAGCTATCTATTTAGTGTATCGTGAGCTGTCACAGCGAGTACTTCTTGTGTCCAGCATCATGGAATTGTTCCGAATCGTGCTTATTGCTCTTTGTGTATTGAAGTGTTCAGGTACGTTATACGATCAATGCACAACAAAGTTTGAAGGAAAGGTGATTGATTGTAAAAATTTGACAATTTTGAGACCTTTCGGAAATGATGACACTGATCAATTGCAAACAATAAATATAGATTCGTGTGATATTCAGAACAGTACAATTGATGAAAAGGATCTTCAGTCGTTTAGTTCTCTGAACATGCTAATAATAAACAATTCATCATTGTCTTTTATTGGAAAATCAGTGTTTAATGCACTGACCAAATTGAATGTGGTGGTCATCAAAAACACGGAATTGACTTTGATTCATCCAGGCCAATTTAAAAACAACGGTCTTCTTCGTGAACTTCACCTATCTCACAACAAAATAACATCGATTCCGGAAGATACGTTTCCTTCAAGTCTAGAAGAGCTGGATTTATCATATAATCGAATAAGTAGCATTTCAAGTTTCGCTTTCAAAGATTTGCTATCTTTGCAACAACTTCAGTTAAGTGGGAATCTATTAACAAGTTTACGTTCAGATTTAGGTTTTCCCTCCGTGCTTAAATTTCTTTACCTTGACTTTAATAATATCGAAGAGGTGGAACCGGGCACTTTCAGTAATTGCATATCTTTGAAAGAGTTAACATTATCTTTCAATCAGATTCTCAATATATCGGAGGACATCTTCAATGGTTTGGATAATCTCGTAACATTGCGACTTGATAACAATCTAATTTCAAATATGTCTTTAGACATGTTTTCGCAGCTCGACTCTTTGCGATATTTATTTCTACACAGAAATAAGCTGGAACATATATATTTGAATGAATTACAAATCAACTCGATCCTGCAATTGCATATTGACAATTATTTATTGGCGGGCAATTTAAATAATCTATCGAACTTTGCTAGATTTGAGAGCATAATTTATATTCACATAAGAGTTTCTGAAGATCAAGACATTGTTTTAACGTTTAAAAGTGGATGTGCAAGTGAAAAATGTGATGATGATGCAACAAAATCAATGAACCACGAGGTTTTACGATGCCCCGATGAAGAGACGTGTTTTCTCAAGATGACAAATGTATTCGGTTACACCGACGACCAAAAGTTTGGAAGCGATGATTTTAATAACTGCTTATGCAAAGACAACTATCCTCATGTTTGTGAAGTGAACTATTATGGTCTTATACTATTGAATAATGTTGTTACATACTTCATTGCATTTGTGTTATATTTGCTATACTTTATGTTTAAAAACAAAAACAAAATATTCGGTTGTATTTCAAAGAGCCATCAGTCAGATCCATCTTGTGGAAGTTACGTTTCTGTTTCTATTTCCGACCGCTCAGAAGATTCAAATGACGAACAAGGCACTAGCCAGGATTCAGAAACACCAATAACTGAAGGAGAACAGAGAAACAGGCAAGAGAGTAATGAAAATTTGACATCGGATACTCCTCGATCTGGCGTGTGTTCGGACACCCAGCGCACTGGACCTCCAACGTATATTCACTACGCACCTGGTTCAGAAACTTCATTATCGTCTAAAATATATTTCAATACTTCATCAGGAAATACTCCACGTAAATTACAGATTAACGAAAATTTGTCGACTCCCACTCAGACACAGACGGCGGGCAATCCTCCTCAAGATGTTTTAAGTGCACTTCCTCAAGGTAACTTCTCAGTGTGTCCATCAGCATCAGATCATCCTAGTGTTGACGGCACTTATTTGCCAGCAGCTGTGACGCAGGATTACAGTACTACAATACTTTCTTCAGTGCCTCCAAACGTATTAACTACTCCTGCTGACAGTGATACTCCTCTACAAGCAGACAAAAGAGAGGATTATGTAGTGAACGTAGAAAATTCTTCAGTTCTTGCAAGACAAATATTTCAAACTTCAAGAAGAAGTTCATTCACACAAAGAATAAATGAACAAAGTGCGAAGAATTTTGATTTCATTACTTCAGAACTATTTTCTGAAATTCCAAAAACATTACAAGCATCTACTGTTAGAAACAGACATCCGCAACCACCTGAGGGTCAGGATGTCAGACAGTCATTGAAAGAGAGAACAACTCCCTCCCTAACCTCCACCGTCCCCACTCAAATCACTCCCACTTCTACTCCCACCACCACCAACACCATCACCACCATCACCGCTACCACCGCCGCCGCCACCACCGCCGCCGCCGCCGCCGCCGCCACCGCCGCCATCGCCACTGCCACCGCCACCGCCACCGCCAAATCCATCGTCAACGCCAACGCCAACACATACGCCAACGCCAACGCCTACGCCAACGCCAACTCCAACGCCAACGCCAACGCCAACGCCAACGCCAACGCCAACGCCAACGCCAACGCCAACGCCAACGCCAACGCCACCGCCAACGCCACCGCCACCGCCAACGCCAACGCCAACGCCTACGCCAACGCCAAACAAAAGATCTTCGTGCCACGGCATCGATCAACTTCTGCACCTTCCAACCCGTCGGAACTTTTTGAGGTAATGAACTCTAATTACATTTTGCTTAATGTTTGAGTATTAATAAACATGCCATGTATTTTAGATATGTTAGACACCTAGATATGTTAGATATGTTGTTTAGATATGTTCTACATCTTTATACTTTATATCTTTATTTGACAAGCCATCAATCTCTAGGTAGATAGATAAAATTCAGAAAGTAGGTCACGTTTTTGAGAAAATAAAAAGAAACATATTTTGCTGCATTCAAAAAAGATGATTACTTAAATGATTATTGTCATGTAATATAATCAAATGCGGATGGTTTTTTCTGTTAGTGGAGTTTATTAGTTTTCGATTGAATTGCTTATTGAATATCCATTGATCATCGAAATCCAACTGATACGAAATTGAAATGTTTTGAAATCGGAATTTGGGAATAAAATATTTTTAGAGTACTCAATATACGAAATTCGTAAACTCTCGATACGAAAATTGTCAAATTCTAGTTTTATTGCTCAGCGTGATAGTCTGAGTGATATTGAGTCACTTTTTTGAAAGTAAACGTAACAGCCGACCGAGAGAGCAACTTTATTTTAGCTTCTAATGCTGCTTAAGATGCAGTTTCCTTGTGGATGTGTGAAAAGAGAGATGCATACTAAATTGAATAATTTTTTTAGTTGAATTTTTCGAAATACTGAGATTAATTTAGTTGTTCATGTTTTATTGTACGTATGCATAATTTATTTCTTTAATTTCAAAACGAAATGAGTGAACTTAATGGCACTGGGGGTACTGAATTAATTCGGAAACACACTTCCGCCATGGCGTGTATGAAAAAAGTTGATGTTTGGTGTCATAGGAATTATTGTTGAAACAAAATTGAATGTTGGTAGTGCGATTGAAATTGGGTTTTGAGGGTTTTTCATAATTTGTCCTGCTACGTCATAAGGGAACTTAGCATTTTATTTCTTGTCCTGTTTTAAATATTTTTGTTGTCTATTTTGTATTTAGTATCAGTTTGATTTTGATATTGTCGTACACGTACGTTTATACGGAGTAACATAGTATTAGAGCAGAGAAAGTTAGGTTCTGTTGCGGAAAATCGATGTCGATATTTTAAAGGGAATACACGTTTTGGGGTCCTCAAATACCAAAAAAGTTTTTTTTCAAAACGTCTCTATGTCTGTCTGTTCGTCTGTCCGTAAACAACACTGGCATCTAAACAATTCATATGATTTTTTCGAAAACGAATATTCCTCGATCGATCTGGTCTGATTCGAGGATCTGGGAATTTGAAACAATTTTTTTAGTTGTTGGGAGCTCTACACAGGACCGTCTGGGGCATTTTCGATGTTTTCTCAACAACGGCTCTACATTTTTTCTTAAAATCTCGTACTAAAAGAGTGAAATATACTTAAAAATCGCCCAGGTCTAACTGTCTGAATTTTTAAATATTGAAAAATTTCCAATTTATTTGAACTCTCTCGTACAACTACATTATTAATGCAACATTTTTTCTCAATTAACTCCGCTCTTCAAAATTAAGTGTTTAGTTACAGTCAAGTACATATTTAGAAAATATAAGTAGTTGTTATGTAATTTGAATGAAATATTCGTAGTATGGAAAATTTTAAAAAAAAATATTTTCTCAAATAAGGTTGCAAAGTTTTTCTTTCAACTTTTTAAACGGATAGTACCACATAAGGACTGAATAACACGACATTAACACCATTTTGATGTAAAATTATATTTTTGCATAAAACTACACAGATGTAATTTTTTTCAAATATCTCCCATGTTGTTTATATTAACACTAGATGAGTATTTTTTAAATTTATTGATTTTGTGGATGCAATGGACTAGAATAATTTCTTATGAAGCTTCTGGAAAACCCAAAGGTTTATTTTTAAAATTAATTAAAATTTGGGCAATTTCAGAAACACTCAAAAGTCAATTTTCCTAAACCGGCTTCAAATGTTTTAATGAGAATTTGCATGTAGTTTCAGATTTCCGACAATTGCTGACGTATAACTTTTCTTCAGACGTTTTGAACGGATAGTGCTGATTTCACTCTTTAATATGACGTAAAGTTCATTTTGGTGTATTCTTTTGTTTTCTCAAACAATTAGATTTCACAAATGTAATTTCTTTGAAAGATCTCTGACGCTGTTATTATGCACATTTTCAGCAATTTGTAAACACTATTGTATTTGTGAGTTAAAGTACTTTAAATGAAGTTTTTCGAAAACTCAAAAATTGTCTGTGAAAAATAGCTTCAGATTTCGAATTTACAGTAGCGCTTAAACGCAATTTTCTTAAAAAACAGCTGGAAAATGTTCAATGAAAATTGCCATTTAGAACGATGTTTTACTCTTCTTTAGTATTTTTAAAGTGATATTTCGGTTCTATTTTTAGGAAACCGAAAAAATAAGAAAAGTTAAAAAAAATTGGGAGGCGATAGAAGGCCGCTGGCACAAGTATTGTGGCAAGTCCGAATAGCTAGCCGAGACCAAAGGAAATAGAAAACTAACGCGGGAAAGTCTGTACCATTCACTAATTGCCTGTGCTACAACGTAAAATTATGTTTTGTCATATTTCTTCTAACGCTTTTGTCTCATTGTCAATGTGTCCATACAAGAGAATTTTATTTCTTTTATTAAAATAAATATTATTCACAAAATCTAAATTTATTTCCTGTATTAAAATAAATATTATTCACAAAACCTAAATTTTTTCCTTTATTCAAAGGTTCTTGTTGTTAAATGGAATCATTCTGAAAATACTGAAAACATTTTCCAACACTTTTACAGGGAGGATTTATATTCACATCGTCTGTGTCTTGAACATTTCAAGAACAAAAATACTAGTGAGATATGGTATATCTAATTATTAAATCAGCATGAGATAGCTTTTGCGTGTGTAAACAGTACGCAATAAGATACTAATTCCAACAAAATGGTCAGAGGAAAATGAAGTTAATGCAGTCTACTTAGGTTTTTAGTTTATTTTCGGATATTTATGTTTTTTTTCTCTTTAGAATATCACATTTTACAATTCCAACTTTTAATTCAAATGAATAAATGTAAATAATTGTTATGATAACATAAGAGAGAATGTTAATTTACTGATTTGGCAAGGTAGAATTTAATATTTCCCTCTGAAATGTGGATTTGTTTCAGAAATTGACCCGAAGGCGAGCTCTAACGGATCGGGAGATGGACGAGGAAGCCGCGTCGCAACCCAATCCTCACCCCGTCCAGCGAACTCATTCAGCGAGTACACTGCAGCCCCTCAAAGACCCAGCTCGCTTAGACCCTTCGTCAGCCGCAAGCAGCGGCGAGAGGTCGCCGAACTTCATGACGCCCGCCTCACCGCAGAAGGTTGAACCGACTGTGGTGCGGCATGCCAGTCTACCAAAAAATTTTCAGCGAGGACCTCCTTCGCTGGAAATCATTCCCCGAAGCGGGAGCTCCGCCGGAAGTGGACTTCGTGGCGCGCCAACTCCTCCTTCCGGGAGGAACACTGCGGAGCAGAGTCAGCTCACAAAACCTGCCATGACCCCCGAAACACCGCGCACGGTCACATCTGTGAAGATACCTCAAAAAGTCACACCCGTCTTGAACCGTGGTGCTTCATCAAAAGTCACACACCTAGTCAACGCATATGAAAGCTATGGACGAAATCCTTTATTGGTGTAAGTATGCGATTTTCCCACGGCACCTTTAAACAAAATCCATTTTCAGTCGGATTGGATAGGGTTGTCTCGTCTGGGGGTACCTTTGCTTGAAGGGTCGCGGGTACGGATCTCACCTCGGGTAGGGATGTTTGTGTGTATCCGTATGCGTGCTCCGCTACCGTTACTTTCAAAAATATATGCAATAAAACCATGTTAAAATTGCAGTGGTCGCTATAAGATCATTGCAGTTGAAAAGCACCATTGTGCTTTTGCAAAAGTTGCCCATTGTACCTTAAATGAGTAAAAAAACACCTTACTTTCAAATTATAACAGAAAATGCTAGTTATATAACTACGGAAAGGGTTGTTGAAAAATACCGATTTATTACATCCGTATAAAATCTATTAAGTATTTTGAAAGAAAAGAATGCATATTGTTACATTATTGCTTGGGCACGATATCAGTACTTATAGTACTTTAATGAATTTACGATATACATAAGAATGCATACAATAATACAATAGGTTAACAATATGATAATTGTGTAAAACATACAACTCAGATATTTTACAGAATGTAATAAATTTTTATGAATATCTCTGTTATTTTCCTTGCCGTATTTTGAAATATATTTTCAGACCAGTATGTTATTCTTGAGAATTTTAAGAAAAAGGGTTTACTTATTTTCGCCTCTTATTCTCTTCTGAATCCGCCGCTAACCTCCGCGCTGCAGTGTTAGCACATCACAGTTTTGAGTTTTTAAATAGTAATTCATTACTCATGGATTCAATATCGGGCAAATACATAACAAGTAACAGATTATTTTGATAATTCGTTGCTTATACTGATTAGAAAGTAATATAGACTTGTATATCACTAGTAACTCTGAAATGTTTGCAAATAACATTTGTAAAACTTTACGAACCTTTTTGTCGTTAGTTAATATTACGTTTCCTTAATTTATATATATATTAAGGAAACTTCATATAAATATTTACAATTTCTGTTTAGGAGGTAACCTAACAATATCACTATTCCCACGTTGTTTATTTAATTAACAAACTCCTGTATTAATTAACTTGAACCGCTAGAAAATAATCGTTGTTAATGTTTCGGATCTCATTCATTCCAAAGTTTTCTTAATTTTACAAAATATAATATAACAATATTACAATGCCACAACAATTAAAAATGACTTTTCAACACAGAGAGTTGTTCTACGTCTATTTGAAAGTGGTTTAGGAGAGTTCTCTGAAGAGACACGATGACGCATGTGGCTCTGCGTGATCCAATGTCGAGAGATTTATTGCTGTTTGGCTTGTGTTTCAGGAAATGTTCCTAACTCGTGGATTGTCTTCTACTCATCTCGACGGAAGAGCAAACATCTGCCTACAACTTTAGCCAACTCAGAAGAGAACACAAAACTTGGCCTGTGTCAGGTTATTGGGTGGGAGAGAACATTTGTAATTCACGGGCTCGAATGGGTAAATTGTCCGTGGGCAGTGAAGAGGACATGACAGTGACATTACTCTTTAAACGAATTTTTAAAATTAATTTATTAAAAGTGGTGACAGTCGATTGAAAGACTGATTAGAGATGTCACAGCAAACAAAATTATTTTGTAACATCGCAACCGTTTTAAAAAGGAACGTAATTTTACAAAACTGATGTAATACGCGTCACTTCGAAGGCATATCATATAATTTGTAAACATGAATAATATTTCTTAAAGGTTTCTGCCGTTTTATTTCATAATTAGACAGACTCAGAAACAAAGAGTGCCACTATCAGTTTGCATCAGATAAAAAGAAAGATTAATTGAGGAAAAACATTGTACTTCTGTTACTGACAATCAATCAGCTAATTAAAAATTATTACTAATGATATTTTTACTGACGAGAATTTTGAAATAGTTTTTCTCGCGCAACTAACCTAAGATGAGGGCATAAATATTTACTATAGTAATTTCCACCCATACTGAATGCTATTTATTTATGATCACAAATGTTTGGAATTTTTTGACATAATTGAGACTATGAAATGTTGAAAAACGAAGCTTTGTTTGTATTTTTCGTTTTGGGTCTTCCAAAATGACTATATACGAGCGTGTCTCCTTTTGTTACGTAGTGGAATGGCACAAAATCTCTCTTCTTTTCAGTTTTGAAAAGGAAGTTCGAGATATTCTAAACAATGAATTGATTACGTTGTAATAGGATTGTAATTTATTAATAAAATATATCTTTTAATTATACATATATTTGTTTTAATATCCGATCAGGAATGCTTTTGAAAACTATTTTAAGTGAGCATCATACTACATATTTACTTTTTATGAATTATTACCTGTTTTTTAATTCCCTTTAAAATACATTATTTAAATATAATTTTGAAACGTATTAAATACAGTATTCTCACATTTGTATCTGCTTCCTAACGTGCTTTTCTTTAAATGACAGACCCTTGGAGTTTATTGAAAAGGTTTACTAAAAGGAAAAAGAAAAAGCTCTTTATTTAATACCATTTTATTTTAAAACAGTTTAACGCATTTGCGCTTCAATTCATCTGCAGTTTTCTCTTATCGTTTCTTTCTGATTACTTGTAAGGGATATTATTTCGGTGAAAATATGTGTGACACAATGGAGCCGAAATACGAATGTATCGTAAATTAAATATCGAATGTATAATAAACTCAGAATATTTGGCTCACCGATCAACTGCAAATGAATTTTATTATTATGAAGTTCTGATAAGATTAAACATGACAATAATTTAATCCGGCATCACAAGTGCTTTCTGATATCAACTGAGTTTTCTTATGGATTTTCGTTTTAACATATCCTAATAAAATGTTATCGTTATTGCGAAAAACATTTGAAATATCAAACTTTTCAAATCAATTTAAAATCAAATTTAAATCAAAAGGAAATTTCATTCACAGAATTGACAGCAACGATTTTGGAGTGTTCATTTTGAAACAATCGAATTTGTCTTAATGATTACAAATATTTTCTCTAGTTTTCACACTGGCGAATATGAAGAGATCTCAAAACACAAGGCAAACAAAGAAGTTCCACGACCATGAATCTACAGATGTCCTTGATATAGGCACTTGTTCACATATGAGATTATAGGTTCATCAATTTTATCTTTTCTATACCTCATTTATAAACGATTTCGATTTCTCAGAAAACCTGGGTCTTCATCTGAGATGACATTGTCTTCATCCTCAGAAACAAAGAGTGACACTATCAGTTTGCATCAGATAAAAAGAAAGATTAATTGAGGAAAAAATATTGTACTTCTGTTACTGAAAATCAATTAGCTAATTAAAAATTATTACTAATGATATTTTTACTGAGTCGAATTTTGAAATAGTTTTTCTCGCGCAACTAACCTAAGATGAGGGCATAAATATTTACTATAGTAATTTCCACCCATACTGAACCAAAGCTTCGAGTTTGAAAAAGGGAAGAGGGAGAGGAAAATCAACTGTTGATCAGGTCATTGTTTCGAATTGACAAAATGAAATTGAAAACAAGTTACTTTTACTCTTTGGAGCACTCCATACATTATTTGCTCATATATTAGGCATAGAAAAAATGCTGCATGTGAAAGTGGGGATATTTTGACGGAAAGAAACCGTTGGTGGCTGTCTGATTCAGTCCGAGTGAGGGATTTGTGCACTGGATGACCGCACGAGCGAGACACACGAGAAAGGAGATACTGGGCTTGCGCAGGAGAGCCATCTACGCCTACTATCATTGTTCAGAAAACGTACTAGGATCAGCATACTATCACTGTTCAGAAAACGTAGACAGTAAGGGATTTGCAAGCTAGGGTTTTTATAGGTCTGAAATTTGATTTGACTGTTTTGAAATTAGTTTATTTGGTTTTATTGCAAGCTTTATTACTCGCAATGTGAATGTATTTTTTTGGGCCGAAGCTACCTGACGGAAAATTAGAAGGCGACGTTTTCGAAACGGCATTCAGAGCACCTGTCTTCCTCCTCAGTGACACCAATCGAGTCATGGACGACTACTAGAGTTGGTGGTGGCCGAGTGCACAGATTTCACGCGCCATGTGCACCGAAATAGTTTACTGGACAAGGGCGCGAATCACTTCGCTCCCTTGATGCGTTCACAATTTTTTAACACGCCGTGAGCGAAACGCAATGCGTCAAGTAAAGGAATACAAGTTAAGTATCAAATAACTTGAAACACTCTACTTGTACAAAAGTAAATGAATTCCAGTCAGTGTCGTAACATTATCGTTGGTAAATAAAAAAACAAAGACATCGTCAAGACGAAAGACAATTGCGAATCGTTACAGATGTTTTGAACACGCTTCCTGTCGTTTCGCTCACGGCAAGAAATAGCTGTTTCGCACACGAAAAACCGCGTTTCGAGCAGGGCGTGTTAAAAAAATGTTGTTTACTCAACAGCGCGAACTCAAAGGATAATAACACAAGCATATACAACAACACACACAAAATGTCAGACCCAAAAATTTGACAAATGTTTCTCTATGTAGTTCGATAGGTTCGATATTCGAATCTGAACCCCGAATTGCGCCATCACTCTCCATTTTTTTAATTTCTGGCTTCTCGCTATTGCTAACGCGGTAGAAAATTATGTAATGCTGGGCGAAAAAATAGCGATTTTTTTGTAGAATAACCTATTACAATGCTTTAATTACGAAAAAGTGGCTAAATCTAGTTGTTAAATATAGAAAAAATCCTCTACCATGTGGTGTATCCATATTTCATGTTTTATGGTTCCTTGTGTGGCTTCGTTAACACGAGGGCCAGAACCGTTAGGTCGGTGAAAGCATGTTGCAGGGGAGGAAAGGGTTGAACCTGAACTTCCGGGGTTTTGCGCTCTGGCAGCTGACGCAGACAGCGTGGCAGAGCCAAAAATACCCTTAAGCTGTAAACGCCTAGGAAGCTAGCTAGAGAGCCCTCGCTGGCCGACAGCAGGCGAGCCTACCTAGGAAACTTGTGTGGTGGGGTGCAGGCCTCAACTATTTAACGGCGCCATCTGCGCCGCTTTCTCATTCAGTTTGCATCGGAGAGCGTAGGACGAGTAGGTACGGGGAGAGTAGGAGTGTGGGCGAGATGTCCGGAGTGTAAGGGCAAGACGATCTCGGGTGTTGTAGGCACGCGGTCCGCCGGACGGCGACCGGTTTAAATTTTGGCGTCAGGCCATGTGACGGTGATAGTCACGAGACGGAAGTCCGACAGCTCGCACCACGCGTAGCTTTTTTCTGCGGTAAAGCAGGGTACTGGGAAACAAAAGGTTGCCGGAGGGTTTAAATTTTAACAAATAATTGTAACTTGTTTGTAACTTTTCAATATATTTCTTATATTTTTGTTATCTGAATTTATTCTTTTTCCACTACGTCACACTTGATACAAAAAACAACAAATGATTATTGGAAAAACGTCTATCCGTCCGTGTGTGAACAACACTAGCAGCTAAACAATTACGACAATTTTCTCCAAAATTGAAATTCCCTGAAAGCTCTGACTGATGTCGTGGCCCCCTTGAATTTTAAATCGAGGGCTTTTAAATCGAGCCCCTTGAATTTTAATTTTGGGGGTTTCTTTACATTGAGCCTCTAGGACATTTCCAACATTTTCAAAAAATGGCGCCTTCGATTTTGATTAAATTTTGTCGTTGGATAGTCTGAAAGACGTTTAAGAGAATGGCGTAGGTCTGATGTTGGTTAAAAACTCTAATTCTGGAAAATTTCAAAAATTAAAATTGTATTTTGGCGTCTTCCTAAAACTAAAATACTAAAGATAGAGATTGTTTTCCTTAATAAAATCTCCTCCTTAATGATAGATAAAGAAGGTCGTGTATAATTTTTCGAAAATTTCCGTACTCTTTGAATACTTTTGCGTGAAATATAGGCAACTTTTAATTTTTGTTTAGACAATTTTTTGCCAAAAACGGCTCGATCGTTTTTCATGAAATTTTCTTGTTGGATAGTCTGAAGGATGTTTAAGAGAATGGTGTTGTCACATGTTGGTTGAAAACTCTGATTTTTCGAAAATTAAAATTTTTTGGGCGTCTTCCCATAACTACAATTTTGAAGATACACATTTTTCTCAGTGAAAAGTGTTTATCAATAACAGATCTTAAAATAAGGTCATGTTCAATTTTTCCAAAACAGTATTTTTTGCGAAATTTTGAGGCAATCATAGTCAATTTGCATTTTTTAAACTACTTTTTCCTAAGAACTGCGCAACATTTTTTTTATTAAATTGGGAACTTCATCGTTTTTCTTTCAACATAAACGACGCTCTCGAGAATGGTGCAGGTCTCATGTTTATTAAAATGCGTAATTTTGGGAACATTTAAAAAAAATCGGCGTCTTTCTACAACTACAATTGTGAAGATACATTTTTTCTTAATGAATATGTTCATAAAAATAGATCCTCAAATAAGGTCATGTTGAATTGTTTGAAAATATGGGTATTTTTGTGAAATTTGGCGACAAAATTAACTACCCCCTGCGAGTTTTCTGTGCTTCTTGCACGATTCCAGACATTTGGATGCTTCGTAAGTTGGAATTTGTATATTATTTAATAATTATTTGTTCGTTTCTTACATTCGACCTTTTGTTATACATTTTCACACTAATCTTTTGGAAATTACAAAAAATCTATTTTAAATATATGAAATAAAATTTGCTAGCTTTCAGGAATATCAATAATGCAGGGAATGCAACAATGGAATTTCGCGTCGAATTCGCAAATTCCTGTGAATTACGTCTCATTCTTGTGAAATGATTAAGCTGTAGGAAAAGGAGTTATTTTCAAATTTGTGTTGATATTTACTTGAAACAATTTAGTTTACTCTCGAAAAGCTCTACTCTTTGTCATGAGTTGAAACCGGAACATCAATGCACTAAAAGAGTTAAAATTATGTGAGCATTAATTGGATTGTTGGTGATGTAGATACCTTTTTATTATGATAAATTACTAAAGATATTGTCTGGTATCAATACATGTATTGATACCAGACAATATCTTTAGTAAATTATCATTATGTGAGCATTCATGCACTTAAAATTGCTAATACACGCGTTTAAAAATCAGAATATGCGTTAAACAAAAATATTTTGAGCAACATAAAACAATGATTTATATAAATTTTTATTTTACCCTGTAATAAATGTAATAAAAAAATATAAATCTGTATTTTAAACTGTAAAACAACCGTAATACAAGTATATTTTACTTTCAAAAATTTATTTTCAAAAAATACAATAAACAAAAAAGTTATTAAGCAACGAATATATGCTCTTAAATATGCCACATAAATAAAAATATGCAGGTAATGAAAAAATATCAGAAATATGCATTTATGCATAATAGAAACGAGCTAGTTTTGTTTTGTTTTTGGTGGTCGGTAAAGTTAATATATTTACTTTAGATATGCGCAATCAGTAAAAATGTACAATTGCATGAAGTTGCGAGGTCTAGAAATGAGTAAGTGGTGCTACAATTACACTACATGTAAAAGTGTGAACAAGTACTACCGTTTGCGATGAATTTCGAAGCAGTTTTCTACAAATTACTTCTGAAATGCCCGGTGATATGTGCCACTCAATACCATCTGATCACTAAATAAACTACTGCGTGTTGAATAAACGAAAATGGTTCATTAACCGTATAACTTCTTCCATAACTTAAAGAATACTATGCGTGAATAAAGAATTTAAACTTCATTTATAAAAAAATTGAGCAGGTGAGGGCCAAATTGTTTTTACCGTCTTGAGCAACAGAGATTTTACTTTTATTTACAGTCTTATTTGGAGGTACTTCACCGTGGTCGATCTAACGAACATGTTACCTTAAAGTTTTATATTCCTGCGCTTCGTTTGTGGCGGTGTCAATTGAGAACAAAACGGCGGTAAAAACTAACTTAATATTATGAGTCGTATTCTTTAGTACTAGAGTTGTTTATAAACTGTGTATGACGTACTATTGGATGATACAGATAGGAATAAGCGTTTTTGCAAAGAATTGATATTATTCGCCAAGCGATTGCACATAGTTTTGACGACGCTGCGCTGGCAACAGTGCGATGCTCTCATCTGTATAATTTGCTGCGAATACTGTTTCAGTCAAATGTATTCATGTTTGTTTTATTTGTCAAAGTAAGAAATGATTGCTGCTCCTGACTGTCGAAATAAATGCAGATATGCATCACAGGCGCTTTGTTTGCATTGATCGTTTTCAAGTAATAGCAGAGGTGTTAGTGGCGCATAAAATGAATTATTTCAATATTACGGACTTGTTGCTAATAACGTGTTCTTCTGAAATTCTGTGCTGTTGTAGCAACACACGTTTCTTAATGAAAGCTGTTCTTTAAAGGCCGGTCTTAAAATACACTTGTTGGGAACACAATTTAGAATGTCTCCTGCACATATATTCCATGCATAGGTGTAGGCTTAGTCACGATGCCCGCACATTCTTGAGCATAATTATCAATGTATCCACAAATAATATTGAGACCCAGCATGCATTCACATCCGCCGGCGCCGACGGGCCGGCCGCAAGCGGGTGCCTCAGAGGACGCCTTCCTCCTCAGAGGACGGCTCTCCCGCCCTGCCAGCACGCGCCGGAGCTCCCACATGCGCGCGTGGGCGATCGGCAGCCGCGCCGCCGCTGCGGGGGGGCCACGGGCGCCACCCGCCCAGCCTCCTGAATCTGCGAACCGCAGCAGTCGCGAGTGTCGTCATTTGCTTGGTCGCTGATTGGAAGGAACTGCGGTCGTAGAAACAAAGTACTGACGACATTTTCCTCCAATCAGCGGCCGCCAATATTCGTTCGCGTATAGAGTGGAAGGGTCTTGGACCAGGGCAGACACGCTTCACACTTCCCTCCGGAGTACCATTCCATTACAGAGCCTCCATCAGCTTGAACAGACCCCAGTTGACATACAGGGTCCATGGATTCATGAGGTTGTCGTCATACTCGTACACGTCCATCCACTCGAAAAAATGTGAAACGAGACTCGTCAGTCCAGGCAACGTGTTTCCAATCATCACCAGTCCAATGTCGATGTTGAGGTGTAATGCCCAGGCGAGGTGTAATGCTTTGTGTCGTGCAGTCATCAAGGGTACATGAGTACGCTTTGGCTCCGAAACCCCATATCGATAATGCATCGTTGAATGGTTTTCACGCAGAAACTTGTTAATGACCCCGCATTGAAAACTGCAGCAATTTGCGGAAGGGTTGCACTTCTGTCACGTACAATGATTCTTCTCAGTCGTCGTCGGTACCGTTCTTGTATGATCTTTTTGCGGTCACAGAAATGCCGGACAATTGATGTTTTAATGGCTTCCTGATATTTACGGTACACTCGTGAAATAGTCGTACGGGAAAATCCAAATTTCATCGCGACCACGGAGACCTCATCTCTCTTTCGCTGACTTTAACACCACTTCAAACTCACTTAAATCGTGATAACCTGCCATTGTAACAAGAGCACTCTATCTTACAACTGTGTCAGTCTGTTTTTTATAGTCGTTATCAACCGGTGCGCCGTATTCTGATTGGTTCCAGATCTCTTTATTTCAATACGCATGGCATGCCCGTTTTTGGCTCTTCAGGGTAAATTCATGTTCAATTTTTCAAACTTTTTGAGTAGTTTTTGTGTAATTATGCGTAAACTATAGAACATTTTATTTTTTACTAATTTTTTCTCAATTTAAATTTTTTCTTTAAATTTTCTTCTCGTATCTCGCATCAAGGGACGATAAAAATATATGCCTGTTCATTTTTGGCGTAGTCTCCGTATTTTCAAAAATTGCAAAAAGTTAACATTTCGAAAGTACAAAATTGAAGATAGCGATTTTTTGCCGTAAACAAAGTCAGCTGTAAAAAACAGCTGTTAAAAAAATCACAAACAAACTTTTGAAGAAACGATTAGATTTTGCGTAACATATTAAATTTAATGCAATTTATTAAAAATTTCTAAAAAAGGTTTTTTGCTTCAATTTTTACCACTGATAGAAGATTGGATGCTTAAAAGAATGGCGCGGTTCTCATTTTCGTAGAACTCTCTGAATTTTTGAAAATTGCACATTTAGAAATAAAGCGAAAAGTACGTGCTTTTGTTGCACTACTAGTTTGAGACTGTGACGTCGTGCGTGCATCAGAATATAATAATAAAATCTCATTTAAGCTTTTAGTAGATCTGCTAGATGGTAAACATACATTTGGGTTTGAGATGGCTAATGATCATGCATGGAAAACAGTTCAGCTATCGGCGACAGGTGCTTTAATATTTTCTTCTCTTTCACTTTATTTATTTGCCGTGCCTCTTCTTTTTCGGTTAATATTTTGGCTACTTCAACTACTCAGACCAGCCCTAAATCTCTCTGCCCTTGGAGAAATACTTTATCCACCTTAATTTTAACTTTCTCGAATACGTTGTAATGTAATGCAGTAATGTAGTATATAATCGATCGAAAAAATATGTATTGTGAGGTCCTGATACAGAAAAGTGGATAAATCGTGTTCCAACATACAGTAATTTACTTCCTCTACCATGTTTTGAAGTCAGATGTCACGAATTGTGTTATGTTGACACGGAAATTGTGTTTTTGCGAATGTCCGTCCGTCCGTCGTCTGCGAACAACACTAGCACCTACACTATGTGAAGGAATTTTTCCAAACTGAACACTCCCGGTCGATTTGACCTCACTCGAATCTCTGCGATTTTAGATAATATTTATTAATTTTTGGGGTACAAGAAACCCTTGGGGCATTTTCAAAAGTTTCTCAAAAACGTCTCCAGATTTTTTCGTTACATTTTTTTATAAAAATAAATAATGAATATGGAATAGCTACGATTTTTACTGTTAACTCTAAATTTTCGAAAGTTACAGAAGTGATTTTTTTTGCGTCTTCCAACAGCTATAATATTGAAGTTATTGATTTTTTCTCCAAATAATAAAAGCTAATTAAAACTAAACTCTGTTTTCTCATCGTGGGGTAGGTTCAAGCTGTACCCTTCGCCCCGCTTGGCGTCACATCCACTCCCTGCTGTCCGTATCTAGGGTCTAGGGAGGGGCCGTCCCGCACTTCCACACCATTTCCCCTCTAGTTCACCAGGCCGGGACCCTATCTGTCGATGATCCGCTGAGGCAGCCGCAGCACTTCCCAGCTAGTTCTTGGTTATCGGCTAGGCGCCGATGATATTCGTGGATCCTTAACGGAATGGTGGCTAATGATAGGGTAGGGCAGGGAATGATGGAGCGATCCGGTGATATGCGTATTAGCAAGGACATGCATAAAGAGTACCCCGAGAAAACCTGCCGCGAACCTGCTCTGTCCACCACAAATTCCACTTGGAACCGCCTGGGATGGAGCCCGGGCACCAGCGGCGGAGGGCGAGCCTTGTCTACGCCATGGGACGCCCCTCCAAATAATAGTTTTTTCAATAATTAGTTCTTTCATTACTGTCAGGTGTATATTTTTTAAAATTTTAATAGTTTTCGAGTAATTTTGGATTGAAATACTTAAAAATATATTTTCTCAAAAACGGCTCCAAATTTCTTCTTTTAACTTTTTGTGCGAATAGTGCTAAATACCTTACAACATTGTGTCAAATGTTTGTAAATATTGCCGAAAATGTGAAATTTTTGTATTCGCTCGCATAGGATTTGGCAGGTAGTTTACTTCGAAATTGGTACAATGACAAAAATGTTAATAAACAATGTGTATATTTTGAACGAAGGAACATGGCAGGCATTTAACTTTAAGTTTTGGAGATTATTTTAGGTAATTTATTAGGAATAATTTTATTACTGAAATGGGTTAGTGTAATTGCAAAAT
Organism: Gryllus longicercus; assembly: GCA_038098605.1. NCBI lineage: Eukaryota > Metazoa > Arthropoda > Insecta > Orthoptera > Gryllidae > Gryllus > Gryllus longicercus. Next base: position 132,833 of record JAZDUA010000895.1, read on the forward strand.
AAAGTAAAAAAATATATTGGTTACATGTACATTAACATATATTAGTTTTAAAAGGATCAGAAAGCTATATGAGGTTTTTTAAGAAGCTACATCTTTCTACAGAAACATTCCTGGGATCTCTATATGCCAGGCTAGCAGATATATGAAATATGACAAACCCGTATGAATGAAACTGGGGAATTTGGTAAACATTTCGTTTTCTTATTCTAATCTGTTCAAACAATAGTTCTTCAAATAAGATCATGTTCAATATTTTTAAAAAACGAGTCGTTTTTATGTAATTTATGCTTATAAGAAAGGCAATTTATAATGTTTGATGTTTTATGACACAATAACTTGAAAGAACGTGTAGTTTGGGCCCAATTTTTACTTGAAATAAAGATAATTTAAATCTTTGGTTCTCAAAGCCGGCTCCAAATTTTTTCTTCAGATAGAGAGGACACTTAAAAAATGGTGCAAGTATAACTTTCATTGAACTCTCTGAATTTTCGAAAATTACAAAAGTTATAAAAATGCGCAAAATGCTGTTGTAGCACCACGTCTTACATTTCTTTTTCGAAAAATAAGGGACACTCCTTTTTTTGCATTATATAGTAAGGCACCTTATGCATACGGTTTGTAATTTTCAGCAACTGGTATAAAATTAATAGTTTTTTTCGTGGTATGTGAAATTGAGAAATGAACAAGGGAAACAAACAAATTATTATTATTATTATTATTATTATTATTATTATTATATTATTGTTATTGTTATTATTGCTATTGTTGTTATTATTGTTATTTACTCGCTTATAGTTTTTTGTTATGAAAATAATTGAAATTAAAAAATGTATAAAAATATCTGTACTGCGAAAATTATATTGTTATGTACGCATGTATACCGATACATTGGTATTCGTATTATTGGTGAACTACATTAGAAGGATGAGTAGAGCGAATATTTGTTTAGCAACTCTCAATTTTCGATGCTAAGGCTGTTTGCACCCAAAGATAAATTGCTGTGGAATTCGTGTTTGCATGCGTGCACGTAATAGTTTCACATCGAATCATAGCCATCTGTCAGCTGTTAAGAGCTGGTGGAAGACAGAAAGGTCGATCGAATGTAGCCGCTTTGAACACTCTGCTTATTGAAAGGTAGACGCTCAGAAGACTGAATTCAATCAACTGTGTTGGCTCCCAGAAATACGATTTATGGAACCGCAGAACCTGAAGAAGGAAGACATTTTAGTACGGTAAGATTATCTGCATATTCTTTTAAGAAAAATACTTATTTACTACATGAGTGGTCAAACTGACAGTTTATTTTGCTAGTGGAAATGTTGTGACACGAGGCTGATAGGCTGAGTAGTGCAATCCTATGATCCAAATAAAATCATTTTTATCTGTATTTTTAGATAGGATTACTGACTAATTGTATTTTATTTCAAGTATGCAAATCAAGGTTTCATGAAGGTCAGAAAAAGCTCAGCAATCACACGAAAGTATTTTCTTTTCTTTGTTGTTTTAACAGCGTTTCTGAACTTTTGAGTATCGTCTCACTTTGAGCTCTAGTACTAAAACGTGAACTTTAATTACTCTTTGTATGACTCAGAAGTAACTGGTTTTCTACGGTACCTCTAAAATATATTAATAAATTAAAAAATAAGTTTGAAATTTGTAGGATAATATTTAATAATAAGTTATTTTTGTTTTAAAGAATTTTATTTACTTGATACTTTATTTTTTAGGCAATTTGTTTGTTCTTTTCTCACATTCATGCAAACTAGACAACTGTTCATAAAATTACATTAGGAAAAAAATCTTTATAGGGCTTCAATTACACAGGCCTGCGATGAAAAAACTTTTTTGAAAATTTCAACTGTCCGTTATGGATTTTTATACGGTGAAATCGAAAATGTAACTAGAAATTCTCCATCATGCGTAGTTTTGTCACAAATTGTCTTTAATTGTGCAGTAGGTCACTGGCAGCTTTCTGCATTTAGCATATAGTTTAGTGATGCCATCTTTGAACTGGTGATACAATTTCTGCAGTTTTTCCTTCACATGACAGTATGTACCCGTTTATGGTATGAGATGAGGGTGTACACCACGGACGTTCAAGATAGATGCGCAAAGGAATTGGATGACTGGCGACTTTTCACGGATTCATAAAAAAAAGTGTGAAAACAGTGCTATTACACAACGGAATCGAGCTTTAATACCCATGGGTCATCTCAAAGAAACTTACGAAAATCTTGCACTGATCCAGTACGACATGTCACGAAATATATAAAATACAGTACGACAATTAGGCTGGGTGATATGTGGAGACCTGAAGAGTTTGTGCATTCTTCTTGGACAACAGTCTGGGTGTACATAGTTTCCTTGTTTCCTTTGAGAACGGGACAGCCTTGCAAGAATGAATCACTGAGAACAATCAGAATGGTCCCCAGGAACTACTTCAGAACCAGGAAGTAAGAATATTTAAAGGAAAGGTCTTGATACAAAGAAAATACTGGTATCACCTGTGGAAATAAAATTAGGACTTAAGAAACAGTAAACAATAGTTCCGCCAAGAAATGGGATGCGCTTTAAACATATCTGTGATAAAATTCCACACCTCTCAGAAGCCAAGATAACGGAAGAAATGTTTGTCGGACCAGGCATGAGAAGAGTCCTATTAAGACGGCTTCACACATTATTTCGCTCGTTATTCGGGGAGTAGCGAGCGACCGCTCGCGGAATCCCGCGTCGTGTGGATGAGTTGCTTGCTATTTGCCGAGCGATGAACATTCGGTGCTCGCCCTACCCACCACGTGGTCTTTTGCATACATCAAATGAAGCGAACATTCGCCGAGGACATCAGCTGCTCGGGATTGGTCGCTCGCAACTTGGAAAATGCCGAATGTGTGGAGCCGCCTTTAGATAAATTTATCACAACGATCACAAATGTTGAAAAAAGAGTTTGGATTTCCTTTGAAAGAGTGGTTAAGAACTTCCTAGGACACAAGAAAAATCCGCATTGTGTAATAATTGTTAAAAATTTACTGAAGAACATTAAAGTTTTGGGATGTTGGACGAGCTTCAAGACTCACTTACTGCATGCACATTTAGAATCCTTTTCGGAAAATCTTGGTATGAGCGAGGAGAACATTTCCACCAAGATATTAAGGAGATGGAAAAGTATATCAGGGTCGATAAAACGTAAATATGATGGGCGATTATTGCTGGATGCTCTACCGGGACACGTGACGAGGCCTAAAGAGTAATACTCACAGCTTCACACAAAAAAGAAAACAATGTTTTTAGAAATAAAAATCTATTACATAGCTTGTATAATAAAAATTGTGTGTATTATTTGCTACAAAACGTATTTTATTTTTCATGCAGCCTTAATAACCATGATAATGTAATTTCGGGTAGCTAAAAACTTCAGATTGCGTTGTGAAAAAATGGTGCGTGATGGAATAACTGAGCTAAGATATGAAATCAGCATCCTAAGAATCTATATATTTGTATCAATGTTTTAAAAAGCTTTGATGACCTTCAAATTGGCAGGCCTGTGTTATCAGTGTTTTCGACAACGATCACGGTGAATTGTGAAAAGCAGTGTTCGAATACAAGTTCTTTTTAATATGTTGAATTGAGCATGTAAATATTAGATATGAAGCAGGGGAGTCCCTACTAAACACTAGTTGATTAAAAAAGTTTTGGGCTCTGGTACATGGTATCTGTTCTTACGCTAACCTTTCTAACGTATGCTTAATAAGCGAAAGTAGCAATGCAACCAGGTAGGATCTACGGCCAGTGCATTTTACCGAGAGAACTCCCCTCGACAAATCGGGCTCTTAGGCATGTTTAGCTCCCTCGGTTTAGGGGGCTTTTATGGGACTGTATCGGCATCTGTTACCCTTTTGGTGCGTGATTACCCCTTGGTTTGTAGGTCGCCATATTAGGTTGGGAAATGCCACCTATCTGAGAAGTAGGGCTTGAGCCGTTAGCTCACAACTCTCTGATCGTACGCCGCGTGTTGCAGATATGTTACCACTGATAATGCCAAAGTATAACTCTGTAATCCCGTCGTCGTGAAGGTCTTGAAATAATTTATAAATTTACTTAAGCCCCACAATTTTAAAGCGGTGAAGTTAAATATCTGCTTAAAATTAAAAAAAAATAAAAATAAAAAATTGGCAATTTTAGAAAATACTACCCAAGTACAAAAGCAAAAAGCCGCAGGGAAAACAGAAAAGAAATTGTAACAAACCCGACAAACCTGAGCAGAAATCATCAACAGAGCGCGTGAGGCGCCTTCAGCTTAGAGCTCGTCAGGCGAAGATGTTTGACGATCGCTTCGCCTCACTCAAGAGACAAGGACGTGTGAAACTGATACACGATTCACCAAAACCAAAATTCATTCAACGACTCTCTCTTTGACATTACCCATAAATTATGCCTAGTGTCACACGATAAATATTTCAACTCAAAACGTTATCGGACATTTTGAGATCCTCTCGCCTAATTCTTCTAGCCCGCCAGAGAGCCTCTTGGTGAGGGCGTGTGCCGCCTGCGCAGCGCAGTGATGGCAGGCGCAGGGCCCGTGCGTGTGCTGCGTGCCCTCGTGTTGGGCGCGGTGGCGGCGCCGCTGGCCGACGACCCCGCCGCCGCCAACGCCCTGGCCATCCTGCAGCAGGTCAGCCTTCCTGGCACCTTTCCTTCCTACTCTATAGTGTAGGGAGTGTTTAAGTGATCGAGAGTTAAAAAAATTAGTCGCCTCATCATCTCAGAAAAAATCCATATATAAATATATTTCTGTACATAAATTCCCTTATGTATTGTTCGAAACATTAAAAAAAATAATATAACTTAACATAATAATTATGATACGAGTGGTAAAAGTGATATTTTATTTTTGAAGTAGGAATGATTGAAGCATGAGACCGTAGGCTGGGTGGCACAATCCTAAGAGCAAAATAAAACCACTTTTACCACGTGTGTCATACACAATTTTTTAGAAAGCATTGCTTACTTTCCTTTTATTTTATTCCACGTGATAGGTAACTTAATGTTTCATTAAGGTCAGCGGTAACTAAAACGGTAAGACAACAGTAATTTGTTTTCATTGTGGCAGCAACAGATTTATCTAAACACTTGAGGATTATCTCACTTTTAGTACTAGGTACTTTAATATTGCACGCATGCCCTGAAAAAACTTCTCTTACTAACGGATGCCTAAAAAGGAATTTATTAATTTTTAATTAATTTTTCTGAGATGTTCGAGCAACTAGTGTTGGACCACTTAAAATAGATTGACCCCAATGCAAGAATAATCTTTTAGCAAAAATTAACAAATCTTAACAGGAAGATCCCTAGAATAATTTCCTTTCATACTCATTTTCTGATCTCGAATTTGCAGTTGGAAATACACTAATTCAGATTGTTTGAGCTGCAACTTCGCACTCACATTGGATCGCAAGACCTATCATCGCATTTACAAAGATGAGTTTTTGTAATGTCTCTAATCTCTCCACAAGCCTCCCAGTGTTGGCATACTCTTCATCTACTAATAAGCGAGTTTCTTCTTTCAACGATTCTCTTAACCTGTCCCTTACGTTCTGTGTACTTTTATCGACCCGAATTCATAATGTGACTTCAACACTTCACACAGTTAATGTAAGGATACATCAGAGTAAATGATGTAGAATTCAGTTTTACTTTGAAAGTCTACTTTGAAGTTTACGAACTTACAATTTCGGAAAGTCTGAATAGATGGTGTTGGTTCATTATAACAAGAGAGTTACGTTACCATATTTGCACATGTTATTGCGAGCAAACGATATGACTTTTGCAAGAAAATAAGATTCAGACTTCAAGAAAGGAATATAAAGTTTTATAGTGCATATTTTTGCATATATTAGAAATAAGTGCATATATAAGTAGTTCGTGCACATTGATGTATATTTTGATATTATTGTCCTTCTCAAGACTGTCGCTTTATTTATCTCTTCAGCAGCTGAATTCTAAGGTAAGCAGGTTTTTTTTCAGTCCTTTGTGAGAGTATCACTAACAGTGTGGGACGCCGAGGAGACAGTAATTCTAAGAAATAGCTTTGCTCAGCTGGCATTCTGTCGACTGGTTCACACCAAATACTATAGAGATAATACAGGACACTTTCCCGTTCTGCCACGGAACCGATTGAAACAAGTTCCTACTAGCGTTCCTAGTGTCAGAACATGGTAATTCAGCGCCAAATAGAAACGTCAATATCATCCTTAGGGAAGAAATATTTTTTTTTAAATTGACCTAATGAATAAGGCCCATTTTTACCTCCTTTTTCTGTGACTTAATTATACTGAATGGCTCAAATTAAGGAAAATAACAACGTACAAAAGAGATGTTTTATATATTCCACGAATAAAATGCTTACAAATGCAAGATTTTTCTTGCTTTAACACTTCCAGTGATACATTAGGTACTTTTTTCGTTTGCTTTCTTTAAGAAACAATGTATCAATACATTAATGCCTCTGCTTACATACAAATTAATCCACTCCTCACATACAATATCACCCAATTGAATATTAATGATTTGCATTAATTTTTTACCTCAAGTTTACAGTGACGTAAACAATTTAAAAAGTCTCTATCAAAAACATACTTAATTTTAGAAAACAAACTAAAAGATAATTCATTTGGATAGAAAAGAGTGGCATTCACATACTCCTTAGTCAGAATATGCAAGTTTCTTAATTTATGCTTTTCATCAACACTCGATAACGCATTCTTACAACCATCATGTGGCAAGGTACTACATAACCAGCCACATACACAGTACTCAGCATTTTTTTGTACTAAACATGCAGGAATATCTTCAGTCTTATCCATTTAAACAATGTTTGTTACACACAATTCAATTGGAAACGGTAATGTGCAAGTAGTCTCCAATTTAAATTTTTTAATTAAAAAGCGACTCACGTAAATGGCACAATTACCGTCCTCTGATAGCTGCAGTAACCAATTAGTCATAGCTAATCTTAGTGACAGCCGAAACTTGTGGGCGTCAGGTGTCACATTATTTACCCCTTTTCCTCTAAACAGAAAAAAAGATACTTTGTACAATCTTCTGTAAGTCGTCTTGTTAGGAGATAGCAAAAACCAAAATCATCTTTCAGTTCTCTCCATAACATTTTCAACACTGAAATATTTATGACCCATCCCTTAGAGCAATTAAATTTTGTAGGCTGATTGGTTAAAACTGTTAAATTTCCTAAATATTCTAGCATGTTCTTTAGAAATGAAAAGTGTTTCCTCTCATCATTTAAACCACAACGGAACTCCTTTGGAGAGTTATTGCAGGATGAATTAAAAATATCAAAGAGTGTGTCTATTGCTTTAATAAAATTCGCAGTAGACAATGCTTCGGATGACATTGAATTAAATTGCACATGTGTCATAATACCAGAGCTGACACAGTGACTAAACACATGGGTTGCTAAACACACTCGCATATTACTAAATGGAGCCAACTCAACACATTGCTTACTTAATTTAGGAGCAAGTCTTGGTTTCATTGTCTTATCTTTGTTATAAAATTCAACTATGTGACTCCAGGAACACTTACAATCATCATTCACAATATCAAACTTAAGTAAATTGTTTCGAACAGCCTTTAGCGTATGTGGAGAATAATATAAAAAGTACACTTTATTGTCATTGAGTTCAATGAAAGGCATTTCTTCAGTGACACCTAACAAAGATCTCATTCGTATATTGTTACTTCCTTAATCACAAACCAGTCTTAGGAATGAATACAGTCACCATTATTTTTGTAAGGACCACCACCTCTTTCAAATAATCACCTGGCATAGCATCTTTACTCAAATAATACCCTACAATTTGCTTCTAATTTACTCTAAGTCCTTGCACTAAAATTACCTTTGCTTGGTTGGCATGTTGGAGGGAATTCATTGTACTGAGTTTTCCTAAATCAACAAACCCATGGAACTCATCAGGTCAAGCATCATAACCAATATTATTTTTAAGTGACATTTCATCAATCACAAGTGTCACCACACGGTCAGCAGCACTTAATTTCTCCGCTTTCAGCTTCATCAGAGACAAAATAGTTTCATTTATGCCTGGAGAAATGTTCAGATTCTGATGCCATCTTCGAAGCAAACGGATGGTGTGGAGACAAAATAACTTTTCCAACATTTTACACGCTTTTGAAGAGCAATAATAAATTGCTAAAGCAAGAGTCTTGTCATTGTCACTTTACCGCCTCCCTCTCTTGTTGCGTCCAAAATTAGTAAAAAGACTTTTGAGAAAGGCATTTGAAGAGGTGTTTGAGCTCCCCAAAAAGCGTACTACATCACCCTTAGCCACAGGTTTACTGTTTTTCAGCTGAAAAATTTTGGCCTTTAATTTATTTACCAAAGCATTTTTCTTTGATATGATGCACTGAGCGCTTCGCAACTTTTGTGTGCGAAATTTAACTTTCAATTCACTTTTATGTTGCAAATTTCTTAAATCACACGGAACATTTATATGCTCCTGAACTTCATTGCTTGACGATTCTTCAGGGTCGTCTTCAACTCTTTTTCTCTTCTTGGGACTGCTTCTTTTAGTGGATGGTGTGCTGATGCTGGGAAGATTCTGTGTTGGAACAGACCCAGGTTTTAACCTAAAGGTTAAAACCTGGATAATAAATAAATTAAGGAATTTTATGAAAAAAGGTTAAAAGATTTCTTTAAATACTAAATTACTGAAACTTTCTTTTGCATTTTACATTAAACTCACCATTGACTGAACTGTCGTGGGTTCCTGAAGTCCGTTATAACGAAATGATCAGAACATATCATATAGGTTTTGCAAAATCGTGGTAATACAACGTCCTTCCTGTAAACTTCGTCCAAATCCGTCTGTTTGCATTTTAAAACCCACTGATCACATCTGAAAGAATATTTGTTAGAGCATATTATTACAGAGAGACGTCGTCAAATTGTATAAAGTAGCCTCATTAACGTTCAAGATTCTTCAAGTCATACCTGTTTTTATCACGCGAAAACGTGAAGAACAAACGCGAGTTCTTTTCTATTTCATAATTAAAACAGCCAAAAACTGCACAATTTTTTCTTCCATTAGGAAGGATGCCAAGAACAGTATTGTGAAATACGTTTTTCAGAAATTGTCCAGAAAGACAATCAATCGAGCAGAAAACAAACACCAACAAAGCACTGATCTCACGCTATATGGGCTTTCACCAGGTTCTGTCACTAGATGGAGTTGACATCAGTGTTTCTCGATATATCGCGAAGTGTCTTGTATTGTCTCTACAGTATTTGGTTCACACTAGATGTCCATCTCATGGATTGCATGGAGTAACAGATGAGGTACGCCATCAGTCTCCGGAAGTAAATGCAATGATTTCCACAGTCAAGTAGGTGATTGTGAAGGCTCCGTCACGTGTCAGACAGTACACGTAGTTACTACCAGGTTAGCGACTACCACCAGAGCCTATTCTTAACCGCCGGGGAATTTGGATTAAAGCTGCTCTGTTCTACTACAACTAGTTGCAGGACGTAAAGAAAGTACTGGATACGCTGAACAAAGGAGAAACTGCCAGAATACCGGCTAAAATTCATGCAATATCGATGGTTTCCAGACCAAGCTGGCATTTATTAAAGTTCATTTTAAAAATTATCCCACGACAATCACCAAGTTAGGAGAAAGGGGATTGCCACTTTCGGTACTTTTGGACAGTATGATTAATTTACAAAACAGGTTATATCAGGGTCATTGGACAAACTAGCAACAAAGATTGAAAAAGAAGGGGCGAGAAATCCCGACATTAAATTTATTCGTGATGTAAGTGAAGTATTAACTGGAATAACTGACAAAGAATTGCAGGGTTATTCTCCTATTGGCCTCATTTAAATTCTGTCCCTTAACGTCTTCTAATGTGGAACGTACGTTTTCTAGTTACAAAACTATTCTAACAGAAAAAATAAAATCTATGTCAGTTGAAAACATTGAAAAACAATTGTTTGTATATTGCTACAACAATGCGTGTAAGTAAATGTACTGCGCGTTAATAAACAGCATTTAAATAGGTATAATAAAGTATTTTATTGATAATGTATCCACATTTATTGTGCGTATAGTAAGATTTTTTCGGCATATTGCCCGGTTTTTGTGAATATTGTCAGATTTATTCTGCGTATTGTCAGTTTTTGGGTGCATATGTAGCTGCTTTTACGTCCATAAATTCATGCATATTTTCACGATTTTAAATGCACATAAATCTGCCCTCTAGAACTTGTTGAAATAATGCCATTGAAGAGGTTGCCACACAAATTGGGAGATAGCAGGATCATTCAAGGCGTAAAACACACTAAGAAAAGTATAATTAACATCAAAGATATCGTAAAATATAGAAGTCATTTACATTGCGATGAAAATAATTTTCAGTGCTGTGGAAAATTCGTGTATATTGCAGGCCTCTCGGCAATATGATAAGGGATTTGTGTAGTTAGCATGAAGACATCTCTCCGCTGCCCACTGGTCTTTTCAACCTTAGGGTGGGCGTTCTCATCGAAAATATATTTTCGAACATTTGGAAGGAAAGCGCGCAGTTATAATTTTTCGCTGGACGGGAATCGAATCTGAGATTGCGCCTTAAAAAGCAAGCACGCTAACCAACGAGCCACCAAGGGCTTTGTTAAGTAGACTAGTCTTCGTAATTCTTGTTAAATTAAGATAAATGGTACCACTTTACATGGAGAATCATTGATACTTAAAAACATCCAATTTCTTATTACCAACTTCTTGAAATATTCACATTTAAAAGCCGCTTCATCAGATGGACAGACAGACGTTTTGTCGTCAATGAATGTTTCGGAATCACGAAAGCACAACACGCATACGGACTACAAAAGTCCGGTAAGGAAGTAATTGGACTGTAATTTAAGGAAGGACTAATATGTATGTATCACGTATTGCGCCACAGCTTGTGTGTGAATCAACCCATCGCGATCCGATTTTCCACTTTTAGGACCAGTTTTCCTAATACCTTTAGTAAATGCTGATATTGTGCCACGTTTTGCTTCTGGACATAAATGTTCCTTCACTACCCGAACACATTTTCTTGAGCTCAGAGGAACATATTCAAATATTTAGTAATGTTCCCGCCGCGGTAAATCTATTCTGTCGCGAAAAGCACGACAAGAAATAGTAGCTAAAATCTTAAGCCTATCTGCCTTTGCATATCGTTTTTATCCAATATAACCGAATATTTAAAAAGACGCTCGTTATATCTTAATACAGCCTCGACCAACCTTACCCTGCAACCGTTGAATGCTTGCACGGCAGATTACTCTAAGATTTGGGTTGAGGCAATATTTCACACACGATTTGCTTATGAGTTAGGGTAGAGATCGCAGAGCTCAAGAAAACTTGCGTTGATTGCACGTCTCCCCATTGTTCGACACATAGTTTTAAACTATTTTTGACGTTGAATAACAAGTAAAATCATTTTCTGTTTGACTATCCGTTGGACGCCGCGTACTAGGCACAGGAGCCAACATTTCGCCCTGAGGAAGGTTGCCGAATGGTGACCGAAAAGTTGGCATGTGTGCCTAGAACGCGGCGTCTCTCGGACAGCTAAACGGCTAATGAATTTACTTTTTAATCAAGGTCAAAAATAGTTAAGAAGCTGTGTGTCGACTCTGTCCGCGGAAGCCTAGTAAATAAAAACATTGTTTCACCTCGCGAGACAAGCTCCAGTTCTCCGAAAATCGCACACCCCCCCCAGTGGCAGGGCGCAGGCGCGGCGGGTCCGGTGGCGGTGGTGGCTGCGGGGGCGGCGCCGGCTGTCGTGGACGCCGTTCTGCTCAGCCTGCAGCGCCGCGCGGCCGGCGTGTACGTGCTGGCGACAGGGCAGCCTGCGCCGGCCGCTTCCACGCACGCGGCGACGCCAGCGCTCCACGCGGCCAACGACGTGTTGCTGCTGTTCCACCACGCGGGTGCGTCACGCAGCTAGGATTGCTCACACTCCAGGCAATATGGTGTAACCTCTCCACATAGCGCGAAATTAAATTATAGGATTCCGTTACGGTTGTTTTTAGGAAAAAGGAAAATAATGTTTGCTGGTTGGACCTTCGAAAATCATTGTTTAAAAATGCAAATTGCTCCAAGCTGGAAAAAACCGGCTCAGGTCTCTGAGAGCATCATTTGATGTCTCTGCAAGGGGACCAAGGGTTTAAATCCCGACGGTGGCAGGATTTTCGACTCTAGCTAATAGAGCTAGGTCGATTTCAGCCGCTCTCTGGAGGAGAGTCCTAGCGACTGGCTGCGCTTATCAACAGTTTTCCGGGGTTTCTCGGATCAACGCCAGGCGAATGTCAGAGCAGTGCTCTGTCAAGCAAGACATGGGCCGCGCGCGATCGTTCCTTCCTCTTCCTTGTTGCATCATACTTTTCTTACACATACTTATTGTAGGTGGCCAAATTGTCAAGGACAGGTCTCCAATTTTTGCCTTTTAGAGTTTAACTGCATTTTTAAAAGAAATTTTTTGGTTTTTGGTTTCGTAGTTACTTTTATTGATAAGAATATATTATTAAAATCATAAAGACAATAAGATATTTAGGTAAAACTATTTTTAGGTAAAATGAATCTTAATATTTAGTGACGCCAAACTTTGATGCAATTATAGCTGCAATGCGTCGCGGCACACTCTTTATACAGGCTTTTACATTTTATTGCAGTTCAATATTTGTTGAGAATTTCAATTAACTGGGTCTTGGTGGTGATCACTTGCGTGGCGATCAGGTGAATTCCCACAAGTTTCAATAGGGTTCATGTCTGGTGAACTACCTGGCTAGAGCAAAACTGTAATCTTTTCTGCCAGTGTTATTCTAAGATTTGTGACACAGTGCAGTATCGTGCATAAAAATGTTTTCTTAATCACCAGGGCTTAATCACCAGGCTTAATCACCAGGCTTAATCACCAGGCTTAATCACCAGGCTTAATCACCAGGCTTAATCACCAGGCTTAATCAGCAGGCTTAATCAGCAGGCTTAATCAGCAGGCTTAATCAGCAGGCTTAATCAAATGTCTTCAAGCTTCGAGCTATATCAGTAGTAGATTTTCTAATACTTGCTTATACTGATCTTGAATGGTCCATTCTACGATGTTTCGTCGTCCTACATACCCTTCGCTGATATCATAGATAACATCATGACACTAACCAGGTGTTCAACCCTTTCCACCAGGTAGTATGAATGGCACTGCTCCTCAGAGCGTTGTCGGACAAACGAACTTTAGTCGACCAAAATCTGAAACGTTTATTCGTCAGAGAAGCATACCTGTAAAATATCACAAAAAAATTATTATTGGTTAAATGCACTAGTGCTTTAAATGTATAAAAATATTGTATTACTCGACTCCAGTCTGCAACAGTTATGTTTCAATGTCGCCTGGCCCATTGCAGTCGCTTCTTCTTCGTGGCCTTGGTGAGATGTTTTTGGATAGTGCGACGGCCGATCATGTTTTCTTAGGCTAACCGTCTCCGGTCTGTCCTTTTGGAAACTTACTAACTCGATGATTATCATCGTAACCAGATGGGAAATCTCTTTTTACGATTTTGGGGGAAGATGGGGGAAGAAGACCTTGAGGTTGTAATGTTACAATGTAAACTAAAATGAAATTCCCTCGTAAAAGTAATGCTTCTCCATTACTTTAAGAACAACACTTAAGTTTTGATTATTTTTTAGAGGAAACACTCGCAAAAACCAATTAAAAATAATTTGTATGTCTTCGTTACTGTAACAGTTTTCAATAACCTTCAACTTGGTGAAAGTAACATTACTTAATTTTTAAATAACGTAGACGACCAATGTTGCCACTTATAAAATACAACAGGAGTGGTAACAGTAATAGTACAAATCGTATCGAAACCAATCCTTTGCTGAAAGAACTAGTTAAACAAGAAATTACACAAATATGAGTACTGTTCCCAATAATTTGGTCACCTACTGTACACTTACATTCATCTAAAAATGTAATATTACCTAAAAAAGATATAATTTTGTTGAAGGTAAGACGTAAGAAACATAATTCGTGTCCTTATTGAGTCACAAAAATAGGATTTTAAGGGCCTGTGATGTCTCTGAGTTTCTGTCACTACTACACGAGAAGAGGAAAGAGGATTGAGATTTCCAAGTGGCCTGATCTGTTCCCTTTATTATGTATGTATTTATTTGTCATTTTATGGTTGAATTACTTGAACATGTTCCAGCTAGCGGTGTTACCAGACCTGGGTCTTATTTTTAATTTATCATGCACTTCTGGGTGTAAGGGAGACGGGTGGCGGACATGACATACTCCCATCACAGAACTAAGATTTTTTGGAATGTATGCCTTTTCTTTCATCTCACATCAATTGAAACTGAGACGATTTGTTTAGAAAGCTACAGCTTCAATTCTGCTCCGGTCACGAATCGAATTGGGGTCGCCTCGCAGAAAGCTGTCCTTAAGCTAAACGGGGTACTTTTAGCCTGCGATATTCTTTGTTACGTCTTAAATATGTTTTACTAGGGGAGGTAAGAGGCAAATGTCTCTCCAAACATAGCACTCTTGTGAGGATGTGTGAACAATTACTTACGAAAAAATGGTAGAAAACCGCCATCCCTTCTAAGCGACCTACTAGCGACCCCGACTAAGCGATTCACGGGAACGATTTTAAATACTAGTTTAGTAATTCCTTTTGCCATCATAGCTCAGTGGTTCAGTTGTGAATGCCAGCTGATGTGTAACAGAGGTGTTCGTGTTATCTCGATTCTGAAACCTTTGAAAGGAACGTCTCTGACTTTTAATTACAGTTTGAATTCGCTTAGGCCGATTCTAATTCCTACCGAATGAAATACAATATGTTTTTAACATTGTTTTTAGTGACGTAATCTACAATTTCGAACATAACAAAGGTCAATTTTGATTTGCAGAATTTTAATATGGTGATGTTTGTAAAATGAGCCCCGAACTGTGATGGGTATATGTTAAGGGGCAACTCAAACGTTAAGGGGCTCGTTTTACATACACTACAACCAGTGGCCGCCTTCTCCCTCCCCTTCTCCCCCCCCTCTCTCTCTCTCTCTCACACACACACACACACACACGCACACACACACACACATGCATACATTGCTGATATATATTACATATTATATATTACATATTATATATATAAATATATATAAATAATGAAAATTAAACACGAGGCTTCTTATGAGCTCTGGAAGCATACTGAGCAGGACCTTTCATCAGCAGTGAGAGTTGGCCGCATTTCTTTTGACAACACCCGCTTCTACTTCGCTCTGAAAGGACCACACCGAAATATTTACGACTAAGGTTGGGTAACCGCTTGGCAACTCAGCACGGTTCCACAACTGTTTTTCAGGAATGCCACGAGTTCTACTTGCATTGTATAAACTGCTTCAAAATTTTTATTTGCCCTTTTGCTATAGAATATTTTCCATAAGTTCACTGTACAAATTTAAGGATAAAAGTACAAGCTTCTTTTCCCAGTACTCACTATAAACCGGGTAATTCGCAGTTTACAAATTATGACGAAACACAATGTCCATTCGACGCTGTTTCTTTTCAGAAAAATTTCCTATGACTTTTTCATTGTAGTCATTGATTTCTCTCACTAACGACTTCTCGATTGACAGCATAGATAATGCAGAAAGTCTGTCCTCTGACATGGTGGTCCGTAGGAAGGCCTTGATGCGATTCAATGTTGAAAAACATTTTTCAACTTCACTAGTAGTCATAGGAATTATAACAAGAACTTTAAGAAGCTTAGCAGTGCATTACAGACTTTTGCAAATTGTTTTCTACAATGAATGCCAAAATGTCAGTAGCACCACACACATTACGAAAATCGCTGGTAATATACACTACTTCTAATTTAGTTCTTAATTTTGGCCGATGGATCAAGAAATGGATACACTGCGCAAGTGTCCTGCACATTCGTTTCAGGGAAGGTTTTATGATATTTTGGAAACTTTTCGAAGTTAAAAAGACATCACACACTTCTTTAGCAGCAATGTTTCGAGTCATGTGATCATCTTGTTGCATCTTTGATTCTTGCTGCGAGTAATTCACATCTTTGAATTGAATTATTGTATCTATGTCACATCTATGTCAACGTCACATCTCTGATCATTTCTTCAAAGTACTGAATGGCTTTCTTAGCATTTACTGCATCTACTGCCTGTTTTTGAAGTTGGCTATAAAGAATGTCAACATGAGGCATTATTTGTGGAACACGTTCAATCAAGAAAGAAAATCAGGCTGACTATTTTACGTTTCAGTCCTCTAGCCTGGGAAATACTGATAGTTTGTCTGTAAGTAATGTAAGTTGTAAATGTGTACTATAAGTAGTAATTTCTATTTGCTCAAAACACTGATACAATAACTCCTTGTATTCAAATACAGTTTCTACTTATCGAGACTAACCATCATAACTTTGGGATATAACTTTATCTCCTGTCACATGTGAAAGAATTTGTTTTACATATTCCGCGATTGCTGTAACGTCTCGACCTTTTGGATTAGTAAAAGTAAACAATCTTTCTATTGGCTTACCACACCGTAAAACATACTGCCACACAATGACGAATTGAAAAGTGGAAGAGATATCCGTAGCTTCATCTGCTATTATAGCAACACATGCTGATCTTCGTATTTTTGTCTTAATAGCTTCTCGGCAAACATCTAATGTGCATTGCAACAAATCATTTTGAATTTACTTTGATATTCCTCTGAACACTATTGCTTGGTTATGATGATCTTTTAAAGCAGAATATAATTGTGGCGTAAAATCAACCAATCATCTAAAGATCCCAGGATACTACTTGTTGGCGAGTCGTCGTGTCCGCCAAGTGCCAACTCAAAAGCTCCATAAAATTTAACACCATTAATTATCTGTGAGCGCACATACCTGTTTTTCATTATTTCTGCGCGTTTTATTTTCGACATTGCCCCTGAGTGCCCTGTCCAGTTTTTAAACAATGCCATGTCCCCCCAAGATCTTCAACTCCAATACAGGCATTCATGTGCACTTTACAATTTTCGTGTTTGGACAATTTCTGTTTCAGATGCCCTAAATCACTAACTTCCATGTTGGCCCATGTTCCATTTTTTTCCGCAGTAACGAGCAAGCACGGAAAACAGTATATACTATTCGTTATTTCACATTCATAAGCCCAATCATAATTGTCGTACGTAGAATCGTTAAACTCCCTGGTAACTTCCCTAACTTTACATATACTACTCAACTAAGTTTAAGGCAGGTGTCGGTCTACCATTAGTTCTAATTTGCGACTTTCCTTCAAGAGACAATTGTAAGAAATTCACGCGTTTAATGTTTTCAACGCGACTCATAATGATTAAACACTTGATAGAATAACGAATACTCCTTCTTCGGTGTTTCAAAACACAATAGAAGGTACTACATACGTTTATAAAATACATACGGGTTTTCATACTCTCCGAAAATGGATACTCTTGGATTTGAAATTGCAACTCAGTTTAAGAAAATTAACATATAACATTCAATTAACACAATACTTATTAATTCAACACTGCACAGCAACGCGTTTGCGCTAGCGTAGAACTGCTATTTTGGAAGGGTTGAAAACGCTTTTAAGTAGCGTGAGATCACACACTTCCTTCGTACAATGCTTTACTTATCTGAAAACTTATGGTAACCGATTGTTATATCTACGAAACATGTCCAAGCCCTCGCAGAAATCGTCAGTGCGTAGACGCAGTAATGCTCGCATCGCTGACTCAATGCTCCGTGCTTCCATAAGCCACCGTTGTCCATCCTCTTTCCCCTCCAGCCCCGCGCCAGCCTACACCGTTCTATCTTCGTTCGCATTTGGCGAGTGTGCGCCGGCTGGCTTTCGCGAAGAGCATTGCCAGTGAACTGGCAATCGCAGCTTCCGTCTTTTGAAATCTCAAGTTTCGTAAATCCTTTGAAAGAATTCCCCTCTTGTAAGATATGTTTAAGAGAAATTGCACCGAAGTAATTTGGGTGTGCACATGCAAACGTGCGAAAACCCACGAGCCGCCACTGCTTAGAGCATGTTTTCGTACTATTTTTGTTTTAGATGCTACGAATGTTTCTAGGCTCAAAACCAATAGGAAAAACTGGAATACTGACGACAGTAATAAGGCAATAGAGGCAGTTAGGAACAGAAATTGGGGTTTGAAAAAGGCCTCCAAAACGTTTTTCGTCCAAAACCTCTTAAAAGGCTCGTCCATGTTGACAAACCCTTGAAAGAAGTAGCTACAGCTCAATTAGGAAGAAAACATATTCTGATGAGCTAGAAAAAAGTCGAGTATTTACTAATCAAGGAAAGTAAATTCTACGCTAATGAAGAAACGATGTTCGCAGGGTAGCCTACCAACTTTGTGAAAGCCAAAGAAAAAACACATGACTGTACATAAAAAACCGTAAAAATGAAAAAGTTAAAAGCCCAAAACAGAGTGGTAAAAAAACCAAAACTGCACATGAGCAAGGTTTCAAAAGACAACTTCATGAATACGAGAAATCACAAGAATCAGACTCCTCCATTAATTCAGGAGTCTCTAATTTAGAAACCCTAATGGAGGTGAAAGTCGCGATGATTATCAAGCGACTAATTCGTTTTGTAGTGAAATATTTTCAGCAGACCTTTAGACAATAATATTGTTGGCAATGAAAATTTAATATAACTGTTTCATTATAAATGACAACGAAAACTCACCACAATGCCAATATTAAATATTGAGTAATTCAGTCGTATTTTTACCACACGAGACATGCATTGATGACGCCGTATTGCTTCTGAGAAAAAAAAAAACTATATTAGTGGGGCTTGAATGTGTTCTTATGATCACCATAGTGACTCAGAGTAGAAATAAATGTTTGAAGATATTCCAGATGAAATAATAAAAGAAACTGAAAAAGGCATGGAAACATTACTTCCCACGAAACGTAAACACCGGTATGAAAGATTGTAAATGTCAGAAATGGAAAAAAACGGGTCACTTCTGACTCGGTCCTTCTAATTTCAATTTGCGTTCAGTGAAGCCCACTGAACCACATATAATCTTTGATTTTTTCTCACTGAGAATCCCAAAAGTTGTAGTGTTTTCGATATTCATCTGAATGGATTAGGCGACTCTAAACGTTGCTACGCGATATTAGTAATAAAAATGAAAGTAAAGATATTGAGGTTTTTCCCACTTACGTGTTATCAAGTGGAATTTGAAAACTATGGCAACACCTTTGATTACAGTGCACTTTGGATCCAGAAATACCAGGATAAAAGAAGATGTAAACTGGAGACGGTGTATCGATGGCAGACCCAAATGTGCTCGATTATTATCAACCTCTTAAACTGTAAGCAGACTGGGAAAGACAAATCTGGTTCCTTGTATATTATGTAACGGACACAGCAGAGAATTACCCTATCATACAATAATATTCATGCGCGTGTCTCAATATAGCTAGAATAAATAAAACTAATAATCCCATACTTTACCGAAAAATTATAGTAGCTTTCGTTGTTCTAGATAAAGCTGTGAGGGATATATTTTTACTTTCTTGCGTACTTTTTAGTAAAGAGAAAGTGATGTAATACTTCAGCAATAAAACCTGTGATTATCCGGCTGAGCAATTAATACCAAAAGGTGGGTATTATTGTTCTTATTAATTATGTTAAATTACTTCCTCTAACACGTTGTGTTGTTAGAATTCGCATTTTCATAGTCTGTGATACAGCAAAATTGGTTTATGGCAAAACGTCTGTCTATCAACAACGCTAACGGTTAAACCGAAAGTAGGATTGTCATCAAAATTGAAATTCTTTAATCGATCTGATTTTTATCGCGGTCCCTTGAATATAAAACCGACGTTTTAATTTTGGGGGTACTTTACTTGAAGCCGCAAGGGCACTTTCAGTGTTTTCTCAAAAATAGTTTTTTGATTGAACTTTTTCGAAACCCCAATCCTTTTCTGTGAAAATGAGATCCATATTTCAAATTTTCAGGATCGCTTGTCATTTTCTGAAATGCAGCTCCAAATTTTTTCTTTAAACTTTTTGTACGAATAGTGACAAATGTATCTAATAAATGCTCTGGGGCCATTTTTATTTATTCTTTTGATATTTTAAAATTACAAAAATGTAATTGTTTTGAAATATCTCTTATGTCGCTAAGATTTACATTATGGTATTTTATATACATATTTTCATTTGTGGACAAAAGTGCTTCACATGATTTTTGATGAATTTTCTCAAATATTTAAAACTTTTCTGAGAAAATTAACGGGAAATAGCGAATTTTCATAACCGCTCTAATAAGATATTCTCAAGAACGTCTCCAAATTTTACAATGAAAATTTGTAGATAGAATCGTTCTACTCTTCTGTCATATTCTTAAAGACATATTTCAATTATACTATTAGGGGAGGTGACAGGTGAGAAAATGTGGAAAAAAATCGTTTTGATGACAATTGGTAGCTGGGAAGAGGTCACGACAGTACCGACAAGCTATCCTAGGGTAAAGTGATTAGAAAAATATTGTGAGATAGTCTGTGTCATTTTCTAGTACCACTAGTTTGAAACATCAAAAGAATATACTAAAATGGCGTTCGTATCATGTTATGCACTGCAATAGCACTGTCCGTACAAATAAGTGAAGAAAGCTTATTTTTAAAATTGTCGTTATTTCAAGCATGTTCTAAGCAAGCAAAAACTACCCACATTTTGAAAAAAAATATGTTCTTATTTAAAAATCTCAATCTAAAGAAAAGATTTATTTTAGAAGAAGAGCCTATTTTAAATATTCTTCAATAATGTAGCTACAGGAAGACGTCGAAACAATTTTAATTTTTCGTTATTTTCGAAAATTCAGTGAATTTCAAGAAATAGCCTATACGTCTGCTTTGCTCTATCCCACATTTTAGGTATCAGGGGACCCTAAAACGTGTATTTACGTTGAAATCGCGAAATCAATTGTCCACTGCATTACATAACTTTCTCTGTACAATGTGTATTACGAAGTATATTCGTATGTATACGAGAAAGCAAAAGTGACGAAAGATATTAGAAAACCAATTAGTGCGACCATATCTGTGCCATTCTGTAGCACCACTAGTTTTAATTTTGTTTCATGATTATTTTTTTGTATTTGTACCGCAGATCCTTATAGACTACAATCTACACAAGGACCAACATACCAACACACCAATTTTGAAACAATACAGACTAAAGCAACTTACGAATGTTGACAAAAACCAGTCCAATTAGCCTCCTCCCTTCTATGGCTAAGATACTTGAAAAAGTTATCATATTCAGATTCATTAAATACTTTAAGAAAAAGAAGCAATACCGGACTTCCAATTCGGCTTCAGGTCTAACATACGGCTTCAGATCTAACAGTTGGTGTCTTCCACACACCACCTTCTTTGTGTAACCGAATCCATAGCCACTGCATTTAATTGTTAACAGTACACATTAGTAATATTTCTAGACATTGGAAAGATCGTCAGTCTAATACACTGGCTTGCTTTTCCAACTTAAACAACTAGGAACTCCCCAATACTTATACATTATACACAACATATCCGAGAACTTAAAAGTGAACGAAAACAACACACTCTCCAAACAACATAGAATAGATGCTCCGCAAAGCTCATGACTCTCCCCCGACTTTTTAATATTTTTTTATCTGACATTCCTCTACCAATCACCTCCAGCATATCTCTTTCCGCAGACGACACAGCATTCTTCAATTCACACAACGATATACTATGCAACCACGGATAACTTGAGAAAACGATCTAATAACCTTCACTCAACGGACGGAAGACTGGAGAATTAAGATGAATGTTGCAAAATCACAAGCCAAAATTGTCCCTTCTCACCCTTTATCTCACTACTCGTCCAAAATGTTCATTCGCCTCAATATCCATTCATTGGCAAGAACCAATCAAAAATCTAGGATTCACATTAGCACAGAATTTAACACGGAAATACAGTAAAATATATCTAATTGATCAAGACAAAAAAGTCCCAGTTTTGGCAGGTTTCCGTTTTATGTAGGGTTGGGCCATTAACGACACTTGTGATTTATATTTCCGTTCTGAAACTAGTAAATTCATGTAAGTAAAGAAGTAATTAAATTAAATTAAAAGTTACATAATTTTATTGTGATTATAATATTTTTAAAATATTAATATATATTTACTTTTTACGTAGTTATGGACGAAATCATCAAAAAATGAATACTAAACATTCTTCATTGACATCTTCCGAGTTTTTCTCGCATCTATAAGTTTGACCTTTTTATCTAATGTTAGAGAACGTTAGAATTTTATGGTTTTCACATTGTTAAACTTGTTGTGACACTCAAAATGTACACACAACCTCACTGCCTAATGGCTGAAATCGGACTGCTTGTTAACTCTTTCAAAGCACAATGCCTAGAGTACTATGATTTTCTGATATCCTCTCAGGGCCTTGAGAAATGCGTCTCTGGCCGGGATGTTGCTATTTTTACCTGGGGCGCGAATTGAAGCCATGCCCATACACCTTCCCACGCTCAGAGAGGAGGAGGAAGAGGAGAAGGGGGAATTCCCCTACGGCCTACTCCTTGAGAGACAAGTCCCACCCGGTCAGCAGGTCAAATTCTATGCGTTCAGCTGAAGCCCCTCTCCTTCGGAGTGCAGTTGCTACGACTAAATCTCTTGGGATAGATAATTTAAAACTGACTTGCAGATGCATTCATTACATTAAGAATATCTTGAGTCTTTGCCAATCGCAGTCAGTTCGAAGGAATTTCGTTTTATAAAGGTTTTCCTCCTTATAGGACATGAAAAACTGTTTCGTTTCCGGGTTGGACAGATTCCGTTTTATGCTGTGTAAGATACCATATAACTTCACGGTCCAGAGATATTTCCCCGTTAATACAGGATACCAATGCGTACAAGTTCCGGTTTAAACAGATTTTACTGTACCACATGAACTGTTCACACTGTTAACATCACACTGTTCACAAATCACAAACAAAATTATTTAAACTATTTCGTATTAAATCACAAATCATCTCTTATTATAGAAAGTGCGAAAATCGTTTACAATCAATATGATGATCGCTTATTTACGCATACCCCGTATGGGTAAAAGCACACACTGCGACATTAACAAATCGTCTCGACAATTATTTCAGTACTATACATACCTTTTGCGGCTCTCATACGCAACCAATCTTTATAAATGACGTCTCTAAAGAAAGAGAATATCACAGAGACGTGACGAATTGCACTTTGACTTTAAAATATAAAGGATTTGTTTATAAAACGCAACTAAATATTCATATCAAATGCAACCTGCAGCACGCAGTCAGCTAAATCGTTAAATAACTCCTAAACGAAGAGTTTTATGAACTAAAAAACTAAATCTTTCGACCTCAATGAAACGTTCCTTTCATTGTAAACTACAGGATGAGATATTCTTGGATATTGTATTGTTTTTTGCAGGTTCGGTACTTATAGAATACAATAATGCCACCTATATTTCAACTCTTGGTGAAGGCGGCCATCTTTGTGACATCACGCTTAGAAGGCTTAGATTCCGCTATCTATTACTATTTACGCTTTCTGCACACCGCGGTTTGCGCAGACTGACGAGGTTTATTTGAATAAATATTAATTCAAGATACGCTCGCGCAGTAACAACTGGAAGTACTATTAATAGTTGCTTGAAGCTTGTTTCTTATGCGTGCAATAATTTATTTAACGTTTTGACGTGACAAGTGCTTTGTGGAGGAAACTACGATGGAAACGGCCCACATATTCTAAAGTTTCACACCAGTCACCAAAATATACCATCTAGCCAAAACATGAAAACATCCTTGTACAATAATTTCACAACACCCAAAAGATATTTTCAAATCCCCTAAAAATAAACTACTCAAATCTTACTTAACAATTAAAACCAATAAAAAATCTTGAATCAAACTGTAATCTATGTATCCCCTGAATTTAACATTATAAAATCAAACTGGATTGGTTTAATGTTGAGGATGATTATCTCTAAAGTGAGGAAAACGTGTATCAATAACCGCAAAATTCACCGATGCTCAGCAAGTATCAATAAATTTAAAAATAAAAATAAGATTGATGTTTGTGCCAAAATCTATTACCGCAGATTGTGGATGTTGTAAGAGAAACACAATTGAATCATTTGCAGCTTTAGCCACATCTACTTGCATTCTACCATTCTTACTCACTCGTTACTGACACAAGGCTTATTTTAATTAACGTACAATGTAGGCTTTCACGGCCGATTTCTACATCGTAATTAGTTATTTTCGGGTTTGAAGGACTTTGTCTGTGGACCAGTCTCCTTTGTGGACCAGTCTCCGTTGGACCACGGCCTTCAAACCCGAAAATAACTGCTTATTTTAATGTTTGAATGTCAACACTGATGTAAGTGATGCAAAGTTTCTACATGTAAAACAGAAAATTAGTTTGGAAGAGAAGTTATCATGATTCTTTCTCGTATCTCGTTACGAAGTAATGTACTACGTAGTATAAAGAAAGTTATGTAATGCTGCAGAATATCGATTTCGAGATTTCCACGGAAATATAAGTTTTGGGGTCCCAAAAGCGTTTTTATTTCAAAACGTCCGTCCGCCCGTGAACACCCCTAGCGCCTAAACCATACGTGGGAAAGTGTAATAATGGCCAAAGCCAAAACCAATGTCAAAAATTGGGCAAGTGAAATATTCGTTAAACTCCCTAAATTTTCGAAAATTTCGAAAGAAATGTGTGGTGTAGTAGCACCACTACCTACAACTCGAACTAGTTTAACATTTCATCAATGCCAAAATAGTTGATTCACAACCAGTTTAGATTAGATTATCACTTAACATTAAACTTTGTTCTTTATATTGTCACCCACTTGAAAAGAGTATGATAATCGCTAGAATCCATGAACTTCAATCATATCTGTCATCTCTTTATGAAATCCTGGGAAATACTGAGTTTGAACAATATTATGTCGGAGATCGTGTTATTATTGCAAACGCTATTTGTAAGTGATGAATTACATTTCCAACAACTGGAGATTACAAACCTGTAAGTGTCACACACCATTTGTATTCCAGATGTAACAAATTTGCCATCATTGCTTGTTAGATCAACATTTATAATGCTTGAAAACCTCGCACCCGATAGGTATGACACATTTGACACGTCACAATATACCGAGTAACCCATCAAGTTTGGAATTTCCTTCGTAAATTGCAGACGTCCGAATCAATTTCAATTCAAAGCCTACGAGACATACATCAACTCGCACATGAGCAGGATATTTACGAAATGTTATAATTTTTGTTGTGAGATGACTTTATCTATAAGTCACAGACCAGCAGCACACGAGCAATTTTTTTTACGAAATATTACTCTTAATTTTTATTGTGTGATGAGTATGACTACTGGTTTGAACAGAAATCAAGAAAAAGTGTTCGTATATTTTATCTAACAAAAGTATCTGTATTACACTGTACTTGTCAAAAATTTTTATTTAGGTTACTAATTTTGGATAATATGTTATTATCTTCTCTAGCATGTCGTATGTCCGTTGCGCTGCATCCCTCCAACGTTCTCGTACGTATGTCATGCACACTTCTTCGAAGAAATATCCCAAAGAATAGGCAACGATACGGAAGGCTCACAATACCCTCAATCTCACCATGAGAGAATCATCAATCTCACATATCACTATTCTTGCACTCTTTCGCTGCCTTTACAAGTCCCAAATGGAACACGATGAGCAGTATGTTGATCAATCACACTTTCAATCATTATGACTATAGCTATTAACATACCTAGAAATTATAAATAAATAAAAGGTATCTACCTCACCAGCGATCTAATTAATAATACCTAGAAATGTGTGTTATTACTGCTGATGCCCAAAGTTAAAAATCGAAGCGGAGCCGAGATTTTTAATTTCGACGAAGCAGTAATAACACTAACATTTCGTGGTATGTTCAGCGTTTTATCGATCACCATACATTTTTTGGGGAAAATTTACGACATTACTGCGATATGAAACAAATGAATTCTGATATTGCGGCACGATAATCGATATTGTTGGGTATTGGTTGCGATATAGCTATTTCAACAATACATCGTGGCTCGAGGAAAATGGACGCTGAAAATTCATCTGCACTTTAAGAAATTTTGGATGCAGCTGCGGAAGCCACGCGAGATTTAATCCCTGAAAAATCTAAAGCACGATACGAGAAGGCATACGATGAATTTAAAACTTGGCAATTACAAAATCACGTAGCCGTGATTACAGAAGGTGTAATGCTTGCGTACTTTAAGAACGTAGTAGGGTAATTTACACTTATTCCTTTCATAAAGACAAACCTTTGTCTTACATTTTGTTTTGTAGTCGAAGGTACATAAGCCAACCTCATGGGTGTATTGCTCAGATGAACAATAGGTATAAATGAAAATGTGAATTTGAATCCATTCCACAAGCTTTATGCATTCTTAAAGAGATTGAAAGTTAAACTGCACAATTAATAACATAATTAATAATGAACATCCCACAAAATAATGCGTTTCATTGATAACTATTTGTCTTGTAAATTTGCATGTAATTTTTTCGTAATAATGTTGACTTGCGATGAATGGGTGGTTGTTTATTTAGGTTACTAAGGATGTAAAAACTCGTTGCAAGGGATTTTAAATTTCTTAACCTACAGGAAGGTACAAGTATAATTAACAAACTTATAGGGTTGCATGTTAACAAGGGTTAAAGACGCATGTGACCGATAAAAGATATAACAGGTGCTCGTACACTTACTATGAATGTGTTTCACGTCTTATTACAAGAATAAGCATATTTGTTCTAAACATTTCTTTGGACTTTTCTCTAACCTGCTAAAAATAACTATTCTCTTCATAGTGTATCCTTTTTACGTTGGCTTAACATTACCTCCGAAACATTCGTAATTAATGTGGTAATATACGAGTGAACGAGTTCCTAAAACATTGCGAGTTCATTTTATACCAGAAGTAAGAATGCCAAATCAAACTTTTCAACGCCGCCAACCGTGAGACTGATGACCCGCTTATCGTCAATAAAAAGTTTCTTTGTCACGTTTCAGCTTTATTCCTGACGTTCGTTATGCAAGAAAGGTGGCCAAGTATCATATTTCTCTGAATATTTATGCTGATACCGTTGAGCACTAGTTAACAAAGATCCATTGATAAGAGAGAAAAGATAGAGTTTCTTCATGAATGGGACAAGGGTTCACTGCGCTGTGTAGCAATTTTTTCTAAGTAAAGCGACAAAGGGATGGAAATTTATTAAGTATGCCACTTAAACATTAAATGGGGTAATTAACGTAAAATTATTTCAACTTAACATTTCTTCTTTCCATCAATTAATATTGGTGAGGCGAGACAAATAATACTTCTTATAATTAGAAAACCAATAGTTTTTACTTTCTCAAACCTTTGTCTTACGGCTCCAAATTTGTTCTTTAAACTTTTGGTAACGATGGCCCAAAAACTACTCAATAAGAAGACAAACGTCAAGTACTCTTTGAGATGACATGACGCAAATGCTCTATTCCTTTGTTTTTAAAAGCGTACAAAAATATAATTTTTCTGTCCGGTCTCTCGCGTCGTTAATATAAACATTAGCAGCGATTTGTTTACATTAGTTAATTTACAAGTACATGTGCTTTTAAATAAGCCTGATAATGTTTTCACGCAAACTCAAAAGTTTTCTGTGAAAAGAAGCTATACTTTCTGCAACTTCAGAAACCTTCAAACACGATTTTCTGAAAAACGATTCCAACTTTTTTCTTCAAACTTTCCGAATGTATAGTGCTAATGATCATGTTAAAGATGACAGAAAAAGAATTTGGTTGAATTGTTGTTTTTTTTCAAAAACTTTTCAAAGACCAACTAGGACCTCTGTCAGATTCGCTGCAAAAATCGCGTAAATGCTGTTTAAGTAAGCTACTAGGACATGTTTCGTGATTGTTTCTTTAAATGAAAGATATTGGGCCGTACATGTATTATCCCTTGCTTTTATTAAACGGTTTATACGTATTACAAACGCAAAATATTATAATAATACAAGTAGAACGCCAGAGGGGTCAAAATGACCCTTTAACGTTTTGAAATCTTTATCTAATTTTCACAGGATGCTACTAGGACAACTTCCTTCAAAATGAATAAAATGCATATCAACAACATTCATTATTTAAAATATTCGCACTTTTCGTACAATACAATTCGAATTATGTACGTTTTACCTTTAACGCCTAGAGCGGTCGCATTAACCCCTTGAAGGTACTATTGAAGTTAATGCGACTCAACAATGAACTTTTTTACATTATTGTAATTGTAATATAACATCAAATAAATATAATAATCCATTAACAATGGACACAACCACCAACAAACATTGACACAACCACCAACATAAATTGACACAACCACCAACAAAAATTGACACAACCACCAACAAAAATTGACACAACCACCAACAAAAATTGACACAACCACCAACAAAAACTGACACAACCACCAACAAAAATTGACACAACCACCAACAAAAATTGACACAACCACCAACAAAAATTGACACAACCACCAACAAAAATTGACACAACCACCAACAAAAATTGACACAACCACCAACAAAAATTGACACAACCACCAACAAAAATTGACACAACAACCAACAAAAATTGACACAACAACCAACAAAAATTGACACAACAACCAACAAAAATTGACACAACAACCAATAAAAATGGGTATAATACAATTATTTTGTCATTTTCTTCCAAAATTGAGTTATGTACATGTGATTGGGAGGAGAAGGTGGAAATGTATCGGAAACCATATTTACGTAAAGAAGAGTTACTTTCAGAGCTTCAAAGAGTTCTCAATAATAATTCAGATGGAGGTGGACTTTTTTTTTTTTTTGATTCGGATGAGTTTTTATTGCAAACAACTAGAGAAGCAGAGGGCTGAATAATAATGATACGGATTCTTCAAATTTCGAAAATAAAAATTTAGTTTGGTACGTATTATAATTATTTCCGACAACTTATAACTATAATTGTATTAACTCTTAGTAAGATTCTATAGTAACAATTTACGATTTAAAACCTGATACGTATAGGCAAAAATACTGGTTAAAATTAGATGCTTTTGCCAAGTACGTTTTCAATGGTTTTCCGTATCTTCGTAATGGTTCTGCAAGGTTTCAAAAAGAAAAAAGTTTCTGATAATGTAGTGATACGTCTCATGGTAACTTTATTTTCTAAAGGCAGAAATCGCACTACATATAATTATTTAACTTCCTGTGAATAGAGCAAGAAGGGAAAAATGTGTAAAAAAATGCAGTAAAGAATTCGAAGACCCCCAACTCACCCAACTCATTTTAAAACCAATGTTTCCGTAACGGTTTATAAAAACAACAACAAAACCGTCCCGGTAATGAGTTGTTTCCATCCTATTGCTTCTGTAGATACAAATGAAAACAGGAATTTCTGAAGCTGTTAGTTATTACAAGACAAAATTTGAGATTAATATAGTGGACCACATGGTCAGGCAGTATCCTGTCAAGGCTTCAAGAAGATCGCGTTGCCGCCTTTTGATTCAATGCTATCTTTTCGTTTCACCGCACTTTCTTCCTGACTGCCATCTATCGGCGCTATAAGGTACCTACGAGAACTCCCTCGCTCCTTGAGCAGATTCCTGTTGAAGAGCACCTTCGCGCTCCCGAACTCCCAGGTACCCATTGTACTGCTTAGGTCCACGTCGGTCCTGTACAATAATATTTACGTCCGTGACCACATTCGGTGCTAGTGCGATCAACCTGGGTGTAGGAAGCGAGTTCCCCAATTAAGCACACCGGGAGAGTTGGTCAGAGCATCACCTGATGTCATGGCAGTGCCTCTGACAGGGAGATCCAAGTCTCTAGTGGCAGGCTGTTCGACACTAGCAAGATACCCATGTCGAGTTCAGTCGCTGTCTGGAGAAGAATTCTAGAGACCGGCTGCTCTGATCGGTCGTATTCCGTCTTTTTTCCGATTGAGCCGTTGACGCCCGGAAGTGTCAATCATTCAATCGCATTATATTCCGGTTGTTTGGGAGATACGGAAGCGGTTCGATAAGTTTCCGGCCTGATTAAGATTACACTCAATGAAAAAACTTCCGAGTAGTATATAATCTTATCTTTAGTTGTTGAAATCTATAAGTTTGCTGCAGGGAGAAGTACTTGGTGCTGTGCATTAAATCGCCTGATATTTTGCTTCTTCACGACATTGCACTGCGCAAATTGCAAAGAATGTTGTGAAGGACTGTGACTTTAAGGAGTTGGTCCACCGTGCAGTTCAGATTGGGCACCCTACCATCTCTTATCAAAATCAGAGAAAGACCTTCGGGGCTGAACATTTACAGATGAATGTGAGATGAAAGAAGCAATTTCTGACAATGTTGCGAGCAAACCTTGAGAATATTTTTTCAAAAGCCTAGAAACGTTAATAAACAGATGTGAAATGAGAGTTCGAGTGTAAGATGATTAAGTTGAAAAGTCACTTTATATTTTATTCGTGTCACAATTAGAAGTTAGTGAGGCCAGAAACCTAGAGAATATACCTCGAGTATGATAGTATTGTGTACATTGCGCGGGAAGCGCGTGTCCCACGAAATGTATAAATTTGAGATGGGCAGTACCATAGAGGGGTTAATGCATGTTAGTTTTCTTTAAAAAAAAAAACATCGCAACGGTACAAAATAATTTAATAAAAATGTTTTAATTGAAATCAATCAACGTGTCGATCAACGTAGTAAATTGGAAAATTTTCGCGTGGGTAGTGCTAGCCACCTCTCCCGCCGGCCCTTGCAGCGTCTTCGCCTGCGGTGTTGGGCGGCGAGGCGTCGGCGGCGCTGGCGGCGCTGGGGCGCAGCGCGGCGTGGAACCCGCTCGCGCGCCACCTGGCGGCGGCGGCCGGCGCCCACCACCCGGCGCGGCGGGCGCTGCTCCACGCGCTCTGGCGGCAGCGGGCGGCGCGCGCCTGCGCTCTAGCGGCCGACGGCGCCGTCTCCTCCCTTCGCGCCCCCTTCGCCGCCGGCCGGCGCTGCGCAGACGCCGGGGACGCGCGCATGCGCACGGCGCGATTGGAGACCCCCGCCCACGGCGGCCCCGCCACGACCGCCGCCGCCTGCCCGCCGTTCGAGAGCGCCCCCCGCCACTTCGGCGGCTGCGAAGTCCGCGTGGCGGCCTTCCCCTACGCGCCCTACACAGCCAAGCCGCATGTGGATGATGATGATGACGATCATGATGAGAGCGGTAAGACTAATCTTCCGATACGTTTCTCATACTAGAAGCGTGTTTCGAAACGAACTATACGTATTACAAACTAATTAGTCAGTAATATTCTCGTACTACTCACTATACTTCTGACAAAATAAAAAGTGATATGCAGTTTGAAAGCATAAGTGTAAAGATAATAATAAGTGTAATAATAGTTGTAATAAAGTCAAGAACAGAAAAAAAAAACTTTGAACAATCTCAGAATTTCTTGCCATTGCAACAGTGGTTGAAAGTATCTTCAACTCTTTAATACGGTCCCTCACACTCATATAGAGACATTTTCCTTAAACTTGACGATTGTACGGAATAGAACGCAATATTTAGATAGCATTTTAATAAACTCCCATGACTTTACTTATCACAAGAGTACTGATATTTTGTGTAATATATTTGTTAAGAAGCACCCAAGGTCCGCAAAAATTTTGGTGGTTGACAGTTTCGTCCGAAGGGGATAAATTTGCCACTCGCTGCATCAACCTACGATATACGCGAGTAGCTCATATAGTAGCTACCAAGTTGCAGTATATTTTCAAAAATAAGGACAAAATTAACAGCACACGCTACAAAGAGTTCCTGAAATAGAATGTTCAAACATATCTCATTCTGTAGACTACGGTGTGAAAAAAGTATCTTTGAGGCCTTTGACCTCAAACTTTTAGTTTTGCCGAAGAAAGCTTCGTTTAGGAGTTATTTAACGATATAGCGTCAAAAAAATCCTTCCGAGTGTGTTGTGGATTGCATTTAACATGATTATTTAGTTTTGTTCTACAGCGCCATCTAGTGATTTTTCCCGATTTTTTAATAGCGCAGATGAATCCAATAAATCAGAGACAATTAAAACAGATCTAGACGTTCTTGAGTTATAAATGATGTAACTAACCCAACTTTGTTTTGTATATAATCTGAATACTAGACATTGTTTGTATGTGACTCTCATATGTCTGCAGGACCGGCCACCCCTCTATATGTATTGCGGGTTGCATTACCACATGCATTTGTAAAGACAAGTGCCTCACCTAGAGTGCGCGAGCATTTAATTTTTCAGGTAGCGACAATTACAGAGATGAATCCCTTAAGCACGGCGTAAGTTGTATCCCGAAAGTGGTAGTGTTCCTTTCCCGGTAAAATGCGACATCCGGCGCCGATCTACATGTCAGCTTGACAGTTTCGTGCATTTAAGGCGAGAGAAAGGGACAAGAAAGTGCAAATAATTATCGCGCGGGGGGGGGGAGGGCAAGAAGATAAATATTCCAAAACACATAGCCCGCTTTAAAAGGTTCTTCTCATACGTCATATGTATAAAACCAAAAATAAAAAAGACACACCTGATTGAAATGAAAACATTATCGTATTACTTATATTTGTAAATAATAGCATTAGAGTTATATTTAGTAAATAAATGTGATGTACTCCTACGAAAAATATTAGAAAAAATTATGGTCAATTTATAATAAAGTGTTTGCTCAGTAAAATTATTTTACAATGATTTTTTATAAACATGAAAGCTGCAGACAGAAAAAGGATTAAAGTGATTAGGAAGTTGATTACAGTAAAATGATGCAAGATAACTTAAGACAGCGCAAATTCTGGTTGTTTTATTTCGTGAAATAGATAAGAAGTTCATGTTTAAGCAAAATTCATTATTTTTAAGAAACTATGTTGACATAATTTAAAACCGTAATAGAATAGCTATATCAAGTGCTTCAACGAGACGAAAGACCACGTTTGAAGTGTTAATACGATTAGGTAAAGAAAACCACTGTGCAATTGAACTGAGAACGTCAGGTTCCAAGGGGGAGGGGGAGGTAGGGTTTCACCTATTTTTGCTGTCGCCCCAAGGAGGAGGTTGCGTGGTGGGTTAATACGATTAGAATAACTTATTTACTACCCAGCAGGCCACTTCTTCAATATCAAACCGCACTTATATTGATACCTCGAAATCATAAATCTCACAATTTCGACAGTGATACAGTAAGAATCATAAACAAGAATATATTACGTTACGTTTCGCAAATTGTTTTTTGTTACTTGGCAATCGCAATGTGTTCCACAGGCGTGCCTCCGCCTGAGCTCCTATGGGGCGCCACCAACGCCTCAGAGCTTCCGGAGCTGCGGATCGACGATGGGTTAGAGGTAGGAGCGAGCGCTCGCCTAGCTAAATGGCTCCATTCAACTTCCCTTGGACGTGCTAAAAGCTGTGGCAATAAATATTACGGGCAATACACATTAAATCAAAGTTAAATCTCTCAACAGGGTCTACGTGCCACGGACCCCCATAAACTGATTTCGAAAAAAAAAAGATTTATTTTATGTACGTAAAGAGACATTGTCAATGTTTAGCTATTAATGAATTCTCTGTTTGGTATTTTGACAATATAGAAAATATTGTATTTGATTATTGGTGAACGTGAATTCGGCGAACGTCTGATTTATTTATTTTGGTACGTAAAAGTTTTATTTATTACTCTTGAAGGATTCTTTGTTAAATTAGTTTTTCGAAATCGAACTGATTTCTTAACACGGTCTGCACGAACACTTAACACGGACAGAAAGAATTGGGCGTCAAGTCAAGATGCTGGCCTCATTGGTGTGCGATTAATACACTATCTTCCAACGCTCGAGTTCGCGGGTTCAAATTCGTCAGAGTTGGGGATTTTCATGCACGTTGAAATGTGCAGTCTTCTATGGGATTGTAGCATCAAAAAGAACCCTGTTTAAATGCATTGCAAAATTAAATTATTTAACAGTTCCTGACCTACTCAGATCTCATGGTCGCTCTGATAGAAAATGATTCAAGTAGCATTCAAATTTGATTGAAATAGTTGTGTAAGTCCCTGGCGACGAGCACAAGAGTCAAAATAGATAGTAGCACAAAAAGCATCTGGCGGTAAATTTGAAAATTACTATAAGTACAGTGTCGTAAATGGGTATTTGTCAAGTTTCCATTGTCTGGACAATAGACAACAAATATAAATGTGAAAGATAGTTGCTTGTATATTCTCTTCACACTCCCCCCTCCCGCTTTGGAGTCGGCGGTGTTTTCTTATCACTTTCGACGGGTTTACATCAAGTCGGACAGAGAGTCGTCGTCCGCCATAAGTAAAGGTTCAATTGCAGTAGTTGCGTTGTCTTGATAACTGGAGAGGTTGTGCTGAGGTGGCAGGTACGTCTCGCTGTTCACCGTTTATTTTTACCGCATTGGCGAGCACCGGCAAGTCAAGCCACTGTGTCGTGCCCCTTGCTCTTGGCCTTGCCCTTGGTGTTTCCGATTCTTTTAACCGTTTCAAATCTGCCTTCCCTGAGCCAGAAACAGAAATATAAGTACAAAATATACGACACTTGAAAGTATTAAATATGAACTACACGTGCATAAACGTGTGCACACTTCTGAAATACTTGAGCAATATAAATTTTCGGTACCAGAATGGGCATGCTGCATGGAATAAATTTTGCATTAGTAGTTTCTCCACTTTAACAAAGCACTAAAAACTTATTCAGTAGTTCTCGGCTGTTACTATTTTATGGTTAATTCTCACGGCTTCAAGATTTGTAAAACTATCTCGTATAAAACTTTTTTCCACACCACGAATTTCATCCTCTGAACGTGAAGCTCTCCCTGGGGTTAAACTATTAAATTCCTCGCTTATTTTCTGCCAGCCCCTTTTCTTTTTAAAAAAATATCTCCCCCATAGCGCTTATCCGCTATAATTGGATATCTCTGGCCAATTTCTACCAGTAACGCTCTCTTACTTTTTTCATAACGAGCCATTTTCAGCTAAACAAACACGCCAGCTTTAATATTTATTCTATTACATTATGATAAAGAATGATGATATTGAATAATTAAAATCGGTCGGAACGTACCTTTCGTTACCTTGCTAGCACACTTCTCTTCTTCTCTAGCTTTCGATACACGTGGACCCCACAAACCAAACACACTGCCAGTACACAACAACACAACGACTGCAACACGACTGGATGATTGGGCATCCGCTGTTCCACGCGAGGAAAACAGAAGACGACCGATATGCGCATATGCAAAGGCAGCGTTGCCAGGCCGATTGAGGAAGCCATGGTTTGAAAACGGGGTCCCCCCAGACGACCTAGAAACTCCGTCTTGGCAAGCCATCGCGTGTCGTGTCTGCGGCCGGGGTTTTTTAGAACCACGGTTTGAAACGGCGTTTCAGACCCCGTCTTAGAAATCGACACATTACGCTGCAACACGCATAACTCTCGAATCGATGCGTCCTGGGGCCTTAAAAGCAGATTTTATGTCATTTACGTTTTTTATGCACCAATATCCAAATTAGACCTTTCCAGATGTTTTATTAAATGTTTGGAAGTTACCTCGCATGGATTGCCGAAAACAAAGTGAAGTTCCAATGAGAAGCATTTCTCATTTTTACTCAACAACGAATTCTTTTTTTTGGAGATTATAATGTTTTGCAAAACATTGTATGCTCTTCTTCCACATTTTTAATGTTTGGTCACATCTTCTGGGTGCTTTACCTATGCAGAACGTCCCCTTTCTTTCGCCAGGACTTTCTTGCACTATCCGTTACAATAACGTCCATACCAAAGTGTATCGAAAAAAATTGAAAGTATTTTTGAGAAACTTTTGAAAATATTGCAGGGGTTTCATTTAAAGTACCGCAAACATTGATGAATATTTTTAAAAATCGCAGATCTTCGAGTGAGACCATATCGACAGAGGAGTATTCAGTTTGGAAAAAAATGTACTTATCGTTTCGGCGATAGTCTTGTTTGCAGACGACAGACAGACAGAGGATTTAAAACAACATTTTCCGGTATCAGGGGACCCCCAAACATGTATTTCCGTTGAAATCTCGAAATCTTTTTTCTACAGCATTACATAACTTTCTCTACACTAAGTATGTTACTCCGTACATACGTACCGTGACGTACCTGTTAGATATCTACTAGGGCTTGTGGGTATGGAGATGCGCTACACCCATGCGAGGTCGCAGCAAAGGTGCGACTTTTTATACTCCTAAATTAAAAAAAAAAGGGAGCGACCAAGGGCAGGGGTCTTTTCCGTGTTCGGATCACTAATCAACATCTGACGCGTCAGATAACAAATTAACAATTTAATGAAATTAATAATGTTTCCTTTTTAACCAATGACTACATCACAGAAAATTATTTTTTCCTTAACTAAATCATTTATATATAAATTTCAAAACTTTCTCTACTCGTTACCTTGTTTGAAATATCTGTTAACATAGTGAATGCTATTTCCTAACTTGAGGATCCTCTTTATCCTTTATGACTATCAATATCCTCACAATATCCATTAATACACTCCTGATGTTTAAAATTCACTTTAACCTTACACAGTAAAAACACGAATAAAAACATTTTCACAAATATGAATATATACACCCTCTCAAATTCGGCAGAATGGAGTATGCTTGATAAATCTAATGGCTACAATGTTCTACTATTGCTGTGTTCGCATCTATTAAAAAAATATTTTCTATACATTACAATATTGCCTCCGGAGTTGCCTTATTTCGCAGCTGTTCTGGTGGCCTTGGCGCCACTTCCCGCGGCGTCGTGGACGAGCAGCTCCGCACCGCGGAGGCCAGTCGCTCCACCGCCCCTCGAGTACCTTTCGGATGTTTCCGTGCTCCACCCGAAGTTCGCCGGATCCGCTGCACACGCCGCTGACCTCGCCGCTCGCTTCGCCTGCTCGCCGGGATTTTTACATGTGCAACTAATAAATTCTTGGGCGGATCACAAATACGAAGTCCTCGCGATCATCTGGCCCGTTCCCGTCGTTCCTGCAGTCCTAGCAGCCACTTGTCCGGCAAATACTATTAATTCCTGCTATATTTTATCACTGTAGAGCTGGAACATTGCTTTCTAATTTCCATATTAGGTTCTTCACTACCAAACAGTACTTTTACAGCACTACTCTGTTCTCGGTACCACGTAGTCTTCGTTGTCAACAGTTCTCAAAATAACGTGCACAATACAATAAATTACAGTTCTCTCAACAAATGTAGTTTTAAGATATTTAGCAAAGTACTTATTCTTCCCTTACGGTATTATCAAGCGCACTTTGAAAATATTCAGTGGGCATCACCACGCGCATCTTATAATTGCACAAAAATGCACTTAAAGTACACGAATATTTCTCACAATTAAATTATTCACTCGTGCAATAAATATTTCCCTGATTACAACTCCTATACTATACACTCACAAACAACGATGCTCATCTAAATATTTCCTCACAAGTTGCAACACGAACTTCATCTAAACCAGGTAACACGTCTGTTGTTCTTGAAAATTTGCGACCAACTAACTACAATCATCCGAATCGCCCCAGCACTTCCGCCCGATTTCCATAATCGATTATCCAAAAAGTAGCGGCATCTCTTTGTCACTTCGTCAACCAGATCGTGAATGCAAAAATCACTATGGACGTTGAAATATTCCCACATGATGAGGGCATATGCGATACGTCATACATTACAATATTGTACGTACATGGAGGAATATAGAATATAGGAATATTGTGTGGCACCATCTACAATAAGGTTCAGGAGTTAAATCGACAACACTGCACTCTGTGGCCAGAATGGGTACTTTTTGAGCGTTGTAGCAGCAGCCTCAGTAGCACGGTACTCAATCTATTCTTTGGGCATCCAATGTAGATATTAACCTCCGTATTATAACGCATTCAGCTAATTTTGAGCCCATTTAAAAATATCAAAATAATTGAGGTTGGGAAGATTCGGTTGGCAATTATAAAAAACAAACGTTTTTGTTGATATTATTCCTAAAATATATTCTGAAAACAATTTTACACAATATATACACACACAAAATACATTATATTATTGAGCAATACTCCACAGGTACAGAAGAATAATCTGATTTTGCAGACATTAAACCACTACTTTACTATGAATTACGCACAATACATTATTGAAACAACTCTTGTCGTTCACACGTATCCGAGTTAATTCAATTATTATTTATCTCCATTTTTTCAAGTTACAACACAAAACATACATCTGTTTTATGTGTTATAATTAGCATAAATTATTTTGTATCAACATCAATGACTTACACGTTGGACCAGATGCACTTTGTCTTTAGGAACATTTTTGGTAATTTCTGTAAAACTACTAATACACCAAATAATCGTAGTAAAAGTAGATTGTCCCAAAATGCAAATATTTGATTCCTCTTGTATCCGATACATGGGACTCCTGTTAATCACACATCTCTATCAATTTAATTATGGAATCAAACAGCATTCATCACAATTTACTTGTAAGGAAAATGCAATCTTTTAGCATATTTGCACTTTGTGATATTCTATGTCGAATAGTTTTGAAAATGATCATTTAATCAGACCTAAAATTTACATAAGTACCACAAAACAAACGTCAGTTCACTAAATGAAAGAATTTAATTACAATAGAATGATTCATATGACAGATAACACCCATGTAAACTCATATTTCAAATAATGTGCAAAAATCTTCAGAATAAGAGCGTACTTGTATCGCTCAGTGCAGTCAGAGAGTCCTTCAGGAAAAGACTGATGGGAGATGAGGATGGCATTTCTGTACTAAACTGCATCCTAACCTATCTCGCGACCCGCTCGTTTTTAGTCGGGCTGTGCTTATGCTTAACCAATGCCTCGTGAGATGGCAGGGGGCGTTGCGTTGGTGAGACACTGCATGCCAGCTGCCACGTAACTGTTCAGTGTAAAACTTAAATTTACAATAGTAATCGCCAGTATAAAAAGTATTGTATGAAACGTCATGTGGTGGGTATTAATAGATTCGCAGAGTATCAATTGATGTCACTAGAGTGCCTCTTACCTGGAGGTCCTGGGTTCAAGTGCCGACGACGGCAGGATTTTCGACACTAGCTACATAACTAGGTAGAATTCAGCCGCTTCTGAAGCATAATTCTATTTACCAGTTGCTGATTGGTAGTTTTCCGTTGTTTCTCTGATTAGGACCAGGAGAATGCCGGCTCAGTACTCTAGCAAAAGGGCCACGGTGCATGCGCGATCATTCTTTCCTCTACTTTGTATTAACCTTTCGCACACTAAACTTACATTCAATCTCATACATGCCGGACGTATGTCGGTCGGGAGCTTAGAGTATGTCCCGGCTGGGGCGGAGTCCCGCTGATGGGAGATGCCTGGTTGGGAATAACCCGCAAGCCGACGTGTGGTCGGCGCCGGTTCTCACCACCCAGCGGAGAAGATCACCGTCACATACCGAGAAAAAAGTACAACACGTACGGGACCAATGACCTTACTAGTTGCCGCGCCCGTATTCCACTACCAATGAATCAATCGGTTGTGTGTGTGTGTGTGGGGGGGTGCAGGTGCGTCTGATGGCGGAGGCGGCGGCGCGCAGCGGCTTCCGCGCGTCGTGGGCGGCGGCGGCGCCCGAGCAGCTGGGGCCGCTGCTGGCGGCGGGCGAGGCGGACGCGGGCGCCGGCGGCCTCGTGCTCATCGACGTCTTCGCCGCGCTCGACGCCGGCGTCAGCTACTGGCAGGTGGGCAAGTTCATGCACTTCATGGCTCGCGCGCTCTTGGGATTGTCATGCCCTGGGGCTGACGAGGCGAAGAAAAAAACGAGCACAATGCATTATATAATTGAACTTACTGAGCTGGTACTCCTTTTTCTTCTTCTTCTTTTTCTTCTTCTTCTTCTTCTTCTTCTTCTCCTTTTTCTTCTTCTTCTTCTTCTTCTTCTTCTTCTCCTTCTTCTCCTTCTTCTTCTTCTTCTTCTTCTTCTTCTTTTCCTTCTTCTTTTTCTTCTTCTTCTTCTTTTTCTTCTTCTTTTTCTTCTTCTTTTTCTTCTTCTTTTTCTTCTTCTTTTTCTTCTTCTTTTTCTTCTTCTTTTTCTTCTTCTTTTTCTTCTTCTTTTTCTTCTTCTTTTTCTTCTTCTTTTTCTTCTTCTTTTTCTTCTTCTTTTTCTTCTTCTTTTTCTTCTTCTTTTTCTTCTTCTTTTTCTTCTTCTTTTTCTTCTTCTTTTTCTTCTTCTTTTTCTTCTTCTTCTTCTTCTACTTCTTCTTCTACTTCTTGTGCTGCTTCTTCTTCTTCTTCTTTTTCTTCTTCTTTTTCTTCTTTTCATTTTTCTTCTTTTTCTTCTTCTTTTTTTTCTTCTTCTTCTTCTTCTATTTCATCTTCGCTTCTTCACTTTCTTCTTGTTTCCTGCATGTTCCAGCTAATGTTACTGACATGACAACTATTTGGATCGCATCAAAAGGAATGTATGTAACTTGAAAATTAGTGGGAGCTTAATATAATTGTCAAAAGGGTGTGACTGGTGATGCCGAACCAATATTCCATCATATTTTCAACAAATCATATAGAATGGCACCATATGAGTAGTTCTTCTCAAAATGACTTATCAACATCCTCATCTACTATTTTCAACAATAAATGCGAGATAGTATTAAAAATACGACAGCTAATAGATGTCAGTGCACTGAAAGCTTATTACTACACATTAGATACACAATAGCGCCCGAAAAACCAATTCCTCGCGAGCGAAGTGGGCAAGTAGGAGAGATGTGCTAATGCAAATCTGACCCATTTTACTGTCGGTGTAATTCTGCCACCTGTTTTTACAGGAATACTGCGACTATGTACGTTTTATTATTATTAATAAAGAAAGCCGTGAAATATTGGTTCAGACATACGATGTGCGCTGCGAGATATATTCTGTTCAACAGTCATCAAAGAATCGCATTGTGCGATCGCCGCAGTTATCCACTAGTAGCTTTAATTTGTGGGCCAAAGAGGAAAGTGTAGGCGTACGCAAATGAAGCAAGAACATTAGAAGTCTTGTACGATAAAGTTCCGAATAAACATTAGAGAATTCATATCACACAGTTACGCAGAGGTAAGATGACAAGTAAAAACGTGCGTAATGCATTCAAGTAAGTTATCATATTCATCAAGTGACAGTATCAACAGCTCACTACAAAAAATTCACATGTAATACATGTACATTATTTTACAACATCTTGCCAGATGACATAAAACGATTCAATTCGATACAAAAGTTTAAGTCCCAAGTAAAATCTTTTCTGCTGCAGAACTGTTTATATACAATTAGAGGCAATACCGAGCATCCGAAAGAAAAGTAATATTAATTTATAATGTATTATACATCATTTGGATTGTATAATTG
Organism: Gryllus longicercus; assembly: GCA_038098605.1. Taxonomy (NCBI): domain Eukaryota; kingdom Metazoa; phylum Arthropoda; class Insecta; order Orthoptera; family Gryllidae; genus Gryllus; species Gryllus longicercus. The sequence continues at coordinate 174,492 of JAZDUA010000895.1, forward strand.
TAAAGAACCTGTAACAAATATTGTACTTCATCTTCTGGGTCAATGACCCCCATCTCGATCAGGTATTCGTCCCGTTTTCCTGATCCTCGAGGAAACGCTGAGATGGGCCCTTGTTTTGCTTCTGGACATAAATGTAACTTCAAATTAACTTCTCCCCATACCACGTCACACACAGTTTTTAACTGTTTTAGACGTAAATAAATAATAAAAAATAAAGTTTCCGCAAGGCCATCTTTAACACGCATTGTAAATAACGTTATAGATACTTTTCAATGTAAAAGTTAAGTAAGAAAACCATATAATTAAAAGTCGTTGATGTTGTCGCTATTGCCGGCGTTGGTGTCGTGTTGATTGTGTGTGTGCCGGCAGGAGCCCATGCTGTGGTGGGTGCCGGCGGACGCTGCCGCCCCGCGCTGGCGCAGCGTGGTGGCCGTTTTCGCGCCGCGCCTCTGGGCCATGGTGGCCGCCTCCGCCGCGCTCTTCGCCCTCGGCGCCGCGCTCGCCAGCCGCCCGCGCCCCGCGCACGCCCGCGCCCTGCTCGGGGCGATCTCGGTGAGTGCAGCCCCGCCCCCCCCCCCCGCTTCACGCGGAACGGCACAAACAAATAAAGACAGTGAGGAGGGATGCTGTTAATAAAATGCAGATATCCACACTTCACGCGCGTAATTTCTTCGACAACGGATGCATGATTAGATCTCTTGACTTTTTTTAATTTCTCGGGTATTGCATTTGAATAGAGCTGAGATACCATCCATACATATAGCAGACAGAAAGTTATGTTCAGTTTCAGCGTAAACGGTTTTGGGGTAGAAAAGTTAGTGTTGTAGGTCCCTGATACTACCGAGAAAATAGATCATTCATGTACCTATACATAATATATTGCGTTCTTCAACACATAGTGAACTTAGAAGTCATGTTATGAGGGTCCTAGATTCTAAAAAACATGGTTTGGGGTAAAACATATGTCCATCTGTGTGTCTGTATATAATGCTAACGGCTAAATCATGAACATTTCAACCAGAACAGGTACACTATGTGATCAAACGTATCCGGACACGTCCAAAATGGTGTTACGGTGTGGTCGTGTTTTTCATGGAGGAGAATTGCACCCCTAGTTTGTTTGTTTGTTTTGTGTGGCACTATGACAGGCATACGTTGATGCTTTTAACACCTTCTTGATTCCCCTGTTGAATAGCAAATCGGGGATGGTGATTGTATTGTAACGTTTCTCGTGGTGAATTAAAACCAACACAATATTATTTTAAACAAAAACGTTTATTCGTGAACAATTATACACTAAAATCTACTGACACTAAAAACTACTTTGTCTATTTACAGATATATTACACTTAATTATTTTTCTTTACACACGACTCCGTTCTCTTGATGATTTATTTACACAGTTCACTTCTTACACACTATTTATTTACACTGTTCTCTTCTTCTACAGTATCAGTCAGACCGATGCACTGTCCACGGTCCACTGCACTTGAGCCCAATTCCCTGCACAGACCACAATTCCCCTGCGCAGACCACAATTCCTTGCGCAGACCACAATTCACTGCGCACACCAGGGTCCACTGCACTGCTGTTTACCGCGATGCCCACTTCACAGCTCAGCTTCCACTGCAGACTTCAAACTGCTGACTGCTGTTTCCCCACTGCACCACTGCTTACCGCGATGCACCCTTCACAGCTCAGCTTCCACTGCAGACTTCAGACTGCTGATTGCTGTTTAACCACTGCACCACTCTTCACCGCAATGCACACTTCACAGCACAGCTTCCACTTCGGACACATTGACGGACTGACTGATTCTCGGCTACTCACTGATGTCTTACTGCTCACTACTGACTTCTACTCACTTCAGACTTGCGGCCGCCGGCAGCGGCGCATTTATACCTGCCCGGCGCTTGTCTCCAGGCACCCGGCACATTCTCGGCGTTTCCCCACGGCTCGCGGATAGTCCGGAACCGTCTAGTTCGGGGGGAAGGGAAGGGGCGCCGGCAGATGACGCAATCCACGCGCAGCGAATTCGGCAGGTGATGCAATATTCGTAACATTGCCCCCTCCTTAGATGCGATCCGTCCCGGAGCGCGTTTAGTGAAATGAAAATAATGCATTTTACTATGTGAATGTTTTTCATTAAAACAGTCGCTTCGACAGACCTCCTTTCAAAATGGTGATTCTGTAAAGTGTAAAGGACTTGCAAAGAAGCCATTATTATCTCGGGATACCCCGAATATCACTTCAACTTGTTTAAAACCAGTCTATTCAATATTAGAATTTACAATACTTGTAAAAACTGACAATATCTTTTCAAAATATTATTTTTTCAACATTCCGTATTTTTTTTACTTTCAATTCGTTGAAATATGAAATGGAGTTCTCCAAAACTGAAACATGGATTAAGAAAACTTTCAGCGGCAATCACAAAAAAATAAGAAAAAAATCTTCATAATATTTCTGTAATTTATTAAGTGAATTTATTTATTTGCATTATATTTTTTTACAAGAGTCCCCTCGTTCTGTCTCTTTCAAAATGATGATATGAAAACGTGTGTGAAGAAATATATTTAAGTCTTTATTCCCTTTTATTCGGAACCAAAATGATTGGACTAGGGGTTACAGACATTATGTTACCATGCGCTGGCATCCACGTCTGAAGATAATCCCGAGCGCAACAGTTAGTGGCGTCCTGCACCTTTACATATAATGAGGTATCATAATTAAGAATCAAGGAGAAAACACTCGCAAAGACCTGCTCTCTGTTAGTAAATGCCCACTTCGCCAGCTGTTCTCAATTAACAGTTGTCTCTAAGATCACTACAACAGCGTTTATCATAAAAAATAACTTAGATATTTTTTATCAATGCAAAATGTAGACGAAGTGAGGGGAGAGTTTCTGCGTGGTGAAGCGAGTAATTTTATTTACAGTGAAAGGTTGTGAAAGGTATACAGATTAATGCGTGACGAAAGGATCGACAACAATTTTTAAAAATCAAACAATCGCATCTAATTGTCCTAACTCGATTATATTTGATTCCTATTCTATTCCATGTATTTCAAATTCCTTGCAAGTGGGAGAAAGTTTTCCATCGCTCTTCGTTGTCTAACAGGTATCAAAGTTCACACCAAGCAATCTAGAGAGAAAAATTCCGTTCCTTATCGCGATAGAACTATGATCACACAAATTATCGCTGGTAGGTCTTTCTGAGAAGGCGGTTATTAGGGTTTTGATTATTGAATGATTCATCATTTTTTTAAAGTAGCATGAATATTTTTATTCCAGGTTTTTCATTTTCAGTTTTAGTCACACTAATTTTTTCATTTCACGCTATATATTTCATTTCTTCAATTCTTCCAATGGATGTTTCTATTCACATTAGAATTTTACTGTGAGCGACCTTGAGTGCTCTCAACGACCAGCACCAGTACTACTGGTCAGCATCACTGAATCGCGTAACCAGGAAGTTAAAAAGTTTATAATACATGTGTATATTTATAATATATACGTATATATGTTCACTTAAAGTTTATGGTAATGAAGCTGCAGAATAAATCTTTGTTCAGATCGTTCTGTTGATGGCGTTGACTATGTGTTTGGTTCCACGTCAATGAATTCTGCATACAAGTTGCGTAAGAGATTTGAAGAAAATTTCGCTGTTGACGTGTGTTGTGAAAGCCAATCTATGAGTTAATTGAGCGTATATCATGCAACGTATTTTGCTATCCAGTGTGACGGGATTTCCAGGTATATATTTCGTAGATAGAGTAGTGAGCATCGTATCAGCCTACTAATCTCAAATCGTGGAATTCAACCTGTCTGGAATCGACGAATTCTATGGAGCGGAAAATTGACGTGTGAATACCGGAGATAATTAGTCATGTAAAACAGATCTTTGGGTTGCCACAGGGGCATTTCTGTCAAAATCAAATCATCCGCTAGGTCAAAAGCACCATCGAGTTATGTTTAGCTATTAAGATGTCAGGACAATAAAATAACAGAAACTAGTTCGGGATTCATCAGCGAAGGAAAGGGTGCTCCAAACTTGATATCTGAATATAAAATTTGTTGCACATTATTCGTTCGTTCAAATTATTTTATTTTGTAGACGGCTCAATACCACGGACCCATATTTCAGAGAGTATTTATTCATTCCAAAGGCGTCAATTAGTCACTTAGATCATCATTTCACCCAATTTCATTGCACCGCAAGTGAAGTGCAAGTTAAGCACATTGAATGGCGATTTTTCTTACCCTATGAAATGTGAGATCCAGCGCTGACATACACATCGGTTAGTGGGTTTTACTCCTTGAGGTATCTCCCCCCTGAGGGACACCGCACCAGACAGGCCAAGCTTTTAAGCTCTATTGTTCTCCCGAAGTGCGTAATAGTGCATGCAAACGCATGTGTGGAAGGCCAAAGTATGAAGGAAAGATTGCGTATAGTCCTTGGCCCGTTTATTTGGGTACTGCTTCGGCATATATTGGTAGGACAAACAAAAAAACTACCCAACAGGGCAGCCGGTCGCTAGAATTCTCCTCCATGGAGGGGCTGAATTCGACGTGGCTACGTAGCTAGTGTCGAAAAACAGCCATCGTGGCACGAGTCTCTAATCCTAGAACCTTCTTGTCAACGACGCTGCAGAGGCAGAGGTGTTTCCGCTGAACCATCAAGGGGCAAAATTCAATATCGCCGTACTAGTGCTGACGTGTGTGAGCTGCTGTTTCAAGGAGAATTCAAGCAGCCGGCTTCCGTGATCGCTAGTTTCCCGTGGTTTCTCCGATCAACACCAGGTGAATGCTGGAGCAGTACCCTACCAAACAGTCCACGCTTACGCGACCTTTCCTTGCTCTTCCTTGTCCTATCCTACCCCTTACTTACACACACACACACACACACTTTCATGCACAACATTATCACACATGCCGGGAGACCAGTCGGAAGATCAGATCTTGTCCCGGCTGGGGCGGTGCCCCGCTGGTGGGAAATAACTGGTTAGGGAAAATCCCGCTAGCCAATGTGTAGGTCGGCGCCGAATCTCACCATCCAGCGCACGCCATTTCCTAAAAAAAGAAAAAAAAACACGTGCAGTAGGTACACATAGGAGACTTGGCAGCTGCCGCGCCCGGAGTCCTTAGGGCTCCTTCCCACGGCGCGGCCGCAGCGCGCTTCCTTCAAGGAGCAGAGCCCTTCCGACGCAGCCACCGCCGGAGCCACGGACGCACCGCTGCCCGCCGTGGAAGGGGGTGGGGTCTGGAGGGGTAGGTTTCGCCGACCCTCCGGCGACGACGAACAAAGGGACCGGAACAGGTAGAACGCTGCGGCCGTGGCGCAGTGGGAAGGCTCCCATTTAAAGCTGTGTTCTGCTAGCGGTGGCGCGTGGCCCCTCCTCCGCTTCGCGTAGCTGGAGTTCGGCGTCGGCTGCCGCAGCAGCCGCCACCCGCTGCACGTGGGAAGGCCTCCATTCAAACCAATGCTCTGCTACGCGCCGCGCTGCTGCGAAGCGCGCCGCGGCCGCGCTGACCAAACTGAGTGAAGGGCGCGGCGGCGCGTGCAGGCGACCGGGGCGCTACGCGTGCTGCTGGGCGCGTCGGTGCCGCGTCCGCCGCGCGCCGCCGCGCCGCGCCTCGTCTTCGCCGCGTGGGTGGCCGGCGCGCTGGTGCTCAGCTGCGCCTACCAGGCGGCGCTGGTGGGCTCGCTGCTGCGCTCGCGCACGCTGCCCGGTGTGCGCTCCGTCGACGAGCTGGCGCGCAGCCGCATGCTTGTCGGCCTGCTGCCCGTGCTCGAGCCCGTCTTCAAGGTGCGTGTCGCCCGGCAAGACCCGTTTCAGTGTTGTGAAATGCAGAATGTGGTTATAGCTATTGACATATCTAGAAATGTTATGAGTGTTTTTACTGTCAATGCCAAAAGTTGAAAATCGAGGCGAAGCGTAGCGGAGCTTAGATTTTTAATTTGGACGAGGCAGTAATAACACTGTAACATTTCGTGGTATGTTCAGCGTTTTATCGGTCACCATAAAATCTCAATTTTTTGAGAAAATTTACCACATTACTGCGATATGACATGAATCCTGTTGTTGCGGCACGATAACCGATATTGTTGGATATTGCTTGCTATATATCTATTTCAATAATACACTTGTATACCCTGGAAGATGGACGCTGAATATTCGTGTGTATCTCAAGAATTTACCAAATATTTATTTTTCAAACTGCACAATTAATAACATTATAATTATTAATGAACATCCCCCAAAATAATGCGTTTCTTTGATTACTATTTGTCTTGTAAATTACCATGTGATTTTTTAGTAATAATGTTGACTTGCGATGAATGGGTGGTTGTTTATTTAGGTTACTAAGGATGTTAAAACCCGTTGCTAAGGATTTTAAATTTCTTAACCTTCAAGGTACTACTAGGTACAAGTGCACTTAACAAACTTACAGGGTTGCATGTTAACAAGGGTAACAGACGCATGCGACCGATAAAGGTAAGTTAATAATTTAGACACAAATTATTTCGAACGTTTCTGTATTGTGATTAATGTAATACAGTGAGACCAAGTCCCACAAGGAACGGGCAATGCACAGTTTCACTCCATCACCACTTCGATCAATTGCACTGTCCCTGTTTCTGTGGTTTAAGAACGATTTGGCTTAACTTAACAAAAACTACTAATATTTTGCAGAAAAACTCTCATTAAATGATTTCAAGTACTAATATTAAAGTCAAGACTGAATTAAGAAAGAAATATCTAGCAGCGATAATGAATGTTTGGTACTGGTTTAAAAAGAAAGTTTCACTGTGTAATTTCTGAAAATTCAGAGATTTTAATGGTAACAGGACTTTCACAATATTTGTATGTGCTTATTCAAGGAAACTGCCTATTATAGATGCTTTATTCAAAAATGTTGGACGGGCTATTTGTGAAGAACGCCTCGAAATTACAATATGTTAAATATATTTGTAACGGCAGTAACGTATCTTGCTTGTAAGGACCATACAAACTTCACGCTCAAAATCATCTATAATCTGCCTGTTATATATCTACTTTCACATTTAATCCATACACACATTTTAAAAACATTAATGTTTTTATAAGTGACCCTCAAAACAAATTTTGCGATCAAATCCTCGGTCATCCATTTAAAGATCGAATCTAATAAATGTTCATGTACACTATTCTAGACTTGTACGGGCGAGGAAACCTAAAAGGTACAATTCCCTTCTATTTATGATATGTAAAGAACCGTCATGTTCCATTTATTAGAAACTGTCGACATATTAACCCATATTTTTCAGCTACCGGATAGGATAATACCTATGAGGCCTGGATCAACAGATTTCAGACCAGAAAATAGAAGTTGTGAATTATGATTCAAGGGTGGCGCCAGGAGCACATATACATCAAAAACCTACTTTCTCTGCTGCAACACACATTACCATTGTGTATAACTCGGTCACAATGCGTTTTATACAATTAAATTCGGTCTTTTGTGTCCCAAAGTTACTTTATTTATTCATTAAGTGTTACTAGGCGAGTTAACGGCTTGGCCATTAGTCCCGTAAGTGTAGTTTATGCTTTTATCACGTGAGGTGGCAGTGTCTTTCTCTCGCTGGATGGAGACATCCGCCGGCAACCTACTCGTTGGCTTGCAGGGTTTTTCCCAATCCAGGTATCTTCCACCATGCAGCAGGGCTCCGCCCCAGATAGGGCAAGCCCGCCTGGTCTCCCGACATCTGTGTTAGTATAGTGCATGTAAGCAGGTGCGTTTTCCAGAGATGGACGGCTAGCATCAGGGCCACTAAATCATGCGTCGCTCGATAACTTAGTGTAAAAACCAATTAAGCGAAAACCAAAAGACTGGAGGAAAAAATCGCGCGCTGTTCATTACCTTTTTATTCAGGAATTCTACCAACATTGAGTATTGAGCGAAGAAATGAAAAAAAACTACCGGGCAGAAAAGCCAACCGCTAGAACTCTTTAGTCAGGGGCAGCATTCGATCTGGGTATCTAGCTACTGTCGAAAATCTGCTAGCTTTGGACCTCGAACCCCACGACATCGCGGTCCGAGGCGCTGCAGTCACTCTGGTGGCAGCACTTCAGTGGCAGTGGCACTGCAATGAAAGCACTACAGTGGCTTATTGTCTTGCGATTCCACAGCAGTTTGAAAAAAATTAAAATGTAGTGTTTATTTTCAGCGCTTGGTATCTTGGCTGAAAGATCGTCGTTTGAACCTTTTGTCGGGAATACCTTTGAGCCAGAATACCCCGAGAACGAAGGTGAAAATGTTGATCTTTGAAACTCTGACGCTAAGTTAAGGACGGGAGGACTTCGTGACGACATTTAGTGAACTTTAGTCGGGGAGGCGCTCGATTAAAACAAAATCTTATCATTATTCGAAAGGATAAAATGAACGGAGCGCTATATGATTAGAAATTGATAAATTAAGATTCAAAATACATTAATTTATGACGTCCCCTCAAAAGGTTACATTTCTATACCTTAGTGTAGGTTATTTATGCGAGTCTCGGGCGCCTCGATGGGCGAGTAGTTAGCTTACTGGCTCCTGAGCCCTCCAGTGCGAGAGTTCGCGCAGAGGCTCGTGGAGTTTCGAAGGGAGAAAAAACAGCAACCACGTCATGCTCTGCAAAATCAAATCCCTTCGGCAATTTTCCGGTCTTGCGAGATCTCACGTACCCCCAACCAGAAAGCTCGGATAAATGAAACTAAGAGCGACATCTGGCGGAGAAAGTGAGAATCAAAACCCAGGCGCTTCAGGGGGACACCCACGAGGCGCACGTGCAGGAAAAAGGTTCCCTAGACTCAAGCCGGATAGGTTACAAGGGATGCATTGCCTCCTACGTCTGCTCCCGGGTTACGATTTTTAATCACATTTATGATAAGTAAGATAAGTATTCTGGAATATAATCTTGAATCTTACCATGATTCGCCAAATTTATAATAAATAAATAGAAAATTACGTACTGCTAATATTTCAGCTACAGTGTGCAAGTCTGTTCATCAAACTGCAAGAAATGCGAACATTAAGTCTGTTACCTACAATTGTTTAAAACCTCTTTTATAGGTAAAATTCATCTTCTTCAGGCATACGTGTTAAATAATGAGATTAGCAACTCTGAACACATTTATTTCAATAACATCTATTATCATAAAATCAATACTGGGAAGTTTCTTCAGCTTTAAAATTTCTATTTTTTTGTTTAACTTTGGGTATTAGTACAACGAAAGTTGACATACTGATATCTATATTAGTTACTAGGAGGAAATGTATTACTTCTGATCTTACTAACACCAGACGAGCACTTGCGATTACAAAACAAAAGGAAGACCTGCAGAAAAGTTACAACAGGCAATATAGGTTTATATAAACTATCCCCCAAATAGTTTCATGTCGTTCAGTATTTATTTTTCAAGACTTAATGGAATGGCGGAGGCTTATTAAGGAAAAATAGTATAAGAATTCACTGCAAACACAGATTTAACCCTCTTTCTGAAAATGCCAAGGAAATGTTTTAAATTAACCAAAATCTGAACATCTATGTTCTGTGCAGTATTGAAAATCCAGCTATTCATCTTAACTTAAAAATCTAATGGAATAATCACTGAAAATATTTTTTACATGTCAGACATTGCTGGACTTTGTGTTTATATACACTCACTAATCTCTGCTTGTAAAAACGCTCATTCATTTTTGAACTAAAATCTACCTTTATTTCGCTATGATATTACACTCAACGGCTTGGTCAGAGGATGAAACGTTGACTATTTTTGATAGATACTAGGCAGCAATTCATACAACAAAAGGGCGTAATAAACAATTGACAACAGAAACGCGTTCATTCTAGCAATTTTAAGAGATGAGTAAATTTGGTATTTATATAAACTGATTAATACGAGCAAGACAAAAAAATTAAGGAATCTCTTATCATTTAAAGAAAAATAACAAAATTTGGTTGAGTAGAAAGCTAAATACATACATTATTTACATAATATTTGTAAATAACGGGCCACATTATCAATATTATTATTATCAATATTATTATTATTGTTATTATTATTGTTATTGTTATAATTATTCGTTTCTATATTAGTAGCATCGAGACGACGGTGGACGTGTGTAGATGATTGAGTGTTAAACGACAGGTTAATTTCGTTTTTTGATATAGTGTCTGACAAAGGTGAAATGGAAACAAATTCGTTCCAAAATTAGTGAAGGAGGCGCAGCCTAAGTTAACAATCTTCAAGAAGGATTTGAGATAGTTGAGTTGAATAATAAGCAGATTGTGTGAACGGCATATATTTAAAGAGGAGAGACTGCAACAATATCAATAAAAGAAACCAATGAAGAACTAGTGGTGTTGAAACAGCAAGTACTTTCTCCCCCGTATTGTCACGCAAAATTACTCGAAAAGTACTAAAATTTTCGAAAACTTGTACGTGACGTTATTTAAAAATCTATCTTTATGGAACAGATTCCATAAAAGAAAAAAATCTCTATCTATAAAATTTTAGTTGTAGGAACACTTAGAAAAAATTTGAACTTTTGAAATTTTTGAAAACTCAAGGGTTTTAATAAACCTTGAGATCTGCACCAATGAAAACAAAATTCAATCATTCAAACTATTGAGCCATTTTTGAAAATTTTGCAAATGTCTCTGAGGCTTCATGTAAAGTACCTCTCAAAATTAAAATATCTGTTTCAAATTCAAGAGACCGCAACATCAGCCAGATCAATCTAGGAATATCAGTTTTGGAGATAATCAGGTGAACGGTTTAGCTGCTAGCGTTGTTCACAGACGGACATACATTTTGCCGTCATTATATTTTTCGGTAGATTGTGTTCAGCAGGCAGGTAGTGTTCATTTCGGTAGATTTTCAGCAGATTGTGTGAACGGCATATATTTAAAGAGGAGAGACTGCAACAATATCAATAAAAGAAACCAATGAAGAACTAGTGGTGTTAAAACAGCAAGTACTTTCTCCCCCGTATTGTCACGCAAAATTACTCGAAAAGTACTAAAATTTTCGAAAACTTGTACGTGACCTTATTTAAAAATCTATCTTTATGGAACAGATTCCATAAAAGAAAAAAATCTCTATCTATAAAATTTTAGTTGTAGGAACACTTAGAAAAAATTTGAACTTTTGAAATTTTTGAAAACTCAAGGGTTTTAATAAACCTTGAGATGGGTTTTAATAAACCTTGAGACCAATGAAAACAAAATTCAATCATTCAAACTATTGAGCCATTTTTGAAAATTTTGCAAATGTCTCTGAGGCTTCATGTAAAGTACCTCTCAAAATTAAAATATCGGTTTCAAATTCAAGAAACCGCAACATCAGCCAGATCAATCTAGGAATATCAGTTTTGGAGATAATCAGGTGAACGGTTTAGCTGCTAGCGTTGTTCACAGACGGACATACATTTTGCCGTCATTATATTTTTCGGTATCAAGGACCAACAAAACATGGATTCTGGCTACACCACGTGACAGAATTTTCCACCTAAAATTAAAAACCAGATTTATCCACTTTTTTGTTACCAGGGCCCTGAAATAACTTCTTCTGGCGAAAATTCGCCATTTTCTCGCGCAGCATTACATAACTTCCTCCCTACTCCGTAGGGAGAAAGTAACAGTAAGATAATTAATTTTCATATGAAACTGCATTTACACTAATGAAACATCTCATCTTGATTTATGTGTTGTACAATTTTAGAAATTCCTTTCTTTAAGAGCCTACTTCAAGAACGTCTCTGGTGGCACACGCTCTAGTTATGTCGCTGCCTTCGTCCACGTAAATTCTGTGTGAAATCCGCTGAAAGTCTAAATCCGCTGCAAATACTTTAGATCCCGTGATAATGCTAAGGGATTTGTCGAGTTCAGCGTATTCGAAGTATTGCATCTTGGAGCTGGCTTAATCACCCGGAAAGTTGGATGAGCTTTTAATGTCTGAAACTCATTATCGCATATCTTAAATAACACGTTAAATGACTCTTGCCAAAGTTTTGGGTGGACTTTAAAATACTTGAAAATTGTAGGTGTTAGTTAAGGGCTAGCAAAATTGAAAGAATGTTTACAATTTGCATTTTTAAGTACTTCATTGATCGTAATGATCATCAGAGGGCTTGGTCATATTTGCTTTCGAAACTTGTTAACGGGCATTTGAAAAGAAAGCTTTGAAACTTACATTTCTAAATTATTGAAATACGATATTTATGAATTTACAGCGATATTTTAGAATAGTAATGAGCAAGAGTTGAAAATGCCTATCGATTATGAATACATCTAAATTTTAAGGCAGTTTGTTTATATTTATACAAAAAATAAAAATTGGAGTGAAGTTATAATGCAAATCTTAATGAGCATTTTAATCGTTGCCATATTTTGTTTTAATAAGTTAGTATTTCACATTGCAATTAAAAATTGCCCTCGGACCCGGAAAGTGAATATTTTGTTATTCATGATGCTGCCATTTATTCTCAAAGTAATTTGTAAATCGTTGTCACATTGAAACTCTGAAAGAAACGGTACGTTTTATGGAAATTACGCATTCGTACCGTTTGAATGTACAGTTTTGTACAATGGTGCCCGTCATTTTTGCTGATTGGAATAGACTTACGATTTCACAAAAACAGGACATCAAACACGACATATATCGTAGCTGACTATCCGAGGTCAAAGGACAATTTAAATCATCCGGTATTGTATGCAATTCAATTAAGAATTATAGCGAGAGAGGTCTGACATGTAAATTGACTAAAATGGCAACGTTGCCGTTACCTCTACAGTGTCGCAGATCGAGAGGTCCTAGAGTTCAAGTCCCTATAGTTGTGGATTTTTGACACTAGCTGCATCGCTAGATCAAGTTACATCACCTGGCTGAAAAAAGGAAGTGTAGCGGTCGGCTGGTCTGATCGATAGTTTTCAATAGTGTTTACGATCAACCCCAGATGAATGCTGGAACACTTCCCTAAGAAGAGGGTCGCTCGCGACCTTCAATTCATTTTTATCCCTTCCGCTACTCTTGCACTCATATTTCACTTACATGAAGTAAGTAAGATGGTATTACAGGATCTTTACTAGCGTGCAATTCGTACATTCGGGAGATCAGTCGGAAGCATAGAGATCTATGCTGAGACTTCGCTGGGTCTGATCTATCGCTTTGGCGGAGCTCCGCTGAAGATGATACTTGAAGGGAGGAAATCTCTGAAGCCGACATGCAGGTAGGCGCCGGATCTCATTTTTCAGCGGAGGAGGAGGAACACCGCCACCTCTAGAGATATAAAGTAAGTGAAACATGAAGATCGGTTGATCAGAGCAGCCGGCCGCTAGAATTCTTCTCCAGGCAGTGTTTAACGCGCCCGGAAGTACTAAATAAGCAATCAGTGCATCCCACGTCAGCGGCGTTCCGCCCTCGCAGGGGTTCGACGACCCGTCGTACGACGCGCTGCTGTCGCGCGCCGTGGCGTGCCCGGAGCTGCGCCCGTGCCTGGCGCGCGCCGCCGCCCGCCGCGACATGGCCGTGGCCATGGACCGCGCCTACGTGCACCACACCTTCGGGCGGCGCGGGGCCCGCCGCCTGCGCCCGCTCGCGCCCGTCGCCACCTACGCCATCTTCACCTTCATGCCGCGCGCCAGCCCGCTGCGCCGGCGCTACGACCACCTCCTGCAGGTACCGCCTGCGCATTGGAGCGAGGGACGCACTAGAGATAACGGGCCCGACAACTACTCAGGTTATTAGTACCGTAAGTGTTGTGCATGCTGTATCCCAGGAGATGCCTGTTTTCCTCCCCTGCTGAAACGTGATATTCCGTGCCGCCTTACAAGACGGCTTGTGGGGCATTTCTCCTTCAGGTACCTCTCTCAAGCAAGTCTTCATGAGCCCTAAGTTGCCGACTTGTCTTCCGAGATATGTGGGAGTGGTATATACCCCTTGAAATTGAATCCAATTTTTAATTATGGAGGTATTTTACAAGAAACCTTGCTGGGACATTTTTAGAATTTTCAAAAAAATAGCTCCAACAATTTTGATTAAATTTTGTTGTTGGATAGTATGAAAGACATTTATAAAAATGGTGGTTTCATTTTCATTGAAAACAATAATTTTTCGAAAACTGCAAAAATTCAAAAATTTTCGGCGGGAATATATATATATATATATATATATATATATATATATATATATATATATATATATATATATTCATATTTGAATTTTTTGCGTAATTTTGTGTGAAAATACGGGAGAGAAAGACGTGTTGTGTTATTTTAGCTCCACTAGTTCTCTGTGAGATTAGCAAACAATAAATGCGCGTGGTTCATGTTGGGTTTTGTTACGAATGTGAATGTCTGGACACTAGATGTAACCGCATTTCGACCGCTCGAGTTTCGTGGGAGGCCGCCCGCCTTCGGGTGTCTTCGCTCCCCTCTGGATCGAACTCCCCCTGCTTTTCTTTATCAAATGAGGAAAACTGTCACCAAACGCTGAGTCATAACTGACGCTCCGGTGGGAACGGTCCTGCGCGTTCCGCCGACGCGTCTAGCGCGGAGCGGATCTCCCGCGCTGGTCTGTGAGAGCCTTAGCGTGTGTCCCTTGAGGCGATGTGCGGCGGGCTTCGTTGCGCAGGGGATGGTGGAGAGCGGGCTGGTGGCGCAGTGGTGGCGCGAGCTGACGGCGCGTGGCCGGCGGCGCGGCGGCGTGGGCGGGCGGGCGGCGGCGGCGGCGGGGCCGCGCGTGCTGACGCTGAGCGACCTGCAGGGCGCGTTCGCGCTGCTGGCGCTGGGCGCGGCGGCCGCCTGCGCGGCGCTTCCGGCAGAGGTCGTGGCGCACGCGGTGCTGCGCCGGTGGAGGGCGCGACAGGCGCCTGAGGCCAAGAGACACTTCAAGTAGAATAGTGTCTTCTGCCATCGCCGTTGCGAACGCACCGTCGGTAATGAGGCCCAGAAGTACACTATTAACGACATCGAGCATTTCATACGCCGCCCACGGTCCTCGGCCGGCGGCCGGCGAAGATGGCCCAGACCATCAACTGATGTCACTGCAGTGTCTCTGGGGGGCCTACTGTTCCACTTATAAAGATGGCAGACTTTTGAATACTAGCTAGGTCGAATTCTGTCGCTGGCAACACTAGGTGAATGCTAGAGTAGTACCATATCAAACGGGCCATGAACAGCGCGCGATATTTCCTTATTCTTCCTTGTCATATCCTGAGCCCTTACTTAAACACACTTAGACTCTACTAGGCACTACACTACCACACATGTCTGAAGACCAGTCGGGAGCTTAGATCGTGTTCCGGCTGTAGCGGTGCCAGGCTCGTGGGTGATACTTTGTTGGGAAAACACAGGAAGCCGACTTGTAAGTCTGCGCCGGATCTCGTCACTCGGCGGGGAAAGATCACCGCCATCTCCCCCGATAAAGCATTCACTACACTTACGGGGCTAATGAACAATCAGTTGTCGCGCCCGGAAACTTCAACTAATCAATCGGATGGTGAGTTCACTTACTGGCCTCTAAACCCCCAGGCTGCGGGTTCGTTTCCGGCTAATGTGCGTGGATTTTCAAAGGACGACAAATCCACAGTAGCCATGCCATGCTTGTGGTACTTAAAAAACACTTGGCAGGTGTCCGACGAAATTAAATCCCTCCTGCAATTTCCCGTTCTAAAGAGATTTTACGTTTTTCACCAGAAAGCTCGAAAGTAGTTAATTAAGAGCAATATTTGAGAGATTGAGAGAGAGTGAGAGTTAAAACCCAAGCGCTTCAGAAGGACGCCAATGGCGCGCGCGGGCACCGAAAAGTTCCCCTAGCCACGCGCGGGTGTGGGCTTCAAGCGCGCCTGCAGTGAAAACACGGGTGCCGTACTACGATTGATGGCATTTTCCCCGTAAAATAACCCATTTATCAAATAAATTTTAAAAAAATCACCTTCACAGCTATTATCCCAGTATAGATGTATAAACGAACTATTTGTAAAACTATGAAAAATTAAACTTAAATTTATAAAACTAAACTAATGAAACATATAGTATATCACATTATTTAGATATTCATTACGTCTTTTTATATTTTTAATATGACCAGAATAATCTACTTCGAAGCACAAATTAGTGAATATTTGATAAAGAGAACTGATGAAGGGGTGAAACTTAGATTATATTTTGTGACGCCATTTACTGTTTGCGAAGGCTTGGGGATCTTTTCTCTGTTTTTACTAAAATAGTAGAAAAAAATTTTTCGCATGTTCTGATCACACAAATAACTTTCGAGAATGTAACCTTACCTTTTCCTTTATTTTACACCCAAATAAAAGGGAAGCGTTTCATACCATTGAAAGAATGCGATTCCCGTCGACCAGTGAAATTCTTGTAGCAATTTCGCATTTTTTTGAATCCGCAAATTTGTCTTTCATGAATTTCTGACGAAGATGTCGTTAGTATAAATGTAAATAATAGTAATAGTAACATTACAATAAATATAGCAAACTCATAGAATACGACATTGTAACATATTAACCATATAATAAACTTTTTGTATCAAAATACGTAGTATTTTCTTTCTTAAACAGACATTTATGCTCACAGGTGGAAAACATTGCTCTGTGGAGGGAGTAGGCTCGGGAAGGTTAAAGATTCATATGAGTTACCACAATAAGAAAGCAAGAAAATTGTCTTTCTTCAATATTTAGTGTTCATTTACTAGTGAGCTTGCTTGTCCCAATTTATTAGTGTTAATTTGCTCTTTTACTTCGGAGCGTTAACTACTCATGCTCACTTTTGACACAAAAAAGTATACGAATCAGGCCCTCCATTAACTTTTCACAAGTTCTATATTGAATAATTACGGTATTTTCCGTAAAACTTTTCCGTGTTATGCTTTACACCGGAAACGTGTTACACCGTTAACTTTCAGTAAAACGTGCCTATCGTCAGATCAGCGAAATAAAGATAACTCAAATAATGAACATAATTTGTTTCTCCACCTAGCAACCAAGAAGCCTTACGGAAATTCCCAAAAATTTTATCCATCTGAAAGTGGTACCAATTTTTTAACTTTACAATTCTTCAAATAAAAAACGGCCTATTCAAACATAAAAATACATATGTAAGTAGGGGTCATAATAATGCTTTTACATCCTTGGATTGGTTCCTAATTTTCATGTAAAAAAATATATTTGTGTCACACACGTTCATAGTGAAAAAATTGTCACAAAACAGATTTTAGGCTCATTTGTCCTTTTGCATAGAAAGTTACATGAAAAAGTGTCGATATAAATTCTTTAAAAAAGTTTAGTTAAAAAATGGGTTTAATTATCATCATGATCATGATGAATCAGTCATTTCAATATATGTTACGAACGTAAGACATTACAGTCTGTATCAGATTTTCTAGGACTAAATAGGGAAATCGAAAATGATGACTTTTTGCCAATGAAAAGATAGTAGGAAAGGATAGCCACAGAAAAACATTGAAAAAGTTCCCCTCAACCAAATGTCATAAGTAGTTACACTATAGCTATAACATAAAAAATAAGATTTTTGACCAGAATCATAGCCCACGCACTACCACCTACACTCCTCTAAACCAATTATTTTTTAATTTATTTTTAGGCTACTACAATCTACCTTATCTGCCTGTAAAAATGATGAAAAATAAGAATAAAAATTATACTTTTAGAAAAGCACTTTTGATGTTCTCACCGCCAAAAGCTTTGAAAAATAACAAAATAGTTATTTATGTATCAGGAATGTAAAGTATATGTTTTTGCCCTGAGAGCGATATCCAAACACGAGGGCCTCTGGCCCGAGGGGTTGGAAGACGCCTGAGGGGCAAAAATCGAATAATGTCTGTGGTGAATACAAAACTTTATAGTTTACTAGTTCGTTGCTGAATAAAACGAGAATTCGAAACATTTAATAACTTTCTTGCGTCTAAAGTGAAAAGATACATTGTAATAGGTCATTTGCCAATATGACGTCAGATAATACAGAATATGTATCTAATTACTACTGCATACTCGTTGTTGGACTGGTTTGTTCGTACAAAATAAAAGTGGTTCTACAGAATGGCAGAGGCTTTCCCATATTAGTTTTCCATTTCCATTGGTCTCGGTTAGCTGTTCGAACTTATTATTGCGTGCAGCCATCTATCGCCGTCCAAAGTACATTTTTTGACATTTCCTTAATTTTCTCAAGAGTTGTTTACGTAACTAATGCCGTTACCCCCGTTAGGGACCGCAGGACCTTGCCGAAGACCTTGTGTCGGGTACGGGGGCTGAGTTGAAAGAATAGGTGGAGCAGTATGATTGGGAGTATGACTGGCATCTCTATAAACGAGCTCTGCTTATGAACGGGGCATCTCTATAGACGAGCTCTGCGTATGAATGGGGCGCGAATGGGCAACACCGACCTCTCGATACGACCAACAAGCGGTCCCCAGGTGTGACTGTGGCGCGAGCAGTCGCACCTGGTAGCCCACATTGTCCCGTTCTGGGACGGGCACTTGCGCCCTAATCCAAGGTGTGAGATACCGTGCCGAGGGATGCGTGGTACGGAGGGAGCCGTGCCGCTAACGGTTCCTTTGTAATACCTGGCGACCTTACAAAGTATATAGCCTTACCTGGCATGCGGGGCTCTGCACAGGCTGACCTTTTTTTTTCCCTAGCTACTCGTGGGACCAAACATGGATAAACACGACACCAAAACCAAAAAAGACACGGAAACGGCTGTCTGTGGGACGAGCTCGAATCCCGAACCGGGCCTCACCAGGGCTTTAGGGTCGATCGCATTGACCGAACCAGAGACCGGTGGGGTCAGTGGGTCGGGTGAAAAGTTAGTACCGGGACAGCCCACTGAAACGACGAAAACAGAAGGAACGGACAAAACGGTCACGGACTCCACGGAGACCGTCAATCTAAAACCGAAATCTAAACGCAGGGGGCAGGCACAGAGACGTGCTTTAGCCAAGGCTAGGAATGCTGGGTCGGACCCCACGAAGGGGCCCGAACCAGCCACTCCTGGTCAGTCAACCCTGAAACGACAACGGCAACTAAACCCGAGCGAGACTTCGCCGACGGACTCCAGACCTCAAAAGAGACACAAGGAGGTTGAGGACGGACTGACGGCTGCTCAGAGAACAAACCCTCTGACTATCATTGTGGCTAGCGAAGAGTACCCGCAAGTGGGACTCACCCAGACGCACGTCAGAAAATTGAGGGTTGCTGTACGGGAGGAGGTCGAAAAACTTCCTCCTGAGCAGTGGCCAAGATTCGATGATGTGTTTGTCAGGGGTGGCGCTATTGCCATTATAACGGCTAACGAGGGTTCGAAGCAATGGTTCTTGAACCATGCTAAGTCCCTCTTGGAGCGGGTTACGGACAAGGTGAGGGTCGGTGGGGTTGAATTGCTCCAGCGATATCGGAGGGCGACCGTTTGGATCCCTCAGTCTTCTGACAGAGAGGATCCGGCGGTCGCTGTCCTGAGGCGCTTGGAGCTCTTCAACCCCACCATAAAAACGGGGGGATGGAGGATTTATGCAGCCCTCAAACGGGATGGGAACAAGGAGGGGGAAGAAGGGGTGGGAGGGATGACTCTGGTGTTGGGGATACCAGAGTCTCACCTGTCGTCTCTCAGGGCTATCGATAACAAGCCCTACCTCGACATGGGCAGGGTCACCGTGCGAGTGGATGGTCTGAACACCAGTGACCAGAAAGGCGGTCCCACCCCCCCACCGGACACTACGGCACAGGATCATCATCCTGATGCGATGGAGGAAAGCTAATGATGCCGCCATTATGACGAGCACTATGATTCCAATATCACAGATTAACTTGCACCGCAGCAAAGACGCGGCAGCCGTGCTGGCCAAGCGTGTGGCTACGGGGCGCACATGGATCTCCTTGATCCAAGAACCTTGGACTGTGCGTGGGTCTGTAAGGGGGGTCGGACAGGGCTGTTGTATGATCGCGGATGCTTCTGGGGAGAGACCGAGAGCGTGCATAGCCCTGAAAGGCGTCAGTGGGGTACCCCTCTTACAGTTCTGTTACAGGGATCTGGCAGCTGTATCCTGTAAGGTAAACTCGGACCAAGGAGAGATCACTATCGTCTTTGCGTCGGCCTACTTTCCACACGAAGACTCGGAGGTTCCACCAGTAGGAGTTCAACGCCTAGTTGAACACTGCAAACTAGAAGGACTACCCCTCATCATAGGCTGTGACGCGAATGCTCACAACACTGTGTGGGGTAGCACGGACACTAATGTCCGAGGCGAGAACTTGATCACATATCTAGCGGGCTCGGACATGGATGTGGCAAACGTGGGCAGTGAACCCACATTCAGAAATATATGTAGAGGCGAAGTGCTGGACCTGACTCTAGTCAGTCTCAACATACGTCAAATGATACATGGATGGAATGTCTCAGACGAGCCTTCCCTTTCTGATCATGCCACCATTGTGTTTTGGCTGCGCTGTTCTACGGAAAATGGGTTGCGGGACATCCACATTCCGCGGAGCACTGACTGGGTTGGATATCTGCAGGAGCTGGAACGTGATCTGAGGGTTTTTCCCAAGAGAATCGGAACGGTTTCCGGGTTAGACGACGCCACGGTGCTCCTGTCGGGGATTGTCACTGGCGCCTATCTGAGGAGCAGCAAAGCAAGAGTGGTTGATCGAAAGTCGAAAGTTCCATGGTGGAATGGAAGGCTCGAAACAATGAAGAACAAGGTGAGATTAGCCTACCAAAAGGCAAGATCCGCCCGAGGTGAACGAAAAGAGGAACTCTTCTCCAAGTGGAGGAAGGAAAGGAATGACTATAGAATGGAAATCCGCTCTGCCAAAAAGGCAAGTTGGAAGAACTATTGTGAAAAAATCGAAACGGGAAGAGAAGCGGCTAGACTGGGCAAGATATTAGCTTCTAACCCAAGTGCGTGGATTGGAGCTATAAAACTACCTGATGGCACATATACAACAAACGATGAAGACACATTGACTCATCTTATTAAGGCCAACTTCCCGGACGGGAGAAGTGCTAATGAGGAGTCCACAACTGAGGAGAAAGGGAACTATCCTCAGATGGGCAGAAACAGTGATTATAAATTCGCAAATGAGGTAGTAAATTGGAATAAGCTCGAATGGGCACTGGATTGTCTTGAACCCTACAAGTCACCGGGCCTAGACGGGATATTTCCGGCACTACTGACCAAAGGCAAAACGCTACTTATGAAACCTTTACTGGCTATCTACAGAGCTAGCCTAGCCCTAGGGCACGTTCCGGAATGCTGGAAGGTGGCCAGAGTCACCTTTATCCCAAAACCGGGCAAACCCAGCTACGTTACTGCTAAGGATTTCAGGCCAATCAGCCTTACGTCGTTCTTGCTGAAAACGTTAGAACGATTGATACAAAGATACATAATAGAGAAGCTGGAGAGGTCTTCCCCACTCTCTAAAGATCAACACGCGTACATTCAAGGACGATCTACGGACTCTGCACTGCACGGTGCAGTGTCACTGATAGAAGATCAGATCGAACAAGGTGGATATGTGATTGGACTACTGCTCGATATTGAGGGAGCGTTCAATCACACAAGCACGGATATAATATGTGCGGAAGCGGAAAATCGTGGCATACATCCGCTGTGCACACAATGGATCAGAAGTATGCTTCATGACAGACGGCTTGTTGTCGAAAAAGGCCTCACTAAGGTGGAAATGAAAGTAGACAGAGGCTGTCCCCAAGGAGGAGTGTTGTCACCCCTCCTATGGCTTTTGGTGGTCGACAGCCTACTAGTAAAGCTTAAAGGTCTCAAGTTTTCGGTGACTGGCTACGCTGATGACATCTTGATTTTGGTCAGGGGACCATTTTTGGACACAGTGAGGGACCGAGCAAAGGAGGCCATCAGTGTGGTTGAAGAATGGTGCGGCAAAACAAACTTGTCCGTGAATGCGACAAAAACGGAATGCATTATTTTCACCAGAAAATATAAAATAATGGAAATCAGGCCCTTACGTATGTTTGGCGTGGAACTGACGGTAACCAAGGAAGTGAAATACCTTGGTATCATATTGGATAGCAGACTAAATTGGAATAGCCAGGTGCAGAGAATTTGCACCAACTTTTGGTCCGCACTCTGGCTCTGCAGGCGTGCGGTCGGCTGCACATGGGGGCTTAGCCCCAAGACTATATTATGGATTCTGAAAGCGATCCTTCTCCCCAGACTTACTTATGGATCGGTTGTATGGTGGAACGCAATAAAGAAAGGCAATGTTAAGTCCAAACTGGAAAGACTACGTAGTAATGTCCTCAGGGTCATTGCGAGTGCTATGAGGACTACTCCCACGGCGGCGATGGGAGTACTGACCGGGATTGCCCCCTTCGATCTTCTGATTATGGGAAGGACCTATGTCACAGCCCATAGGCTGTTCTCCAACGACACTTGGTCTCATAAAGGCAATCATGCTAAAGGGTTGAGGACAATGTGTAGTCTTAAACCACTTGGCCCAGCGGACACTATCCGACACCTCTGTTTTGAAAAGAGGTTTAGGATTAGCTTGTCCACGGGTCAGGTAAGCTATGATGCGAACCTGGCTGAACTCCCGCCAAATGGCGACATATGGTATACGGATGCATCAAAAAAGGAGGATAAAGTTGGCATAGGAATTTATCGCAAGAGAGGAGGTGCGAAAAAATTCTATGCTATGAAGGAACATACCACAATCTTCCAAGCCGAACTGACCGCCATCTTGAAGTGCGCCAGGATGGCCTTGGAGGAGGTAGTGGAGTGTGGCAGACGCTCAGATGTGTACATATGCACTGATAGCAAAGCCGCACTACTAGCACTTGACAATAAGAGAGTGAAATCACGAGTGGCTAAGGAATGCATTGAGGCATTGAACCATCTGGGAGGATATTGTAACCTCCATTTATGGTGGGTCCCTGGCCATTCTAATGTTAAGGGTAACATTATGGCTGACAAGCCAGCTAAAATGGGCACTAGATCACGCAATGTGATCGAAAGCCCCGGACCCTCTAAAGGTGTTATCAAGTCCACGATTCGAGATTGGTTGGACTAAGAACACTTGAAGAGATGGCGTGAACAAGATGGAAATAGACAGGCCAAAATGGCCTTGGGTAGCGAACTACACCCTAAATGGGCGAAGGAATTCGAACTTATGTCCAGGCGAGATGCAAGGCTGACCGTGAGTCTGCTGACTGGCCATGTGCGCCTGAACTTTCACCTGTCTAAGATGGGCCTGGTGGCATCGCCCTTGTGTCGATGGTGCGATGCTCATCCGGAGGAGGCGCTACATGTCCTATGCCTTTGTTCTGGTCTGAGTGAGCGAAGGCGTGGGGTCTGTGGTGCCTCTACCTTGGATCCTTCTCAGCTGAGAAAAAGGAAACTGTCGGAAATTATCAGAATGTGGAAGGGCATAGTCCCGGCCGAAGTGGAGATCTATTGATCTCCTCTGCCTAGGGTGTCAGAACCGCCGGGCTCTTGGGACCGCCCAAAGGTGGTACCGGGTCGGCTGGGTCGGCATATCAATGATGAGGGAACAAAGGGCTTGCCCAGGTTCACTGGTGTTGTTAACACCCCTCTACCCCTTTATTATTATTATAATGCCGTTAGCAAAACATATATAAGAGGCTGATACAAAGAAATACTGTAGTAAAAAATTGAGCCATGTCATAATCAAAATTATTACTCGAAAACCATGAGATCGTTAGCTACTCGTTAAGTCCTGCCGTCAGAGGAATCGTTGAGGGTTGATGTCATTGTCGTAGACGACCTTTGAAACACCCGCTGGAATTGTGCCAGCGCGTCAACGAGGGACCGACAGTTCTAAATAGCGCGGGTAGATGGCGTTGATCAGGAACGACCAAAGCACAGAAGATGTGAGGGGTGAACAACCGAAGGTAGGTTTTCCCTGTCTTCCCGCCACCACCGAAGTTGGAGCAATTACAAGATTCCTGCACCGACTGGGTATCTGCGAGGGGGGACGGCAAAAGCAATGACAGTGTTCTGGCGAGAGAGTTTTGAGGAGTGTCGAGAGATAGTTAACCCCCGGGGTCACGGGGTCAGGGAATAAAAGAACGTGTGGAATAGTTTTGAGATGTGTTATAAAATGAGTTAGTGGACGTATATTTATCTAGCGTATTATTACTATACATCATTTTAGCTAGTTGAGTACTTTATTTTGGAAGATTGGCACTTTGCACATTGTAGTAGGGGCCGTATTTGCCCAGAGTGGCAGGCCTAAATTTTAAAATGGTCTTGTAGACCAGCAATCTGTAGTGAGGCTAGATATGAGATCAACGATGCATTGGATTGAGAATGAGTAATCTGGGGGTGTCCTCTTTTACTTTTATACTGATATTCTCTTCCCAGGATAGTTACGTGTCCAAGAGGACTCCAAGATAATGGACTGACGATTTGGGGGCATCTTTCCGGCTTGGCGTGAAGCACTCTTACGTCATGTGCAGACCACTTCACTATGTTGATATCAGAGAAACTCTGAGGCCGTGTTACGGAACCGGATCCATTTGCTAAATGAAGAAAAACAAAAACATAGTTGGCAAATGTAATAAACTTATTGCAGTTCATTCTTTCAGCCGTCCGGAACTTTTTTCACGAGCTCATTGGTGCTAAAAATAGCAATGAGAATGTTGAAGAACTGCTTTAAAATAATGTTCAAGTTTTCTTCTGTTGCTAATGTTGTAGGGTCACTTCCCAAATAATAATAATAATAATAATAATAATAATAATAATAATAATAATAATAATAATAGGACAGGATGTGTAGTTACCTCCATTGGCAGATCTAAACAGCCGTCGCAGTTCCAAACACATGCTCCCAGTGGTACGTACTCTTCTACTCTTTTTGACTACGAACAATATTGTACGACCAACAAATTCAAACTGATCGCTCAAATAGGCAAACAAACAGGGTGATGTTATCTGAGATTTGGAGAAAAATGTCTACTTCTAGATGTGGCTGCGCCGTGCAATCAAAGCGACGTAACCAAGGAGGCAGAGAAACGTCTTAAATCAGGTGTGTCCAGCTGGCGGCCGACGGTGTCATTTATTGTTGCCTGCGAAAGGTTGAAGTCAACAGTGAGGGTCCCGTGCAACCACAACGGGATAGAACATCGTGCCCCTAGAGCATGCGCTCTACTGAACGCACGTTGCTAGCAGCAACAGCCCCTTTAATGTAAAAATAGAGGAAGTTTAGATATCAGGATTTTTTTCTAATAAATTCAGAGATTACAGATCATCCCAATTCGATCCACTGCTTTATGCTTGGTACGGTCTGACACCACGCATAGTTCCATCCCCCTCCTCGTTTCAGAGCAGCCGGGCAAAGTGCTGAAAAACATTGCGGAGAAGTCAGGTGAGGTCCCGCCTGAGTAATAAAACTAGTGGTGCTAAAATAACACGTACTTTCTCGCCATTAGTATTGGCTATGTAATACTATTTGTACCGCAATTTGACTCTGAATTATTTTCTGCAAAACTCAGTTTGAAGTCGTTGAACATTTGGTGCGAAAAATAAGCAGAAAGCAAGAAAATAAAATACATAAAAGTTAATAAATAATACGATTCTGATAGAGTTGAAAACAAATATAATAGTAATTATTAAGCACTATGGTGTTGTAATATTCTGCAAATATATAAAAGTATTTTATTTCCGCGAATAAAAAGCAGCCGTCATTATCGTGTTATTTATGCGGCGTTACAACAATTAGTAACAACAACCAACAATGACCGCTCATCTATTCGTTTTCACATTAACTCAATCAAAAGAAGCAATTTAAAATGAAATAACATAATAATAAATAATAAAATGAAATATGAAATACACAGCATCCAACTTCGTAAATCGAGAGCTGCGACTGAAGGTAGCAATTTTTACTTCATATCGATTTAAAATAATTTTTAAAAGATTCATTTGTAAACGTATAACAACAGCTCCAATGTAAGAAACGAATAAAGAAATATGAAATAATATACACATTCTAACGTTCGTAGCATCAAACTGCCTCAAAACCTAAAATTATGATCAAGAAGCGCAGTATTTTCAGAAAGGGTGACTAACTTTGACGGCCAGTTACTCCAACAATACTCACAGTTTTGAAAAAATTAACATGACCTTATTTAAAAATCTGTTTTTGATGATACATTTCAATAAGAAAAAAGTTATATCTTCATAATTGGATTTGAAGGAAGACGCTGAAAAGATTTTGAATTTTTGCAATAGTCCAAAAATAAGGGTTTGCAACCAACATCAGACCTGACCCATTTTCTTATTTGTTCTTCAGACTATCCATCAACACAGTTCCATTAAAAACGATGCAGCGGTTTATGGGAAGAAATGTTTTTAAAAAAATAAAAATTACCTACATTTCACACCACATTACGCGAAAAATATTCAAAATTTCGAAAAACTGTTCCTGACCTTATTTTAAAATCTACCTTTATGGAACAGATTTTATTAAGGGAAAACATTTCTATCTTTACTATTTTAGTTGTAGGAAGACTACGAAAAAAGTTGATTTATTTTTGACAAAAAATCAGTGAAAACTACTCGTGACATTTGGGATAGAAGTATAATCCGCGCATGAACTCCAGAATCCTTACCCAATACTTTTTCTAGTCATAGTGGAATAATGAATATATCCCTGGCAGAACTTTCAATTCGGAAGAGCCAGAGAGCATATTCGATTTCTCGCAGGAGGTGGAATCTCCTTATTGCATTTTTTCGACTTAATTTTCTTGATTCTCTATCTTCTCTGGGCTTAAATTCTGAAGTTGTTTTTTATCCTCTTTCTTCTTCCTACCCTCTCGAACTTGTATGCTTCCAAGTTCCCTTCCTTTTTATTAGTCCCCTAAGGAATAAAGCGTACCAAATACCCTGATTTCTTTCATTTACAAGGTGAAAAATTGGAAGCCCGCGTTAGGAATCTTTGGGGGTTTTGCACCAGCGTGTAATATTCCAAATGCCAATAACATTTTTATAAAGTAAGTAAAATAAATTACATTATTCTACATCAATAGTTTGTAATGTCCCCTTCAAGATGATGTAATGGTTAGAAAACTAACAGATGAAGTAGCGAAATGATGCATTTGAGAATAAGCACTTAAGAAAACTTTGATTTTCTCTCTTCCATTAATGACTGACTGTCGAGAAACGAGTGAAGATAAAGACACTACCCCTTGACTGGACTGCGAAAAATTTACTATTTTAGCACTTTTCAGTGGGCATCAGCACTCTACAGAGCTGTAAATCAAGCATTAGGAACCGGGCCCGGGTTTGGGTACTTTCTTCTATAATTTAAACAAAGGTAAACTAAATAGATAATAATATACAAATACAACCTTATACAAACAAACGTGTTAAGTCCATACATTCTAGATACTAGGTGGTGTTGGTTCATTATTACAGTTTAATATGCTGTCAAACCCATGTTGTGATTGCAGAAAACCTGGCGGACCCTAATTCTGAGAGCGTCCGCAAGGAGCGCTGAAACCACAGGGTAGGCTATTCAATGTATAATAATAATAATAATAATAATAATAATAATAATAATAATAATAATAATAATAATAATAATAATAATAGCCTTTATTAGTGGCGAGGTCAGGCCATTAGGCCTACTCTTCCGCCTAACAACATTGAATGAGTAATATTCTTTCTCGTTAATTCTATCTCGCTGCTTAATACTTATCAGTTCGTCTTTTGAAAGGAAAGTATGTGTATGTAGCACGCGCAGTGTGAATTAGCGGGAAAAGTTGGTAATTTTTTGCTGATAACTGAAGTTGAGTGAAGTTTAATTCTTTTTTTTTTTTTTCATTTGGCACTTACCACATGAGTGAAATAGCCATTCTATTACATTTCAGAATTTTTAAGATTCTTTGAGATTAAAATGGATCTCAAGATAAGACAGTTAACAAATACTTCTTCGGGGAATTGACCCGATAGTACCTGTTTATCTTGTGTGCACGTAGCCCGATAACACCATTGACGTTGGACATTAATGGGAAAATGAAAAGGAAACGAATGTAATGACAACTACTTCTATTATAAAACTCATGATGCAGTGGAAAATTAAGTGTGTCGTGAAATTAAAATGTCGCATAGAATTTCCAATTACTGAACGTAGTACCGTATTGGAACGATAAGTCAGTCGGTAGTTGCAATTAGTAATTAATAGTAACCGAATCAGCTGAAAATTAATTAAAGTATCTATTGAATGATTTACAGATTAATAATTAACAGTATTATTTAGTTAGTAATGTGGCTGGAACAACCAAGACATCATTCGCATATCACAAATAACATTCATTTATTCATATGTTGATTTTTTGGTTCTCGCTCAGCAGCGGTCACGAGCAGACGTGCTCCGCAGCTCCGCCAGTTAGCCGAAGGCTAGCGCTTATCGCAAGTTCGACTGCCCCGGCCGCTACTAGTGCCGGTCCGGGGTCAGAAAGAAGTGCATTTATTTGTGAACAGTGGTGAATTAGGAACGTTTTCAACTTACCGTTCAAATTTACTAGTGATACAGTGGTGACCGCTCGTATTTGTGTACTAAGGTGACTTCATTCTCGTGTGAACAGTGGTGCGTCAAGAACTATTAAAAATCAATACCGCACATATATAGTGAAGTGAATTATGTTAACTGACCACGTCCCCTTCGGGGGACTAATCACACAAACAACAGAAATACTAAATAACCAAGAAAACAGTGAAGCTTTCGTCAACAATAGTACGAACGGATTGACTTTAGAACACAGTGAAATAACACTGAACCTTCAGCAACAGCACCAATTTTTATTGCATGAACATCAACAGCTAAAACAACACTTACAACAATTAGTGCAACAGAACCAACAGTTACAATTTCAAATACAGCAATATGTGCGTGAAAAAGAAACCCCAGCCACCGTCCTAGAAGCTACAGCAACTAACGACCAAGCATCTACAACGCAGGAAACGGCCTCAACCTTGTGCAGCTCATGGCAAACAATCCCGCTGCGTCGACAAAAAAGACGCAATGATGACAACTCTATACAACCCTCTAAGAAGACTAACAGTGAACACGACCCCGTATCATCAAAAAACAGGTATGAACATCTCTCTTGTGATGAAAATTTGGAAGAAACCTCGAATTCTGAGAAAATCAATGATACAACAACCAAGGGCAGCATGCAAGAACAAGACAAATATCGTACACCGCCTATTTTCATTCCAGGCGTCAGAGTAATACCTGATATGATCAGATCTATTAAAGAAGTCATTAAAGATGAAGACTTCTCATATAAACTTGTCAAAACCTACCAAGATGACGCCAAAATTACTATGAACAATGTGAAAATCGTACCTCAAACACCGGAGGTTTATCGAACGCTTGTTAAACATCTGAATCAAAAAAATATTGCTCATTATACTTTTCAGTTAAAACAAGAAAGAGCCTTTCGGGTAGTATTAAAAAATATGCACCCAACAGCAGACGTAACGGAACTTAAAGAAGCTATAGAAGTACAAGGCCACAAAGTAAGACAAATTCATAATATCAAGCATCGTTTAACAAAAGCACCTCTACCATTGTTTTTTGTGGACTTAGAACCTCAAAGTAACAACAAAAAAATATATGACGTCGAATACTTACTACATGCAAAAATTAGTTTTGAACCACCGCGTAAAAAACGAGAAATAGTACAATGCAAGCGATGTCAGTCCTACGAGCACAGTTTTCGGTATTGTACGCTTCCGTATAGCTGCGTCAAATGTGGAAAGAATCACGATAGTCGAACCTGTACTAAAACGAGAGACACACCAGCTACATGTGCTCTATGTAGCCGTGACCATCCAGCAAATTATAAAGGCTGCGAAGTATATCAAAAAATTCGTAACAGCAAGTATCCTAGTCAAAGTCAACACCGTAGAAATGCTACGCAAAACATAACTGAAGGCAACAATTCAAGCTCACTAACAAGTAATCAAACCATAGGAACAGGTAGACAGTTCACATATGCACAAATGGCCCAACATTCGCAAATCAATAATCAAAATGTGTCGAATGAAAATAATCTGATTTCCATAATGCAAGAATCATTTAAAAAATTCGAGTCCATATTAGCAAAGCAAGCTGAACAAATCTCCAGCCTAATTAATATCATGACTGCAATAATGAAGAAACTATGAGTAATTCACTGCGAATTGTCTCCTGGAATGCCAACGGAATACTTCAACATCGAAGAGAGTTAGAAGTGTTTCTACATCAAGAAAATATTGACATACTTCTAGTGTCTGAAACACATTTTACCGAAAAAAGCTATCTACGTATATCTGACTACGAAGTATATTGCACAAATCATCCAGATGGGACAGCTCATGGAGGCACAGCAGTAATAATTAAAACAAGAATCAGACACAATATGTACAAAGATAATGATAAAGACTATCTGCAAGCAACCGCTATACAAGTATACGATAAGTTTGGTCCGCTCGTTATTTCAGCTATATACTCCCCTCCAAAACACAAGATAACCACCGATCAGTACATCAAGTTTTTTAGAACGCTCGGCACAAGGTTCATTGCTGGAGGAGACTACAATGCTAAAAATCAACTATGGGGATCAAGACTGGTAACTACAAGAGGTCGCGCTTTAGAAGGAGCCATCTCTACACTAAAACTCCAAACAATTTCATCAGGAAATCCCACATACTGGCCAACGGATGGTAACAAGGTACCTGATGTCTTGGATTTCTTCGTCACAAAGGGAATGGCACAGACCTATCACACAATAGAACCGTCTTTTGATCTTTCATCTGATCATTCTCCAGAAATACTGACAATCAGTTCTTCTGAAATCAAAAAGAAAGAAAGCATATACCTTACAAACAGAAAAACGAACTGGGAAGAATACAGCAACTGGCTTTACCATAACACCACTGCCAAGGTCCGTCTAAAATGTCCAGAAGATATCGACGATGCTGTTGAATACTTAATACAACACATTCAACAGGCAGCCGTATATGCAACTCCAGAAATGAGAGTGTTTGAAAAAAATAAATACCCATCAGAAATACTAAAAATGATTAAAGAGAAAAGACAGATGAAGATGACCTGGCAACGCACTCATCACCCGGACGACAAACGAATACTCAACAGAACTTCCCGCCTCTTATCAAGAAAATTACAAGAAATTCATTCGGAGGAAATGAAGGAAAGAATAGAAAAGTTGTCACCCTCAAAAGCTACAGATTACTCCTTATGGAAAATTACTAAAAAATTAAAAAGACCTACAAAACATGTCCCCCCTCTTCGTAAAACCGATGGAAGCTGGGCTAGGACGGAAAACGATAAGGCAGAAGAATTTGCAAAATATTTTGCAAAAACATTTCAACCACACCCCTCAGCACTACTCACAGAAGAAAAAGAAATCATAGAATTCTTGGAATGTCCCCATCAAATGTCGCCACCAATTAAATTCTTCTCAACAAAAGAAGTCACAGCAGGGCTGAAACTACTACCAAATCATAAGGCTCCTGGACATGATCGTATTACAGGGGAAATGTTTAAAAAACTGCCTAAGAAACTCATCGCCCTTGTAACATCCATTTTCAATGGAATAATACGCATCGGACACTATCCTTCGCAGTGGAAACTGGCACAATTAATTGTAATCGCAAAACCAGGAAAACAGCTACAAGATGTTTCCTCGTACAGACCAATAAGTTTATTACCTTCTTTGTCTAAGGTATTCGAAAAATTATTACTATCTCGCATATATCCATTACTTAAAGAAAATGACACAATTCCAGACCATCAGTTCGGTTTTAGAAATCGTCATTCTACAATAGAACAAATTCATAGAGTAGTCGACACCATCAACGGAGCTCTAGAAAATAAAAAGTATTGTTCCGCCTTGTTTCTAGATATCGCGCAAGCGTTCGACAAAGTGTGGCATCAAGGCTTGCTATATAAAATCAAGAAATGTCTGCCGCATCCATACTATAATTTACTTCGATCCTTTATTTCAGATCGATTTTTTCAAATAAAATTCGGAGATGAAATAACACCGTTTCATCCAGTATTATCAGGAGTGCCACAGGGGAGCATCCTTGGACCAGTGCTGTACACGCTGTACACCGCTGACTTACCTCAGTCCCCAGACGTCACCACTGCAACATATGCAGATGACACAGCCCTGCTAGCTTCGCACGAAAACCAAGAAACGGCAACAAGAACATTGAAAGAGCACCTCGAGCTTATAAACAAATGGTGTAAACTCTGGAGAATAAGAATGAATGAAACAAAGTCCAAATGTATAACATTTACCCTCAGACGAACAAGAAATACAAGAATAGAAATAAACGGAAAACTAATTGAAAACGTGGACACCGTCAAATATCTCGGCCTACATCTAGACAAAAAGCTAACCTGGAAGAAACATATTTCGATCAAAAGAAAGGAAGCAGAACTGAAAAGTAGACAAATGATATGGTTAATAGGAAGAAAATCTAGTTTAAGTCTAGGAAACAAAATTTTACTCTACAAAACAATACTCAAACCTATCTGGTCTTATGGAATTGAACTCTGGGGAACAGCATCGCATTCAAATATAGAAATAATTCAAAGATTTCAATCCAAATGTCTCAGACTATTAAGCAATGCTCCCTGGTTTGTATCAAACGCCACTCTACATAAAGATCTCAATATCACCACTGTTAAAGAGGAAATCACTCTCAAATCTCACAAATACCAACACAGACTCGAAAATCATATTAATCATCTGGCCATAAACATCTTAGATAACAGCACAACGAGAAGAAGATTGAAAAGAGTACATCCTCTTGATCTGGACCACAGTTATAAATAATATTTTTCTTTTAAAATAATTGTTACTGTAGATATATTTTGTTTGTCACAATGCTTGCACTATTGTATGTTTGTTTGTTATTGTGTTTTTTGTTATTTCAATGTGATATTGTTTATTGTTGCTTTTGTTTGTTTGTCTTTTTTTTCTTTCTCTCTCTGAACTGGACAATTAGTTTAAAACCATTTTTAGAAAGAACCAGAATTGTATGGTTTGTTTACATGTCGATAATATATGTACAATTGTATTTGCCGAATGTTCGTGTAGAACAAATTGCAAATAAAGCAGATGTTAAAAAAAAAAATATGTTGATTTAAAAACAGCAGTATTTAAAAACGTTTAACAGATTATTTGTTGTAGTTGTTAAAGCTCTTCGTTTTCGTTCAGGCTGATTCTCAGACTATGAAGGAGGTCAATGTCTTTATGAAAATCCCTATTTAATAATTATGTTAATCCTCAAAAATATACTTGAAGTCTTTGCAGAAATTTTTTCCCTCAAATGCATTTTAGTTCAAAATTAGATCATTAGACTAAATAACAATTTTAGTTACGGAAAGTTGGTTAAAACTGAAGATGAATTAATCAATTCTCGATGAGATGTTTGCGACTTTCTTGGCGCCATCAAAGATAAAATGTCTCAATATAACTTCCCCTAGTGATCAAATTAAGATACGATGTCCGATAAAATCTGCAACCTCAATCAGGATGATAAAGTAAGATCATTTGCACTCAAAAATATTTTAAAACTAAAATAAAGATTTTTTAACTCTCTATAGGCGAAACACGGCTTCTCGTGTTTGCTTTTCGTGTGCGAAACAAGTAATATTTTTCATTTTAACAGTGTGATAATTTTCATTACAAAAAATTTTCTTAGCAGTTTGATTTATTTGTCGATGGATATATTTCTAAATGAACTGTGGAGAAAGAAAGTAGAAAATAAAAGTTAAAATATTACATCGTATCTGTCATTCCTAAATGTAGTACACTAAACGTCTCTACAATTGCTATTGCAATATTATTAGTCAGTTGAACATTATTTTTATTGCATAAATTCACATTGATTTCATGTAAAAGATGTTAATAATTAATAAGAGTATAGTAATAAATAATAGAATATAATAATAAATAGTAGAATACAACAATAAATAATAGAATATAATAATAAATAGTAGAATACAACAATAAATAATAGAATATAAAAATAAGTAATAAACAATAATAAAACAAAATTTGAGATTCATAAATATATTTAGAAATTTTATTTTGAATAAATTACAGTGTTTTACAATAATTATTCGTATGACAATTAATTTCGTTTCTGTAACTAACGTGGACTTAAATTATACACGTTTCAATTTTAATACTAATCAGTATGTATGTTTGGCACAATATCTCTTTACGAGCTAAGGCCTACCAGCAGCGTCCCGGCAGCGCGGCCATGCGTTAAGGGGTACGCGTGGTTAGCATATAGTCATCCCTACACCTTATTCTGTTCTTCCCAAACTGAGAAGTGAGCTTTCTTATCGTCACATTGCAACAGATACTGGGATATTGCAAGGAAAGCGCGCAAATCATTTTTGCCCCGACTGGGAATACGAACCAGGGGTTGCGCTATGGAAAACAGACACGTTCACCAAGAAACCACCGAGGGCCAAAAGATATCAGTACAAATAGTTAAGCTTCTAGCTGCCAAGCTTTCAATTTATAAAGAAAGAAACATTGAATATGAGATGAAACGTAAATGACAGGATTTATAATGCCTAAAGTCAAAAGTAAGTAATTAAGTATATTATTTCATACCAGACAAGCCTACAATTATATTGTATATACAATAATATTGTGTAATATCGCCCACTTCGTTATAGGCAAATAATGTTCTATTTGGTAATATACTTCTCCTTTGAAATGATGCGTTCATATCACTAATGAAACTAACGTAGTACTGACTAAAGTTAAAACATACTTGTGGGAACAAGATATATGCGTCAGTCTGCCTGATATTTCTTATGCAAAATTTGAAACATTTCATGTTTGCGATTTTCACGACTTGTGAAGATGAAGGAGAAACTATGATTATTTTTAAACAGTTTTGCGACTTACAGAAAATTGAAAAAATGCATTTCACGGAAACAACTTTTTCATTACCAATCCATGTAAGCCGCGTGAAGCACAAGATACTGTCAGATAAAGAAATTAACATCGTATACAATTTAGTTTACTTACTTGCGCAGCAATGTAGAACTCACAGGGCTTCTAAGATAGCATGTCATTTTGTACTCGGGGAAAAATATACGAATTTCCTTCTGAATCATTTATATCGAGAGGGCAATCCACAAAATTAGACTGAGGGTCGGAAGCATCAATTAGAATGTACATATTTTGAGCTTGATCTTCCTCTGGAGTGCGCCGTAATCGCGTATAAAGCACCCAGCCAGAAAGACTTCCGGTAATAGCCAACACTACCATTACGCACACCAAGAAAGCCATGAGTCCCTTATCAAGAATTTCTTCGTTCACGGGCGTGTTGTCTTGCTCCATTCTCGACTCGGCCTCCAGCGTTGCCCTCCAGATGGCGTTCACCGCCGGCTCGTCCTCCTTCACCGCCTGCAACACCGCATCCGCCATCTCCAGACCCTCCGCCAGCGCTACCTCGTGCGCAGGGTCCAAAATGGTGGCCGGGGGAGGCTTCGCGGTAGCTACCTGGAGAACGGCGCTTGCGATGACAATGCCTTCGGCCACTGCAACCAACTCCGGCGAACTGATGTCTGAAATAGCCTCTTTACTTGGGGATGACGCATTGACGCCAGTTTGAGCTCTAGTCTCCGAGGAGCCGGCAGTTTCTTGTCCCTCCGCCACTACTGATTCAGCCCGGCTAAGCCCTTCTGTCGCATTTTCTAATGTTTGATTTGTTGCAACCAAACGCTCTGGTATCTGAGTTTCTGAAGTAGTATTTGATAAAATATCTGAACTCTGTTTGCTAGAGTTAGCAGAAATTCCTTCCAATGCATTTCCTTTAGCATCAACGACAGAATTGTTGCCAATGTTTATATTTTCTTCGGTGGAGACAGGAGATTTATCTTGCGTATTAGAATTTGCCTCAGTAACGTTGGTAGAACTTTCTTGCTTACTTATATTTGCTTTAGCAGACTCGCCAGAATCCGCATTTTTACGAGTACTTGCTTCGTCATTGCCGGGAGAATTTTCGCTCATGGTCGCATTTGAGACAGCATTTTCTTGCTTAGTTGTATTTGCTTCAGCAACGCCAATAGAACTTTCTTGCTTGCTCACGTTCGCGTCAAAAATCTCGACAGAACCCTCCTGAACACTTACATTTGCTTCATCGTGCACGGAACTGTCTCGAGTGGTAGTATTGGTTACAGCAGAGACGACAGAATTTTCATTCTTACTCACATTTCCTTCTCCTGCCTCACCAGAATCGACCTGTATGCTTGTATTTGTATCAACCACAGCAGAACTCGCTTGGTTGCTCGTATTTCCTTCAGCAACGGGAGAACTTTCTTCCATGCTTCGCGAACGTGGATGAGCAGCGTTATCAGAACCTGTTAGACTGCTTGTATTGGTCGCTGTTGGATTGGAAATTTTAGTGTCGGAAGCATGTTCGGCACTATTCTCCTCCGTACCTGCGACAGAATTAGTATCTGAATTAGTAATATAGACATGGATAGTTTTGAGAACAATACTGTTGTGTGAGTAGCTAGTATTTGTCTTACCTGCATTGCTAATGACGTCGGTCACTTTCGCATTTACAGCACTTTCCTCGGAAGCATGAGATGAGCCAGCATTGTCGGAGGGTGAGTGCCCGCTTTCTAACACTGCATCGTGAACATCTTGAGAAAGTTCGGAAGATTTGGCAGCACTGCAGATTTTTACACCCTCAGTGGAGATACAGTTCGGATCCTCTTTGTGTTCACAGGACACTAAATTCACTAAAAGAACAACTAGCAACACAGCTAGGTTTCTCAGGAGTACCATCTTGGCACTTTCTGCTGCACCTTGTCGCGTATATCAAAGCAGCTACACGAATGTGCCTTACTCGAAATTAATCTCGATAGCATGGAGTCTGTTATCTTTGTAACGTCGTCATCACTTATCACCTACAGACGACCTCCGACTTTTGATATCCACCTTACTCTAAGAAAGCTTATTCAATAATTGTGAAATGGAGCAAGACATTGGCTCGTATCTATTATCTCTACCTGTGATCCGTGGACATTCGATAAATACTTCACCGGGCGGTTTCAAGTTCAACATGTTAAAGATCAATGCAAAGGGTGAGTAAGAATAACATTTCTAAAAAAAAGGATTATATAACCAAACTTCTAACTAAATTCAAAACAAAAAACCGGCCAATCCATTTAATTAAGACATTTTTTTAGATCAGCAAGAAATTGCTTTAAATGTTAATGTGAAATAAAAATGTAAACGTAAATTCCTTTCAAATACCTTCATTCAACTAATTTTAGTTGTAAAATGACATTTTACTTCAACTATCTTGATATGATGATTGATATGTTAAGTGATAGCTGTCTTGAAGCAAATTATGAAAAGTATCTTCAATTATTCGAAATTAAAGCAGTAGAGGAGACCGATGCTGGTTAGCCCAGGATCCTACATCGACCACATGACTTCCGTGTACCATAGCTTTGTGTTACGTATCGTTCAAGACCCTTCCCATAGAAGTCTCAGTACGATAAGTGGAACGATAGTGAATATATTTCAAATATATTTTAGACCTTGGAGAGTAATAATTTCGTGCTTCATAGTATTGGGGAGGAAGGCTTACCCTTCTTTATTACTTAAAACCTTCTACCAAGCTCTTGGTTTTCGTGTTTCAGGTTTTTGATTTTTAGTTCTCTTGACACATCTAAGGCCATCTGTAATAAAGAATTCTGTTCAGAACTATTTGGAAAATTTCATTTAGATTGTTGGTTGGCAAAGCATCAACCTCACCCATCTGACTGCCTACAATTTGCATCACACAAAACAATTTTCTGGTATTTTCATTCACACATAACGTAAAAGCCCAGTAGAGACTATAGCTAAGAACACTTTCTTTGTTTTCTCAATATTCATGGGCTACAGTACTCAATTCGTTACGTGAAACTCAATGGGCAATAAGCTCAACACTTTCTGCGCAGATCCCTCGAAGAAAAATAGCCAATTTTTAATTTGTTCTATTTATTATTTTTCTATACCCCGATTTTGTTTCAATAATAGCCACTTAAAAATTGAAAAATGTTAGGAGCTTTCAGATATTCAACTCAGTAATGGGCAATCGATATTCCACCCCCTTAACATGCCTGAAGACACAAAAGTCCCCATAAGTACCGGTTTATGTTACATTATTTAAATGTGAATATTAATACGATATTTATTCAGTCCATTTCTTAAGTATACAATTAGGAGCTAAAATGTTTGTCGTTCCAATCCTCACCACTAAAGGCATGATTCTACGTTCTGCAAGTTTGAAGTCAATGAAAAGCCTCCATATTTTATTTCTCACATTTCACGTCTGAAGTGAATACTACTGATGCAGTGGCCACTACCGGTGTCATTACCTTACTACCTTCCACTTTGATCAAATAAAATTTCATGTCGTTTCTGACATAATTTCAAAAGCAGAAACCTATATTTTTAAAAGTAACAACTTTTTCATGACATTGTAGTAATATGCTGTTCTATGAGTCCATGTTTCGGCCCGCTGCATGGCAACGCAGTGGCCCCACGCCATTCGTGAGATGACACATATGTGTCCCACTACAGATTTCGTGTAGTAGCAAAAGATAAGTAAAAACGTACTTTTGAAACTAACAAGACTGCTGTAGTTGCTAATATAAGGCTGGCCTGCAAGATCAAACAATTATAAACTTGTTTGCATTTATGAGTGTAAAAAAATAGTGAAATATGTTTCCTTTGGAATTTACGTTCTTTAACAACTAACCGTTCAACGGTCAAACATTCTCGAACAAAAATGCCATGAGACAGTCTAAGATTTTTTTCCATTGATACAATCAAACTTGACAAAAAAATGGAGATGCACAAAAAACTTCAATCTTACCACTTCAGTTTTCTTCTCTTGCCTGAAACGCGATACGACTTTGTTAGTTTGAGTGAAACGGATTCGCAATATATTTATGTACACTCTTGGAAACATAAAATTTCGCGTCGAAAATGCCTTGGGCCGAGAGGTTGATGGCGCTGGACATCCCTGCTTGCCGACAGCGCTATCTAACGTTTATTTTCGAAACTACGTTCTGTAGATCGAACTAAAATTAAATTTATTTTATTGGAGAGCGTATTAAATACTTTAATGACCGTTGAGAGCTAAATAGTAACAGTACAGAGGAAAATGACTTTTGTGATTCCTGCCAGTAAAACAGAACTGACATTAACTTTGGTAAAGGTGATTTTGCTTTAAACTTTCGTTAATATACAATGTGTTGTTATAAGAGGTGTATTAGAAGGGCGAAAGAATGGCTCAGTGTCGAAGTGGTGTTCTAGAACTCGTGAAGTAGCGGGTTCGGTTCCCCGTCTACGTAGATATTTTATTCATTCTACAGTGCCATATAATCCACTAAATTACAACATGCTAAATATGCCGCGTCAATGTTATGCATAATTTAAGCAAAATTCTCGATTGCGAATAAGGAATGCAAACAAGCAATTCTCAAAAAGCGGTAATACTCGTAAGAGACCAAAATAAAATAAGCTTCTATAATCTTATAGATAATAATCTTAAATTGCGAATAAAAAGAACATTAAAATATTGCGTATTATTTTCATTTTTATTTGAATAAAACCATGAAATGGAACTCCTAAAAGCTCGGAAAGACAATTTGTTTAACAATATCACAAAATTATAGTGATATACCGACAAGAAAATGTGACTTGTGTTAGTATCTGTAAATAATTCTTTAAATCCCGTTTGGACATCTCTTGTTTGCTTTGATATAACTTTTATTTCTACTATACTACTATATATAAATAAATTTTAAAAAAATTCTGTGCATAGACACCCTTATGCTATTGATAGATAATGTGAATAAAGATGATGGAACTGTTGATGTTCTGTAATTACAAAAATTCTTAGTGTGACTAGGCTTTGAAATCCAATGTCTACACTGAAGTAAATAAAATGGTTTTGATGATAAATGTGGCTCATTGATTCTGATGATGCGATATTTCTGAGATCCTTTGCCTTTATGTGGGGGGCCTTAGTTATGTGGGTATTGAGATTTCGTAGCTGTGAAGTAAAAAAAAATTCAAAATACAATTTGCCGAAAACGAATTTTGAAGGGAAAATATTCCTAGAGTTTGTCATGCTATTGAAGTTCATTACAATATCATACAAATATCTATTTCAGATGTAAGTAGAAATCCATTATGTGTATTGAACGTTTTTTATGCACAAAAAATATAATACAGATTGTAAATAACAAATAATGGCAGATAATAGCGATTTTTTCATTTCAAAAACAATATCTACCAACAATTAACGCAAAATATGACTGCTTCTAGTTAAACATCAGACTGCCAATTAGCCATATAAGCGATGTCATTTTGCTTGCTACAATATTCTCGTTCATAAGACAGTGGAATAAACTCATTTCTCTTGTTGAGAGAGATTATCGATTTTCTCTCGTAAGCCTCACGGTACTACCGACATGAATCTGACCTTCGCAGCACTTCCGTGTTTTCGACAGCAGGTCAAAAGGAGATAAAGGGCTCTGCAGCGTTGCCACTTGGTAAGAAAAGAAAAATCTGGCAAATAATCCATGAAGCCTGGGAAGAGGTCGCTCACAGTGAAAACTATGCGGCGAGACTTGTGGATTCTCTCTCACGTAGGATGAGAATGGTCGTAGAATCTGGAGGGGGGGGGTTGGATTCCTTATTAATGTATTCCTTTTACATTTTCTTGAATAAGATATTTATAAATAAACAATTAATGTAAAAAATAGAATAAAATTTTAACAAATATGTAATTTGGAGAATTAAAAACAAATATTCATAGAAAGACAAAGAGCCCTTTTCAGAGTTATTTTGTTTTAAAATCAAAATAATACTTTATTTACACAAAAGAGAGAGTACTGTAATACAGTTCATTTGAGAGAAAAATCACGGATAAGAAAGAGAAAAAAAGAAAGAACGGACACGCACTGGATTCGACCCTGCTGCATGGAGTTCAGAAAGAAACGATTCTACCAATGAGCACGATTCTACCAAGCACTTCTGTAACTTACTTAGTTACTTAAATATTATTGTGTCAAATTTCGGAACGTTTGAAATGTCTCCAACATATTTCGATAATTACAAATAATGTTGAAAAATGCATGTCTTCTATCGAACGGAATTAAAACACGAATTTTTGAAATACATATATATTGCATGCATACAGGGAGTCCTACCAACTACGGGCAACCCTCATAACTTCTAAACGGTTCCCTATATCGGCTTACATCTTCACTCAACTATGCGGAATCATGCGGCAAGTAATATGGTGTAGAGATATTGTTTGAAATATTTTTAGTTTTTGACAAATTTAATCATCTTTGATTTTTAAATAGAACCATGTATTTTTCTCACTAGCAATAGATAGATCTTAAAAAGAGGAATGCAATGCTGTAACACTGCTAATATTTTGATTGTGTTTTGTGCATAAAATTATAGTTTATGGACTGAGATTTTAAATTAAACGTGCAATTTGTTCTGTAGCTGCCGTCGCAACTGTCGCTTTTGGCGAACGTGACCTTCACGGCCTCTCCCCGTAAAAGTGCACGCACCACGAAGGCAACCTTTCCAAATGAGACAGTTGAAAGGGTTGTATATTTACAGTTGAAATCTTATATATTTAATTTAAAACCACATGGCGGAGTGTATAATTTTCTTCTCAAAATACCATCAAAGCATTAACATGTGTTACATCATTGCATTCGTCTATTTATTATCTATCTATTGCTAGTGAGATAAATACTTGGTTCCATTTAAAAAATTAAAGATGATTAAATTTCTCGGAAACTAACAATATTTTGAACAATATTTCTAAGGCACATTACTTGCCTCATGATTTCACATTGTTGGGCGAAAACTACATTTCGATATCGTGAACCGTTTAGAAGTTATGGGGATGGCCCGTAGTTGGTGAGACTCCCTGTTGAACACACAACTGTTGAACAGATAACAAATAAAAAAGAATAATGTAGTTTGTGCATCCCCCGGCAAAAAATAAGGTTTTTTAGTTTAAATTTTGAATATACTTTTGCCCCACAACAATTGAACTTGTCCTAATGAACAAATTGGAAATGAATTCGAGTTGCTAGAATTCTTTCTTGATGCGTGATTGCCTTCCTGATGTATCTTTTCTTGTCTTCCTATTGATGGTGATTTTTTTATTTTACGAGCGCATTTTCATGGTCAGTTTTGGCGCTCTACGAGATAAAAATCATTATATTTTTGTAAAAGTAAAAATAATAGAGCAATACATTAAAGTTCATTTTCTTCTTGATTTACCTATGCATCGCGCACGCGGGCGGTATTTGGATCGCTTTCTGAACACTTTTGCCTGAAAAATCTGTCAACAGAGTTTTGCCCGTGACTGTGCCCAGGTATTATTAGGGACATACATACTTATCACATAGTGCCTTTTTTTCAAATTTCGTGAGTAGAGTGTGATTGCATTCAATAGTTCAGGAGCGACTTGCAGGAACAGTCTTAACACTTGTCGCGCGCCTTCTTAACACTGGTCTGCGCAAAAAAATTTAGGCATTTTTGTTCAATCCTATATTTCACCAATATTTATACTCTGATTTCCTCAAATGTATGTTATTATTATTATTATTATTATTATTATTATTATTATTATTATTATTATTATTATTATTATTATTATGTGTTCATTTATCTAAGAAGTTGGCTTTGCATTATTACAGGATTCAAAGCATTTAGAAGAATACTGAAGATATCTCATGTTGCTTGACGATGTTATTTATAATACCTGCCTCCGTATTGGGTGCGGAATACATATTCAGATTCTTTCCTCTCACGGATCTAATACAAATGACGAACGGATGCAGGCAATGCACGAGCGTTATCTCCGAATGCATCAAATGTCAATTGTACTGAAATAAATGCAAAATTGTTCTAATATTGCGAGAATCGGCGAATTGAGAGGTCTAGTTTCAAAACGCAACATTTTCACCAATGGTGAAAAATTACATTACTGCTTTCAATAGGGGTCCGTTGCAATTACGCGTCGTTTTATAAAATGATTTGTAACAAAACGCGTTTTTTGTTCACTCCAGAGGGCTCCTGAAGATCATGGAAAGATCGCGTTATGAAAAATAATGTGTTAATATCAGAACGCGATCTTTCCATAATCTTCATTTCGTTGCACCGTACGATCTTTCCAATTCAGAACATGTATCATTCTGTAGAAATCAAACTGGCCTAAGCGTTGATTAAGCTGATACTGAAAATCATTAGTGTTGTGAACGTCAGCAGTTACG
Source organism: Gryllus longicercus (assembly GCA_038098605.1). Classification (NCBI taxonomy): domain Eukaryota; kingdom Metazoa; phylum Arthropoda; class Insecta; order Orthoptera; family Gryllidae; genus Gryllus; species Gryllus longicercus. The sequence goes on from JAZDUA010000895.1 coordinate 217,924, forward strand.
GTCTGCTGATCTTCATATTTGATAAAAAATTTCACATGATATATTGAAATCGAAATGAAATAATTAACACTATTGTAAAAATACTTAATGAAAACAAAGTTTTTTTTTCACCAAAAATACGTTTTCACGAAAAATACAAAAATACTTAAATGAAATTTCAAAATAAGTCTTTTTTAAATTTTTAGTTCAACTTTCTTCGAAATGACTAGACATTCCTTAATTATCTTATTCTATTGTTTTGACTTTCACTAGCCAAGGGAATTAATCTCAAACATTTTGCATAAGAATGTTTTAAACAAATGATATGACATTTTTTTTGTTTTTCTAAAAACAGACTGGAATGGAGAAGTCCCATTTTCAAACTAGACACCTGAATTAAGTGTTATCGGCTAACATTTAATTTTTACATATTTTGATTGTTCCACGTGAGTTGGGGACTTTTGGCTTAGTTTTCAAATAAAATATTTATGTAATGTTTTGGTGTTATTGATCCTGCTCATGCTGGCTGAAAACTTTTAGAAATCTCCAAAACGTTACGGGCGGTCCAAACACCGCTGCGATAACTAAATCGTTATAAAAATGCTCGAGCGGTTCAGGAATAACATATATTATTGTTATCTCCACACTACACAATGCACAATTTTTAATTTTTAATACAATGGATCAATTTTCTAATTTCTTCACAATTGAAATATTCTCCTTCTTCGCGATTGCGAATTTTCACCGTTTTATGCATAAAATTGTCACGACAAATGTAAAATGTTATAACTTAGTGGATTTTATTGCACTGTAGAATGGATAAAATATCTATGTAGGGCGGGAACCGAACCCGCAGCTTCACGAGTGCTAGAACAGCACTTTGATACTGAGCCATTCTGCGCCCTTGTCCCGCTTCCCTTATACTAACACATTTTATATAAACGAAACTTGAAAGAAACATTACGTTTACAAAAATTTATGTCAGTTGAGTTTTACTGGCAGGAATCACGAAAGTCTTTTTCCTTAGTGCCACAACTATTTTGCTCTCAATGGATTTTAAAATATTTTAAACTCTCTCCAATAAGATAAATTAAATCTTCATAGCACGATCTACAGAACGTAGTTTCGGAAATAAACGGTAGATAGAGCTGTCGGCAAGCAGGGATGTCCAAAGCCATCAACCTATCGCGCCAAGACATTTTCGACGCGAAACTTTATGTTTCCAAGAGTGTACATTGTACACACGTTACAAGTGGTACATATTGCTGCGCATTATTGAATGTTTAAAGCTGGCGAATTTCCTCCAGAAGGATCAGCTACAAAGTAATTTTGAACTGAACGCAGGGTCGTAGCCACTGCAGGACTCCGAAGCTCCCACAGCTAAGGGAACCGACCGAAAATCTCCTCCGACAAGCAAAAATGGGATTTCTTTTCGGCTGTTTTAAGTAACCTATCTCAAAGTAAATAAAATCTGTAACAAATTACAATATTCAATTATTATTCATTATTATAACTTCAATTGTACGTGAGAGATTTTTACTCGGCGAAAAATGCCGCTTTCTTGGCCACAAAACTCTTTTTGTGTCTCCCTGATACCGTAAAAGAATATTTTTCTTGCTCCTCTGTGAAGTAAATTATTTACTCTAATACATTTGCAGTTACAGTCCACATTTTGTGGTTCTTAAATACCGAAAAAGCGATTTGTTTCAAAACGTCCGTCCGTCTGGGAAAAACACGAGGGCTTAAAATATTCCCCGATCGATGTACATCAACTTTATAACTAAAACTAAATATATTTAAATAGAAAATGTATTTATGTTAAAGACATCATTCAAGAATACAACATTGATTTGAATCATATTTCATCAGAAGATATAAAGGCTGAATTTTTAACAAAGGCGAAAGAAAGCAATGAATTGTTGAAATGTTTGGAAAATAGTTTAAATAAAGAGTAAATATCATTTAAAATTCAGGAGGAGATATGTTGTACTATTGTTTGATGGTCATTACTTGTACAAATTTCACATGACCAGTTGGTGTTGGACGGTCACCTGTCGCACAGCCAAAATTTTTATTTGGTTTTGCTGAAAAAGGAATAACAAAAATATTGTTTACTCTAAGGCACTTGAATAATAAACTTAACAAAATGAAATAAATATTATTTATACTTATCGTTTATATGACATTCAATTTCAAAAACATTTTTTTATAAACATATTTATTAGTTCTAGATGGAATACATCGTTAGTATAATTATTTTAAGATATGTTTTTAGACTTAAGCTAGTTAAAATATCGAAGCTAACTTAATCTATACACTGAAGAGGATACTCTAAGGGAGAACCTCAGGGTTATGTATCAAAATTTTAGATTTATTTAGTCAAAAAACAGTAAAAACTGTATGTGACGTACGGGGGAGAAGATAATGAGGCTAATTTAATATGTTTGGCTATGATTTTGAGAAAGGCTTCAAAAGGGAATATAATTATGTTTCGGGAGTGGGTTGGAATTTTCGGTAGTTTGAAATGGGATGCTGCTGTGATGTCTATTAGGTTTTGGTAGAAATTATGTGGTATATGGGATATTTGGTTTATTATTGTATTGATGTTTAATTCAGAATGGAATTGTTTATTACTTATGAACCAGGGGGAATTTGTGATTAATCTGATAAATTTGTTTTGACTTACTTGGATTTTATTGACATTTGTGGGAGCTGCGTTTGTCCATATCGGACATGCGTAGAGCATTAGTGGCCTTAATATAGCTCCATAAATTGTAGAGTTTGTCTATGACAGGGATTTGTGTTTGTTGATTAGTGGCCGGAGTTAGAATTAGTTATTTCCTGCTTGTTTAATTTTGATATATACACATGGGTTTTTTCAAGTTAGTTTTGTGTCCAGGTGAAGTCCTAAGTATTTTATGGGTTGTAAAGATGGAGTTCAGGAGATCGGGGTCTGTTTATTACTAACGGAGGTGGTAAACTTTGTGAGAAGATTTTTGCTGTTGTTCTGTCAGTATTAAGTTGAATTTTCAAGATGTTTGCCCATGATTAAATTTTATTTAAGTGGCTTTGAATTTGTGATCGGAGGTTATTTAGTGAGTATCCTGAGGCAAATAGGGATGTTTCCTCTGCGAATTGAGCTATATTAGAAGTTGTTGATGATGGTAAATCTGAGATGTATATCTTGAATAATGTTGGAGATAAAGGGGAGATTTGCGGCTTTGATAGTGTCTGCTCTGATAGTGTGTGGAGTGGAGTGGTGATTGTTGACTATTACTTAGAATATACGGTCCGTTAGGAAACGTTTGATGACGTGAATAATGCAAGTAGGTGTTCCAACTTTTATTAGTTTATAGATTAGACCCGTGTGCCAGATTCTGTCAAGTGCTTGCGTGATATCCAGGAATGTCGATATTATGTGTTGCTTTTTCTGAAAAGCAGAGCACTGTTATTCTAAGTAGTTGGAGGGCAGTTGAGTGGTGATCAATGAATCCGAATTGATGTTTGAGAATTATGTTAATGTTTTTGAGGTGTTGGATTAATCTGGCAAGAATTAGTTTTTCGAGTATTTTTGCAATAACGGGTAATAAACTGATGGGCCGGTACCTGTCTATTTCGGAGAGATTTTTATGTGGTTTCAGAATGGGGTGACTTATTGAATGTATCCACTTCTTAAAATTGAATTAAAAATATTGTTCAGGAGGGCTAAGGCTGACGGTGGGAGATTTTGAAGATTATTGAACTGATTTTATCGTGTCCAGGGCTTTTTTATTTTGAAGTTTCTTAATTAGTGTTTTTGTTTAGCGAGGAGATATGTATTTTATTCTGTGTGGTATGTTAAGATGGAGGAAGCGGCTATTTGAAGAATTTTGGGGTGCTTTGTATGAAAAGGAAAATTATTTGGAGTAAAGGTATTTTGGAAATGTTTTGCTAAGACTTCCACATTGGCGCTAGAACAGTGTATTTTGCCTGTGTTTGTTGATAGAGGTGGAATTGAATTTTTTCAAGATTTTTTTGTAAATTTCCATAGAGAGTTGTTTCTTACGTTTAGAGATTGTAACAGGGTTGTGTATTGGTTCTGTCCGTATGTGTACAAAATCTTTTGGAAGTGTTATTTAAATGATTGTATTCTTTTTTGATAGATTGTATTCTTAATGAGGTCCAGAGCCTTCTGCTTTTATTTTGTAATTTAATTAGTTGGATTATTTTAGCAGGTAGTGGTTTGCCTAATTTAGTATAAGGGTTTAGAATTTTTGTAATTTTTGTAAAATTCTGTAATTTTTTATTTCTTTAATTATTGTCTTATTGAATATTGATATTGCGTCGTCAATGTGCATTGGAGATCTTAATGTTTTAAACAGGGGAATTGAGAAATTGATATTTCTGTTGAATGTTTTCCAATTTATATTAAGTGTCTTCAGGGATATCGAAAAGGGAGGAGTTGGAGGGGAAACTGGGAGACGGGTAGAGATAATGACTGGGATGTGATCGGAACCTAATACATGTAAACACATAAGCGAGTTCAATTGGAAACTGGAATTTGTGAGTGCTATATCAAGGATCTCTGAATTTTGCGAAGAATCAAAGGGTTAGTATGTATGATCTGGGGGAGAAATAATAAAGAAGGGTACTTGAGATTGTAATTTACGTAAGAAGGTGCCTGCAAAGTCATCTCCATGAGCGGTGCTTAGCATTGAGGTCTCCTATGATGATTGCTGAGGAAGGTGATTGTAATAATGTAGATGTATTGTTATTGCTTATATTAATTTTGGGAGGCTTGTACGCTGTTATTATGTTGAAATCAGTGTTGTTATTTAATGGCATTTTGAGTCCTACTGTTTCGAGGCCAGCGGTGCGTGGTGGGATGAATTGATAGTGTGGGAAGTTTTGTTTGATTAAGATTACGACTCCTCCTCCATCATCATTTTCTCTGTCAGATCTATAAGTTTTCAAACCTCGGATTGAACTATTGAGGTGAGTTTCTGTTATGCAAGCTATATCGACTGACTTTGTTGGATGAAATGTATTATTTCGGTTGTTTTGAGTTACTGTTTCAGTTCTAATTGAGAATGATAAAGTTTTTAAGGGTTGGCCATAATTGTTACTTACGTACGAGGTTATTGAGTTCTGTATGTTATGTATTATTGTTGGAATTACAGAGGATATGATACTGGATATGACGTTAGTGATGGTGTGAGTTATATTCTGTAAAGTTGGAGTGAATGAGTTATTGTTGTTCATAGTGTGATTGTTGTTGGATAGATTAAATGTTTGGTTTGTGGTAGTGTTAAGAAAGGGAGGTTAGGTTTGGTTGTTGTGGCTTATATAAGTGAAATTTGGTATTTCTATTGCTTGCGGAAGTGAAAGAAAGTTTGTGAGATTAAATGAAGGTGATGGATTTGGTAGAGGATGTATGATCCTTTTGTTTAGTAGTTTTTCATAGTACGAGCATTCATCAAATCGGAGGTCTCCCTTATGTGTTCTATTACAGAGTTTACATTTTAGATTATTATTGTTTTCGGTGGGTCATTGACAGTGAAATTGACTTAAGTATTTGTACTATTTTGATGCGGACGAAATGTAATTACAGTGGTTACGGGTCTGACCGAAACATAAGAATTTCGAGTATTGAATTGAACCTTTTGTTTTCCTTCTTTTTACTGGTTTAACTGTTGACTTGCACTCGTTTTTGATTTGGAGGACTGATTCTATTTTGTCTTTACCACTAAACTCTACAGATAACACTAGAATTTGTACATTGTCTTTCATTAATCTAGTTACTTCAATAACTGACTGAAATTGGGATTTCATGTCTGCTAATATGTCGTCTTCTGTGATTGAAGGGTGCATATTTTTTATCACTATTGAACATTTTTTACATGAGGGTTTACTATGTGTATGAAGTTGTTAGTTTCAATAAAATGTTTTAGAGCAATACGGAAATCTTGCGTGGACCGGAGTATAATTTTAGTTTTTTTGGTCTTGAATTCTGTCATAAGTTATTAGATATTTTATTTTTAATTTCACAAATAAGTTCAGCGTGATTGCTTGTGGTGGCAACAAAAATTGGTGGAATTTTCTTTGGTTCGGGTCGTGGTTGAGGCAGTTGTTCGTTGAGAAAGTTAAACCTATTGAACATTTTTACTTTGTACTGTTTCTTAAGATTTGAGTTACTATCATGATGGGTGTTACCTTGCTCTGCCGCGCGTTTGCTGTCACCTTCTTCGCAGTCTCTAACGATCTTTTACCGGATAGAGTCCCGACAGCCGCTTGGTTGACGGCTGGCGGGACGCGTAATGAGGGAGCCGAGGGGCGAGTGTCCATCGGTGTCGTTGTAGGGGATGTGTGATTCGCACCCATTTCGAAATTGCTGGAATGACCTGCCGTGAAAGATTCCACATTGATGGCTGGCGATGGTAGTGCTTCACCGTTTAATGTGGTTGGGGCCACAGTGGTTAACTCCCGTGTGATGGCATTATTTCCGTTGCCCATGAATGAAAGTAAGAAACGGTTGATAGACGCACTGCACTCACTGGTTTAGAATAATTTCGGAGCACAGATTAAGTAGCACACTGAAAAGTTTAGATGCAATTTACACTTCACTAGACGGACGAAACACTGCACAAATACTGAGGTCCGATCGAGTCTGGTCTAGCCTTTCTCGACGCGGAAAGATAGTAGCTACTGATAACGGAGCGATTGCTCTGGCCCGCAGCTAAATGTCAAAAAATATATTCATTATCGACAAGAAAATATATATAATTTTTTCACAATCCCAAATTTCACATGGTATTTCCACAATTATTTCTTTTGCGGAAGCAATACGTCTAGAATTTAATAAAACATAACACAAAACAAATCCAGGCCAAAAATTTGTCATTCAATCATCTTCCTCCTCCTTGATAAAAAATAGTGTACAAGAGAGAATTTAAAAACAAAATAAACGTCAAATAAAGTGAAAAGTAATCAAGTGGTATACAAAAATAATTCAAATCAGGTTTTTTTAGTTATTTATTTTAGGTAGCTTTAAAAACAACTAAGGTCATTAACGACCACTATTAATTTACACTAGAGATACATTTTATAGATTATATCAAACAGAAATATTACGTACAATAAATGTTCACAATAATTCACATAAGACCAGCAATATTAAAGTAGGTTAACATTGATTTCCAATCTTCAATTGAATTAAATATTCCATTTATATACTTTTTTTATGCTAAGAGTGTTTCTTAGATTTTAGGTAGGCATTTTAAACATTCAAGGGTAATGTGAGATAACATTCCTACACGTCAGGGTTGTTTGATAAAAAATATTCTGCAAACATCTTTTGGTGTGAACTAATCGATAAAATTCCAGCATGATTTGCGCTTACCTTCCCCGCTAGAACATGAACGAGTACCCCCTTTCTGGATTTGGAGGGTAAATGAGGGCGGAGTCAGAGGAAGTTTCCTGTGCTCCTAGGAGTGCCGGGATTCCCAGGCGAGCAAGAAGCTCGTGAGGGCACAGTTTGACAAGTCTGCGACTACGTTTTTTCGTTCACGAGCAATGACAACTTTTATGGAACATCGCTCTCCAGACCTTGCTACATGTACTTACATGACTGTATATGATTTTAATAAAATCATAAACCTACGGCTCCTTTTTACATTTTACATAAATCTAAATATCCTTACTAATGGCGAGGCTCAGGCTTAAGGGTCTGCACTTCCGCATAACCACTGAATCTACATTAATATAATTGTAATATTTAAGAGGGGGGGCAAACTGTACATTTGCGTCTGGGAATGCAAAACTAGAGACTATACCGACATATGCCGTAAGCGATTGGGTAAACTCAGAAAACCACAGTCAGGATGGCAGCGTAGGGGCGGATCATTATCAATACAACATCATGAAATCTACGATAACTTTTTAAAACAATGTCTGCCCTTGTGCAACTTTCCTTGCTCTACTTCCTTGTTGGTAGTTATTTGATTTGAAATGAGTGCTTGGCTGACTCTCTACCTCCTTCTCTTCTGCACCTGCGACACAATTTGAACAATTTTATTAACATTGACACTAAATATTTCGAGTACAATGCTGTAGTTTGAGTTTTTAGGACGTACCTAGTTTTATTAAGAAGTCGGTCGCTTTCTCATACTTAGCTCCTTCTTCAGTTCCACTATCCGAGCCTATGTTGTCGGCAGCAGCTGGCCCATAACCCACGCTGCGTGACAATGCAGCCTGAGCATCTTCAGACTGAGAGAGCTCTTCAGAACTGGAGTCGCATATTTTTCCGCCCTCGGTGTAGATACATATTGGAGTCACCAGCCTCAATTCCACTAAGAGTGCAACCACCACGCATAGGGCCTTAATGACTTCCATCCTCAATCTTGCTGCAGCCTGTCACGTATGTCACAGCTGCATCACGAATGTCCCTTACTCGCTATGATTCTTGAATGCCAGGGGTCTCTTCTATTTATAACTCCTCACTTATCATCTATAGGTGACCGACGACTTTTGATATCCACGATAGTCATCAGAAAGATTATACGATAATTGTGAAATGGAGCAAAACATTGATTATTGATAAGAAACAATTTCACAAGTAAAGCTAAGATTCACTAGAGATTCGCAGAATTGGGTAAAGTTAATACGTCCTCTTTCGACTTCACAGGAAGGGGATCGCGATCAAATCATATGTACACTTTTTGAACTTCTAATTAGGTATCTGTCACTATTTATCGCTCTGTATTACTCCTTTCTTACTTTCCCGCTACCGCTTACGCAATAGAGAGAAAGTTATGTAATGCTGTTGGGGAAAGCAGCGAATTTGCGGCAGAAACTCTTATTGCCGGGCCGTGGTAACGCGAAAGTGGACAAATTCAGTTGCTAAATTTAGAAAGTATCCTGTAACCCCAGGTGTACCCTGAATCCCGGTTTTGTGGGTTCTTGATACCAAAAAATTCACTGGCGACAAAGCCTTCGTTCTGTTTCCCGCCCGTCAGTCCGTCCGTCCGTCCGTCTGCCCTTCAGCCGCCCCCCCATCCATCCGTGCGTCCGCCGGTCTGCCCGCCACGACACGACACGACACGAGCTAGAGTGTGTCTTTCTGGCACGCTTGTCTCTTACGAGACTCTTCGTCCAGTGTTGTCTTCTTTTCGGTGTTCTGTTGTAACGTTGCGACTCCTCTCCCCCGTACAGGGACGGGGATTGGGAGTCGGGGAGAGAGGGAAGTATAGGGTGATTCTTTGTATGGGGGTTTTGGTAGTGGGGGAAGGGGAGGGGAATGGATTAAGGAGAGGAGTGGGATGGGATATAGGAAGGGTTGGGAAAGTTACGTGTTTTTCTTTGGTCCGTCGTGAGTTAGTGTTTAGTCAGTAGTTTTTTGTCGTTTGTCGGTTGTTCTATGTCCACCCTTTGGCCTAGGTAATGGGAGGGGGGAGTTGCAGGATATCAAGGGGGTGTTTTTTACGTGTGTGTCTGGGGGGATTTCGGAGAATATGGTGGTGGGGTATGATTAAATTTCGGAATTGGGGATCGGTGGTGAACTTTTGTATGGTTTGGATTGAGGAATTATGGAGGTAAGTTAGTATGTGGGTCATATTGTGTTGGTTTCTGAGGTTGTTGAAGTAGGTAAGCGGGGGAGGGAGGAAGATTATGCGGATGACTCTGTTTTCGGTGACAGTGAGTTTTCTGTAGTTAACTATTGAGGTGTTGAACCATGTGGGATGGGCGTAGGAAAGGATTGGGCGAATGTAGGTGTTATAGGCTAGGATTCTTTTTTGGATTGGGATAGACGGGTTGGACAGGATGGGGTAAAGGGCGTTAGTGATACGGTTGGTTTTAATGGTTGTGTTCAGGACGTGTTGGGACCAAAGGAGTCTGCGGGAGAGGGTAATACCAAGGTATTAGACATGGGGTTGCCAGGGGATAGGAATTTGGTTTATAGTTAGAGGGGGTGGGTCTGATGGGTAGGTTTTGTAGGAGAAGAGGATGGCTTGGGATTTGGAAGGGTTTATGGTGATGGAGTTTTGGGAGGCCCAGAGGTGGAGGGAGTCGAGGGATTTTTGGAGGTTTCGTAGGGAGCGGGTGAGGTTGCGGAAGGAAGCAAGGAGAGCTAGATCATCGGCATAGAGGAATTTCTCTGCTCCGGGAGTGGAAGGGATGTCGTTAATGTACAAGGAAAAAAGGAGTGGGGAGAGCACGGCGCCCTGAGGGACGCCGGCTTGGATGGGGTGGTTGGGGGATTTTTTGGAGCAATATTGGACATGGAAGGATCTGAGGGTAAGGTAGCTTTGGAGTAGAGAGTGGATGTGGTCAGGGATATGGGGACGGATTTTTGCTAGGAGGATTGGGTGGGATATGGTATCATAAGCTTGTGTGAGATCTGTAAGGATGGTGGGGATTTCTTTTCGGTCTTGGAGGGGTGTGGCTATGGATATGGTAAGGTTTAGTGTTTGGAGGGCCGCCGAGCGGCCCTCGCGGAAGCCGAATTGGGACTGGTCTAGGATTGGGTCAATGATAGGAGTTAGGCGGAGAAGGATAACTTTTTCGAATATTTTGCTAAGTATCGGGAGGAGGCTTATGGGTCTATGGTTGGTAGGGTGCCGATGATCTTTGCCGGGTTTGGGAATCATGGACACACGGGCTGTTTTCCAGACGGAGGGGAAGTAAGAGAGTTTAAAACAGGAGTTGAGGATGAGGGTGAGGAGGTCTATGGCATTTTTTGGGAGGTTATGGAGTTGAGTGGGACGTATTCCATCGGGTCCGGGAGCTTTTTCTTTGTGTGTCAATGTCAGTAGTTGTCGAATTTCCGTATCGTTTGTCGTCCAAGTCGTTTGCTGATTGAGGGGTAAGGTTGGGGTTCGCGAGGCGTTGAGGAGTACGTTTTGGGGAATTGGGATGTTGGGGTCGCGGAAACGGTCGGCCAGGGTTTGGGCAAAGGTGTCGGCAATGATTTGAGGATCAAAGGTTAGGGAGTTTTGGGTTGTGTAGATGGGGGAAATTCGGGTTGGGGTGTCACGTACTACCTTTATTACTTTATGTATATTATTGGGGCTGCTTTTGTCGTTGAGTAAGTCATTGTATTTGTTTGTCTCGTAGTTTTGAAGGAGTCGGTGTACTTGTCTTTGGACCTGTTTTAGAAGTATTTTGTCTTCGTCACGTCTGTGTTTGTAGAAACGTCGTTGGATTTGTCTTTTCAGTCGGATGGTTAGTATTATTTGGTCGGGGAGGGTAGGGTGTAATTGTTGGGTGTGGATGGTAGTTCTTTTGTATGTTCGGACGATATGGTGGGTTAGGTGTTCTATGGATTTGTCTATTGAGGGTGTTGTTGGGAGATTGGTTGGGACTTTTATCTTTTTTGATAGGATATGTTTATAGGACTTCCAGTTGGTGTTGTGGACGGTTGGAGGTTTAGGGGAGATGTATGTTGTTGTGGATGAGGAAGTGAATACGATTGGGAAGTGGTCGGAGAAGTCATAGAGGTCGTATTTTGGGTTTGGTATGGTGACGTGCAGTTGGGAGGAGTGTAGGACAAAGTCGAGGATGTCGTGGGGGTTACCGTTGACGGTGTGTGTAGGTTCAGGAGGACATTTTATGTGTATTTGTGGGTTGTCTTTTAGGAAGTCGTCGAGTCGTAGTCCGGCTATGTTACTAGTCGAGCAGCCCCAGCCGGTGTATTTTGAGTTTATGTCGCCTGCAAGGATAAAGGGGTGGGGTAGGTTATTAAGGATGTTCAAGTCAGAGGTGGGAATCGAGGAGTGAGGTCTTTTGTATGCTGATATGATGATTATGGGAGTGGTGGGGGTTCCAAGTAGGATGGCAGTACATTCAAGGGCTGTGAATTGGGGAAGTTGGTAGGGAGTGTGCGGGAGGGATCGTCTGATGAGGATGGCCGTGCCGCCTCCTGGGGCAAAGGTTCTGTCTTTTCGGTAGGTTAGGTAATTCTGGATAGTGAAGGAGTTGGTAGGGATCAGCATAGTAGGATCCCGTTGGAGTAGTAGGATCCCGATGGAGTAGTCTTTTAGGAACTGGGCAAGGATGGGTTTTTTTCTGGGCTAATCCGCCGCGTGCGTTCCACGAGGAAAAGGATAGGATTCGGGCTGGGGGGGGGGCATTAGTTAAGAATCTCAACTAATTTTATGGCGGCGGTTATTAATTTGGTTAGGATATCCTCTGGGCCGTTGAGGATATCTAGGAATGTTCGGAGGTGGGGTAGGAGTTTCTTGAGGGAGGGTGATTGTAGGAGTGATAGTATGTCTTTTATATTTTGGGTGGCTGTGGGTTGGGGGGTTTGGTTAACTTGGTTGGGGGCGGAAGCAGAGGAGTAGGTTTTGCTGGGTTGTCTGAGGGGAGGGAAAGATGTTGTGGACATATCGGGAGGTGGTACGTGAGTGGGGGGTCTGGTCTGTTGTTCTCTGATCATTTTTGCTTTTGCTTGGTACGGGCAGATAGGGTCATAGGCTGGATGGTTTCGGTTGCAGTTGCAGCAGGTAGGTGTGAAGGGGGTGGATTTGTCTTGGGATAGGGAAGGGCATTCTTCGGTGGGGTGGGATTTGGCGCAAAGGGCGCAGGTCACGGGTCGTCGGCAGTAGGTCCTAGTGTGATATAATTTATGGCATCTTTTGCATTGTGGTATACGGTCGGAGTTCCTGTAGGGTTCAATTCTGGTCCGGTAGTAGTCGATATAGTTCAATTTGTTCTTAGTCTCTGTCATGTCTTTCTTGGTCGTCTCTATAATGTATAGTCCGAGTGGTGTTAGTTGTCCGTTGACGTCACGTCTGTTCATTTCTGTAATGTGGAATACCGGTATTTTTAAGTCTTGGAGGTTTGTCTTAATTCTGTCTAAGTCGTATTTTGGGGGCAGTCCTTTAAGTACAAATTTCTCTCTTATCTCCTCGGTCGCACGGTTGTATGAGTATGATATTCTTACAAAAAATAGGTCCTTGAGGTCAGTAGTCGAGATCAGTTCTAGTCTGTCACGTATTTTATTAAATGCAGTCATTCTGAGGGGTTGGATAAGCAGTTGGGTTCGGTTGCATTTGGCGGTCATGGCATTATTGCTGTGTTTCAGTAGGTCTTGGGTCAGGTCAGAGGGGTTAAGAAGGGAGTTAAGGTCGATACGGAAGGGGCCTATTTTGGTTTTTGGTGGTGGGTTTCTTGGTTGGGGAGGATCGTTATTAGTTTCTTGTTCTTGGGTTGTTCCGGAGGTAGAGGGTTGAGGGTCAGAGGGTTGTAGAGGGGTGAAACGGTTGTTTAAGGGTAAGGATTGGGTTTGAGGTGGGGGGTTGGTCCTGCAGGGTTTTGTGACAAGGGTGAAGCCGTCTTCGGTCATAATCCTTTTGGGATTCCTGTCGGGGGAGGGGTCGTGAGGTCGTCTGGCTGATGTCTGGTGAGATGAGGTGGCAGTAGAGGCAGGTTGCGCAGTTGTCGTTGGCTGGTTTACCGTACTTTGGTCTTCGTCGATCGTTAGCTTGGTGCTGTCGTCGTCACTCGACAGATCCATGGATTTTTCGGGTGAGGTCATGTCGTCTTCCGTGTCTGATTCGGGTAACGGCAGAAGCCGCCCCTCCTCCCTCAAGCGTCGGTCTCTTTCCGCGAGTGCTCGTTTGAACAGCTCGCGGGGGACTCGAGAAAGGTCGAACGTCGTTCCTCGTTGGTACTAGGCCCGTAGTAGGCTTCCGCTCCACGTAGTCTCTTGGTGCGCAGCTGTACGGTTCCGGACGTCAAGTCTGAGTGTCGCTATAACAAAGAAATGAAGTGAGTAACTGTCGCGTCAGTGAGATTAGGTCCTCACTCGACGCGCGCTCCCCGCTCAATGCCCGTCTGCCCGCCTGCCCGTCTATCTCCCGCCCATGAACAATGTTAGCGGCTAAACTGTTCAGCCGGTTTCTCCAAAATTGATATCTCCCAATCGATCTGGCTAATGTCGCCGCCCCTTGAATTTGAAACCGATATTTCAATTTTGGAAGGCTCTTTACATGGTACCCCTGGGACATTTTCAAAATTATCAAAGTAATAGCTCTAATGTGTTTATTATATTCTGTAGTTGTTTAGTATAAAGTACGTTTAAAATAATGGTGCACGTTTCATGTTCATTAAAATCCCTGGTTTTTTGAAAATTGTAAAAGATCAAACTTTTTTCGGCGTCTTCATAGAAGTAAAATATTGAAAATACATATTTTTCCCTTAATGAAATCTGTTCCTTAAGGAGGATTTTGAGATAGATTTCAAGGGTAGACATTTCCAAATTTGAGTATTTTTTGCGAAATGTAGCGTAAAATATAGGACATTATAAATTTTGTGTTTAACCTTGTTTTCTCAAAAATGGCATAAACAATTTGGATTAAAATTTTACCTCATATAGCATATAGAACGCTTGAGGGAATGGCGCAAGTCTCATGTTCGTTGAAAATTCTTTTTTTTCGGTTTCCTAATTATAGAACTGAAATTTTACTTTAAGAACATAAATAAGGGTAAAATCGCGTCCTCAATAGCAATTTGCATGTAATATTTGGAATTGTTTGTAAGAAAATGGCAATTAAGGTTACTGTAAATGCGAAATTTGGTGCTCTTTGCACAGAAAAACTTTGAGTTTATGATAAACACATTTAAAGCACGTTAACCCGCAAATGCATAGTGTTTACTTTTTGTTGGAAATAACGGCTTGACAAATAAATCAACGCAATCAAATAAAAATAACGGCGAAATATTAACGGCTTGACAAATTGTAAAAAATATTTCATTTCTGTAATTAAAAAAATAGATTACTACCAGAAAATTTATCTAATAATAAGCATTATCTGTTGGAAAGTTTGAAGAACAAATTTGGAGCCATTTTTGATAAAATGGCTTTTAAGCGTTTCTGAAAAAGTGGGATTTTGATTTTTTTAAGTACATAAAATTATTTATATACAATTTTTATTAACTCGCATTTAGCTAATATTTTTATATTATACTTTTTTCTAGTTGAATAGATATCTTTTAGAACACTAAATAACGTATCATTATCCCGTTAAAGCGGTTAAAGACTTCTTTTAAACCGGATATCTTTAAAATTGTATTTTATTTCTCTTAGATATTATGAGTTCCATAAGGCTATCTGGAAGCTCATTTCCGATCAGGATGCTAAGGATGATGAACCAACAATTTCAGAATTATAATTATATAATGCAAGAAACCGTACTAAAGCTGAAAAGCAAGAAAATTCTTGCATGTGATCTTCACATTATCGTATGTAAGCTGGGTGATTGTTTGCGAAACAAATACGATCAGGTTTTCGGAACGAAAGTTATATTTGCCTTACGTAAAAGACATTTGCCTCCGAATGCCGTGGAGATGTTCCATAAAGCAGCCATCAAAGAACCATTGCTTAGTACCTAGAAAAGTAGTGTAATTACGATGATTCATTATATTAGACGCTAAGTGTTTCAATCTAATTGATCGCAATAATCCTCCTTTACAAGAAATGACGGACATCTAGTTATTATCACCATGGTGAAAACTTCCACTCAACATTCTCATCAATGAAATTTCTGCCTTACAAGAAGTTTATGTTCATCTGTAATTCATTAATTGAAGAGTGGACTTTTTCAAGAAAGAGTCATCTCCGAGTTTACTCAAACTATTGCAGTATTGTACATCAATTCCGGAATCAAATGCAAACGTTGAATGGATTTTCAACTTCTTGGGAAATTTGTGGGTGACGAACGTAACCGATTGTACCATCAGTTCGAAGTAAACTGTGCATATTTTTTAATATTTATCAACGTTGTATTGAAATTAAAGTATTATTCTTGAAGCACAAAGAATTGATCAAAGTTGCGCAGTCAAATAAAATACACACGACAACACAGAAAATGTAATTTAATATTTTACATATAATTTTAATATATTTGAGGTTCTGAATTTTTTAATTTAAGTCAAGTTTTAATGCGATTATTTTGATATGTGTTAAAATATTTGTAAAAAAATGTATAGCTTCATTGTAGTTTGTTTCTTCATACCCCGGCTGCCACTTCTCCGCAACTTTTTGGACGCAGACTTGGCAACCATAGCCACGAGGAATCATACAAGGAAAAAAAAATGAAGAAAAAATTGTCGATCTGCCTTTGAAAATATAATTGTTTAAAAATTGCCTCAATGTCACACAAAAATACACAAAAATACACAATACTCATTTTCGAAAAAGTGGGCACGGAGTTATTTCAAGATCGTACTCCAAAAATATATTTTAAAAATCCCTATCTTCAATATTTAAGATGCGCCAAGCAGCCGAAAATGTTTGAACTTTTGCAATTTTCGAAAAAATACTGATATCAATGAAAATGAAATCTGTGACATTTTTCAAGCATAATAAAGGTTGTGCATCAACTCGAAAGGAAAGTGTGCATTCTCAGCTAGGTATATCAACAGCTCTTAGATCACATAATTGATACGTCAATTTCAAAACCTTTTATTTCATAGGTGGGAAAGATAATACGACTGAATTTTCGGAATCACAAAAAGGGCTACCCCATACACACAGAACTTGTGTTAACATTGTTGTGGAATTTTCCTGATAGTACCAAAAAAACAATGCATCTGAAAATTGACAATACGACTGGGATTAACAAATAACTCGCATTTACGATTTGGACGCAAAAGAAGCTTGATTGCAGATTGGGGAATTATTGTCATTATTCCTCCGATGGCATAGAAAGTATTAGACCATCAATGTGCTCACATTATGATTTGCACTGTCAAACACGAACTGACAGAATGCTTCATTATTTCTTTTTTATTTAACAGAACATAAGACGTTTCAAATAATGAAGTTTCATGAAGCAAATCCAATAGCAAATAAGATATCGACAAGGAGCTTTGATCCAAACTTACATTGTACCAGTACATATCCGCTAACTCCTGTCAAAAGGGAAGAGGAAAAAGGTTCTTAAATCTTACTGCCGATGGGACGGCATGTGCAACGATATATATTTCATACACCATTTTCGAGTTTTAAAATTCCTGACTCAAAATAATAAAGGCAACGTAGGTGGTACGACTGATTTAATATTATGTAATAAATTGTTTGCTGGTAGGTATTTCTTTACTTGATACACCTATGAATGGGTCAGCTGCTATTTAAAAAACTCTGATAGGTGGATCTGCTTTATTATATTTCTTGTTTCGTTCCCAGCAGGCATTCAATATTTTGTACTCTACATGGCAAAAATATACAACAGATATTCTGCTTCCTGTCTATTATCAATGTCTTCTCCATTCTTTTGAAGGAGGTGTGGTACATGTTATGGGAACGACCAAAGAAACCGAAAATACTGATTTATTGCAAAAAAATGTCAGAGTATAATAGTATTTTGTAAAAGTAAATAAATGAGAAAATAATATATTATATAACAAAGAACTACCGTCAGGGGAGGGGGACAAACCTGGAAAGATACGATCGACCTTTCTGATCCAATGGTCCAGAACTGAACGATGACCGTTTTAGCGGGTGTGCAAGCACATGAGCAATTTCTAGGAATACAATGCACCTAATCTTCTCTGTTGGATTTCAAGAACGTAGTGTTACTAAACGACTATAACAAATTTAAGTGGAACTAAATCTGAATTATTCATGGGACGTTGCAAACAGTGTCAACCATCGCAAATAGAATAAAATTTCACCTGGTGTCCCCTTCAGGATCTCCTTAAAATCGCTTCCGGTTTCCTATAAAAACAGCAGTTACATAGAGGCCTGGCGGATGTGGGTACGGTAGGTAGCTTGGTAGCTATACCCGCACGAATAAATTCCGAGTGTTTAAATTACCACTTGGAACTTGCGGTGATGAAAATAATCCAAACGTTTCAAATTCTATAAATGAACGTTTGTCGTTATTTAGTCGACTCTCAACGCATATGTGATCATCTATGTTCCAAGACCGGTTCAACAGTACTGCGATTTGAAACGTTTATGGCGACGTAGCTGATAAAATCGACTTGCAAAAATTGTTTAATGAGTTTATATAAAAATGCAAAGCCCAGCGCTATTCTCGAATTGCAAAAATGAACACTGCTGACGATCCATAAAAGAAATGTGATGAAAAATAAATGAGATAACCATTAGACAATTTAATGATAAACATTAAATTTAAAAAAAAAATTTGTATTTTTCCCTTCATATACATTTTGGGTGGGTGATGGAGGGGGAAGGGCAAACCACACCCACTAGGACCTATCACCAATTGCCGCCCCTTGTTGTAAAGTAATATTGATAATACAGGAAGGTTTGACATAAAAAAACAACAACTTATATTTAGTATTAAATTAATTGGAGTATGTTGTACTATTCATTACAATGAATTAATACGTCGACGATAGCTTCTAAACCGTTCGGCCGATTTTCTCAAAAAATTATATTCCCTGATCTATCTGCACGAACTTCACAACCAGTGAGTTTGAAACGAATATTTTGATTTTTTGTGGAACATAATACAAAGCATTTTCTACATTTTCTCAAAAATTGCTCTAAATTTGTATTAAGCTTTGTTCCAAGATAATTGGAGTGTGGTAGCCACCTACGCCGCAATAGTTTTAAAGAAGTTTCGGGTAGACGAACGACTGCGAAGCAGATTCCCGTGACATCGGTTAGCATGGAGCGATAAGCCGGTCTGCCCTTCCCGTGATGCAATGCCTGACGGCGGTTCCGCGCGAAGGGAATTGGAGGAGTGAGGGGGTTTTAGTGCGTAAGGCACTGGTGAGCTGTGAACCCCACACGCTGCGAAGTGCGGGATCCGCAGTGCCTTTGGAAGATTTTCCCCTGCCCTCGTAAAAAAGGGCTGTCGGTGCCTCTACAATAATTTGCGCAAAATGTGGCTGTTACAAATAAAGCAATTTCTTGCACTTCCTAGTCTTTTGAAAAACCTGGGAGTTTAGCCAAGTTTTTAAACATAGTTGGCGAAACAAATCTAAGAGCTCCGATGACTACCGGTACGACTTGTGCTTTTACGCCCCACATTCTTGTATTTAAGACGTTTCTCTGCCTTCTTGGTTACGACGTTTTCGGTCACAATTTTTTCTCCAAATCCCGGATAAGAATATACGGTTTGTTTGCTGCTATCAGTCGATCCATTTGAATTTGTTGGTCGTACAATATTGTATAGAGTCCAACGGTTTTGATGAATATTCGTACCACATGGGTCTTGTGTTTCTCATCCTTTAGTCTGATTGCATGTCCTGCCTCATTAGAGGGTCATATTGATGACTGACTACATACTTTCCCATCCCGACTATTGCATTGTGCCAGGAGTCTTAAATTTGTCTGAGGCTTCTGCCTCCTTCCGTACGTGACACATCAAGTCTATGTATCACGCATCACCTCGAGGGGCGACATGAAGCATTGTTAACAGTTTTCTGTTTTTTCTATCCATTATTCAAATTTCTTGCTCAATCCAGTCCACGAGTCCTAAACTGTACTCGATTAAGGCCAAACTACCAATTGCAGATATTTTATTCCTGGAGTTCAGAGCGGACTGCAAGATGAGTCTCACTCTTGTGTAAAACTCCCTACAAATTATCTCTTTCATTGTGTCATTCGAGATGGTCTCACATTCTTCATTGCCCAGATATTTGTAAGTTTTACCTGGCTCAAGATCTTAAACCACAGTGTATCAACTTCAATGCTCTCTGACGTCAATTTGCCTCTCTTTAAATTAATTTTTGAACACTTGTCAAGACCAACTTCATGCACATATCATTGCTAAAGTCATTCACAACAGACAGCATTCGGAAGAGAATCGCTTCACTCCTAGCAAATACTTTAAGATCATCCATGTAAATCAAATATGATAGTGGTCTTTCATCATCACGGAGCTTTAAACCGAAGTCAACAACTGTCTAGGTAGTGGTATCAAACTAATGCAAAACCGCAGAGGGAATAGCGAGTCTCCTTGAATAATACCCTTGTTAATCTGAATACTTCTTGTTTCTACTGCTTTCTTTCCGCTGTACATTAGTAACCTGGTACTCCACGACTTCATGCTAGACTTACAAACCTAAATATGTCTAGGATGAAATCGATAGATCTCCAGGGTCTTCAAATTAGAATTGTGTGGTACACAGTCAAAGGCCTTCTGGTAGTCACTCCAAGCCACGCTTATTACGCTTCTCATTTCTTTACATCATTCAAGATGACTTTATTTAGTAGCAGATTTCCTTGCAACCATAAGAACCATTACGACATCCTTTATGTTCAACTTTCAACAGATGATTCCTCTCTAGGAGACAGGACATTGTGTCAGCTATGGCTGCAGTTATAACTTTGTACAGTACTGGCAGACAAGTGATTGGCCAGTAGTTTTTCGCCAAAGAGCGATCTCCTGCTTTGAGTAGCAATTAAGTGTCGCGTGTGAGCCATTTCGGGAGTTTCTTTGGGTTTTCTAAAATGTATTAATAGCCTTTGCTAGATGACAATGTATTGACGTTAATTTCTTAATTCAATAATTCTGGATCTTATCAATCCTGCGGGATTTCCAGTTTCCCATTCTCTTAATTGCTTGGAAGAGGTCCCCTTCCCAGAATTCGTGAACATGTTCCACAACATGTTTTCACAAGTTCATCGGCAGCATCAACTTCAGATTGACGCTAAGATGCGTCTTTGTTGTAGGATCTCCTTCCAGATTCCTCCCCAAAATGCTTGGACGTCATCTTTTGAAGGTCTTACAGCATTGTCATTTGGTTTTTGAGTCGAATTGTGATAGAACCTCTTTGCAACTGTGTCAAACAATCGGTTCTGCACACGAAAATCTATTCTACGTTTGTAACGACTAATTCTTTGAACCCATGTTTAGATTTTCTCTTCTGGATTCTCAGCAACCATTAGCCTGCTAGTTTAATTTTCAATTTGGTATATTTGTTCAACATTGATACTTTTCGTTGACCTTTAGAGGTGTGCGTTGATTTAGAAAATGCCTCGACTAAGAGTGATATAACGAGTGAATACACCGAATGGCTATCCGTTTCATAATTCTTGTCGTCCATAGTGATACAGGGCTGTTTAGTATGTTTTACTGTCGGTCGTCGGTGTTCTTGGCTGGCACAAAAATCATCTGAGATACCAGATATGCAGTTGCATACAAGTTGTGATTGATTTCAGTAATATCTAGATCTCTACATGGGGCCTGTACCACCTGATTTAAGACAGAGTTCGCTGTCTATCACTCTCTTAGCTTTGTCATTTTCGTATATTCTCCTCAACAGTGCAAGGAGTCGAATCACAGTTGACGACCTCTTTTTATCTCGCGTCGAAGGAAATTTAGGATCATGACCTTATAATCTGATGCAATGCCAGATGAATTTTCACCACTGACGTATATTTAATTGGAAAGAGATGAACCTTTAACAGGACCACCGTTTCCAACTTCTACATGTTCGTCATGTGGGTATCTTGATCGAAGAACATACTCTAAACTTTCTTTGAATGTCAGAAGATTGTTCTGCTGTGTATTTGCCACTGATGAGTATGTATCGTTGTTGACTGGCAAGAGTCTTTGAATCTGCAGTAAATCTTATATCTGGGTTCCGCTTTCTACAATCCTTGAAAGCTTCTATTTCCGAGATCCCACCTTTCACTTTTGCATAGTAAAAGAACCATATTACCTCCTTCAATACGTCCCGTGTCGTCCCTTCCCTATGTCTGTCGATGGCTTCCAGCTACTGCCGACTCTAGATTCCTGGGACTAACATCCGTGGGACAGCCATATATTGCGAAGGTGACATTAGCTCGATTTCTGAGCATGTAGGGACATTGGTAGAACAATGCTCGTTAAGAGTCATTACATTTCTTGATGTGAAGATTCGCAGGAAGCAAGTTCGAGTTCACAGATCACACGTTACTCATGGGTTATTTCGTGTCATCGCTACTGCGACCTGGATGGTCTCGGGACATCCCCACGCAGGGCCCAGCAAGAGTCTCTCCAATCGACAGTCGGCAGTACTAAACCCTGCGGGATTTTCACCGATTGCTGAAGACAGTGTCCTTCGCTGGCTAATGCAAGGTTCTGGCCTCCACACTAATCAGTGGCCTGATGTGCTAACCCAGTTTCTCTCCTGTACCCTCCATGGGCCGATAACAGGAAGTCCAAAGGTTCATGACCCTTTCCTCTCTTCTTACTTCCCACTCTTCTGTGGAGTACTTCTTCGTCTGACCCCTTGAACCAACTCAGCAAGGGAGGCCCAACCAGCAGCTAGGCCACCACTGACATAGCTAACAGGCTCATTGGGGTTACTCAAGCTCCACAACCAACTACAAGGTCGTGTACTATCTAGGTGGAGTTGTTATGATTATTATTATTACTATTATTACATATAATAATAAATAATTAGAGAAAGAAAATAACGAATGTCATTTTATTTTATTGAAATACTTGTGATGTAAGTAAAGAGTGTTTGTTTCCAGCACGTACAGACCTACTGTCACACTTACCTAAACTTTCAAACACGAATTTACCCTCGTTAAGTACTGAAATGTCGTGCCATTGTGCTCGCCGGACCCCACGTGTCGTGAGGGTGGCTCTCTGGTGGCAGGCTAAAGGCCACCGACGCTTCCCGGCCTCCGAGGGGCGGACCGGGCCGTGTTCTCGGAAGCGGGTGCCAGCTAGCGCAGAGGGGGATGACATGCAAGACAGCCTCGGAGCAGCTAGCAGCGGGCTCCAAATTGCAACCAGGTCCAAAATTCAGTAATGAGATGACGCCGCCAGCGTGGGAAGCCTGTCACGTGATCTCTCGCGAGAGAAACCGGAGAGAAAGCGGCCGGGGCGTCGAGTTTGAAACGAATCGCGGTGAGGAGACACTTGTCACCCGCCAAGGGGTTATCGCTAGCTTCGGCTGCGAGCTGTTCGCCACGGGACGAGAGGCCAGGAGCGGCGGTAAGGTTAGCCTCTGGGGCCTGTGTCAGGCTGGGTCGGGGATGCCTTCGGGATGTGCAGTGCTGGGTGTGCAGCACTAGTTCCTCAGAAGCATAATTATTGCATAGAACAATTGTAAATAAATAGTTCATAACAACTCTGTGACTATGTTTCGCTCTCACACGACCATGTAACAGTATTAAAAACATTACTAGTTAATCTCTTTGTACTCTCTCGCTACGGAGTAGAGAGAAAGCTATGTAATACTGCGCGAAAAACAAAGCGAATTTTCGGCAGAAAAACTTTGATTACAGGGCCCTGGTGACGAAAAGGGGGATTAATCCAGTTGCTAAATTTAGAAATAAATCTTCTGTCACCTGGTGTGTCCAGAATCCATGTTTTGTGGGTCCTTGATACGGAAAACTCGAATGACGGCAAAATGTCCGGCCGGTCGTCTGTGATATCACAGAGGCCAAACCGTTCAGCTCCAAAGTCGATATTCCTAAATCGATCTGGCTGATGTCGCGGTCCCTTGAATTTGAAACCGATATTTTAGTTTGGAGTGTACTTTGCATGAATCCCCTGGGACATTTTCCAAATTTAAAAAAATGGCTGTATCATTTTTGATTAAATATTGTTATTGGACAGTGGAAAGGACGTTTAAAAGAATGGTACAGGTGTCATGTTCGTTGAAGACCCTCATTTTTCGAAAATTTCAAAGTGTTCAAATTTTTTTCGGGGTCTTCCTACAACTAAAATATTAAAAATGGATTTCCCCCCTTAATGAAATATGTTCCTTAAGGATAGATTTTGAAATAAGGTCAAGTATAAATTTTCGAAAATTTGAATACTTTATGCGTAAATTTGCTTGAAAATACGAGCCTGAAGGTACGTGCTGTTATAGTATCAATAGTATTGTAAAGGAAATAATCTCCACAAAAGTTTTAATAATTTTATTAACAATTTTCCATAGTTAACTTTCGGGAAACACTTTTCCCATCCTCAGTGGATCTCTAGCAAAATGGAGAAATGAAACATAAACATAAGTTGAACACAAAAAGGGGGGGTGTACAGTGAATTTAGTGGGAAAACAAATAATATCATATAAATACAAAAAGAAAGTACTTACTGCTCAAGCAACGTGGATCTCCCATGAATGTTCACAAATGGTCAAAAATATAAAATGGCAAAACATGCTGGTTACAGCTAGGTGGCAGCCATCTTTTCGAATGGGAGAAGAGGAAGCCTAACAATGAAGGGAAAGGGAGTGGGGGAAGAAGAGAAGAAAGGATAGTCATAAAAAGACTACTCAAAAGAATTATTAGGGGATAGTTAATAAAACATTTAGAATGGGACTGCTTTTAATCAAGGAATGTTCATTCAAGACAGAAAAATTAGTGTTTTTGAAAAGTTTTAGAATTTCCAAGTATGATAGTAAGTATGATATCATACTTAGAAAAAACAGACTTTACTATTTTGGCGCTAAGATCAACCATTAGAATGTTATTACGGCAAAACCAAAACACGTGGAATGATTTTTGTTTCTTTGGCTACCAAAACTTTTCCCGAAGTATTTCGAGGTGGAAACTTATGGTTTTCATACAAATAACAATATAAACGAAATGAAAAAATAAAATCTGACATTTTGCAAAGTGGACCCCCTTATGGTTCCCTGTCGGCTGCACTATTAAGACACATTGCCAATGCTTCCTGGTATGTTCAAAACGATGTGATTGTAAAATGCATACTTTCGCATTTGGTTTACAGATTTTAAAGAGTTGTTACGTGTATTGTATAAAATGAGAGATTCTAACGAGCATCTTCTTCAATCAATCTTAATTATGTAAGTCAAGAAATTTACTTACTGTGCACAGTAGGAACTGATTGTACATTAATAAAAAAATAATTTAATAAAAAAATTATTGCGAGGAGGAGCATGCAATTTATCGTTCTAATAGTAATTATACAACGACAACTGACACCTTTCCGCAAAAAAGCATCATAAAAGTGTATGTTCAATTACTCACACTACATATGACACCAAAGATTTAGAATACTGTATTTCCATTAATATTGTTTATTTTTATTTAAAAACAATATTAAAAAACACAACAGTCACAAACACAATAATAATCAAAATATAATAAGTATAAGTATAATAATATGTAATAAAGTATAATTAAAAGTTCAGTTCTTAAAATAATTATAAATACACATAGGATTATCACTATTATCACAAAACTCCTCTATGTGATCTCAAACCACACATACATATTCGTTATTACAATTTCATCTACTACTAAGAAACTGCCGGCCCTAACTTAAAATACAATTTGAAAAAGATGATGAATGGCAAGTCATTACAATAGTTGATGAAATATTACACATGCCGACATTATTTCAACCCTTCAGAGTCCAAGGAACCGAATCGACATATTTCTCTTGGTGTGTAAAATAAGAGAATAAGTTTTAGTGTACTTTCAAAATAGCCTTTGAGACCAGGGAACAAAAAATTCGTTTATTTTCCTAGTACGGAGTCTTATATTAGTCTTTATACTGTCCGTAGAGTACACAGTGAAACAACATAGTTTAACAAAAACTGAAAAAGACCTTGCAAACTGAAACTATCTTCATTTAATTGGTAATTCGAAGAAAAATGTTAATTTTGGGCATATTTCGTAGGGCTCTTGACATCATTGTATTCTAAAACATATATTTGTTCTAGAAAAGGCGCTTCCTTAGACATTTTGTGCAGACTTACAACTGGTTAACAAGACCCTTCACAATTCTTGTGAATTATCTCATATGTAAAAATACAATATGTCATCTTTTACGTATTTCTACTTTCATTTGAAACTTGGACGAGAAAATATCTAGAATTTTACATTTTTGTAGAAAAAATGTGAAATTAAGAGAAAATATTAGGAGCTCAAATAAAACATGAACTCAAAATTAAATTCATATGTGTAATTCCAGTCTCAGAAAATTGTAAAGGGAGTGAGGTTTGTATTAACCAGTTAGAAGTTTACAAGAAATCTAAAAAATAAAACAAAATGTATAAAACACAACAAGGCACTTTTCTTCGGGTTATTCATTTTACAGCAAAAACAACAGCAAAAAAACTAATATTTACAGATCCTGATCTCAAAAATAAATTTACAGGCTATGGAAGCCCTTTCTTCTTTTTTGTGCCAATACAAGAGAAAAATACTTGTTAGTTCTCAAAGAGACAACTCCGTCGATCCGTTTAATATAGTACGTTGAAAATGAATTGAGGTGAAATTTGATTAGCAATTTTAGTAAAGTAGCCTAAACGAAATGTGCTGCGAAAACGATTTTCTCCAAAACGAATTACAAATTAATTTAGTTGCTTTCGGAATTCGCGTTATCTGATGTGGAATATTTTCTTTTATCTCGACTTCTTTAGACAATTGCTATCTGTTTTGTCTTTGTTATCAGCAAAAACAATATATTACAGTAAATGAACTGAAAGACAAATGTTTTCGTGGTATTCATTCGGAGTGGCTCAGAATAAATAAAAGATACTAGATGTAATTTTCAGATGGGCAAAACATAAATTGTAGGGATTTTTCATAACATTATTGCCCCATCCCGGAAATTCATTTCCAATTTTTCCTGTTTTTACGAACGTTAATGAATTATTAATTTATTATTTTTACGTTACGTACCCTAATCCCCTAGAAAACATATACTTAAGTACTAATACCATTTAAAATAAACACAAATATTATATAAAATCTTCAAAGAGTCGATACATTTAAATATTATCTTCTCTCGCATTATAAGATCTATGTTTGTAAAGGGTTTGTGTTCCATATCACACGAGACACTCTCGAATTAAACGAGTATTCACTTGGTATAAAATCAATACGATATCTATCAGCGGTGAAGCCACAAGAAGATAAACATTTCTCACCTAACCACTTACAAAGATAATAGCTTTATTGTTTCTTTACGAAAGATTTCGCGCTGGACGTCTTCATGGTTCAAAATATTTTTCTCCTTAAGCCTCCATGGCATTCGTCTCGCGAGCAATGCCGTAAGCACTTGTAGTCGATTTCAGTTTCTCATACTCTTCAGCAGCATTTTTCACACGTATATGAACAACCAGGAGGGTTATAACAACGCATGTCGTAATTAGAGCCAGTAAAGCAATGAGACACAAAAGCACAATGAATTCTATGCTCACTTTCTCACCTAGCCAGTCCCCGCTCGGTTCGGCAAGTCCAGGGAGGATTTTCTCCTCCTCTCGCCTAATGCTTGTTTGAGGCGCAGTGATGGGAAGCGGTTCGCTGGGCGCGCTCGGCGCTTTGGTGGTTTGTGTGGCCAGCAGGTCCGGTGGCGTCGGTGCCCCGCCGTCGTGGCATCGCAGCGCGCGCAAGGCGTCGCCCCAGGGCAGCCCCGAGTCGCAGGCGCAGTCGAGGCGCAGTCCGCGCGCAGCCGCCTCCGCCCAGGCGGCGCGCAGCTCCGTGGCGTCGCAGGCGCAGCGCAGCGGGTTGGGCGCCAGCTGCGCCTGCAGCCACGGCCGCGCAGCCAGCAGCGCCACCAGCGCCGGCGCCAGCGCCGCCACGCGGTTGCCCCCCGCGCGCAGCACGCCCAGCCGGCGCAGCGGCTCCAGCGCGGCCGCGTCCACGCGCAGCAGCGCGTTCCCGCGCACGTCCAGTTCCTCCAGCGCCGCCAGCGCCCACGCCTCCAGCCGCTCCAGGCGGTTGCCGCGCAGCGACAGGTGCGCCAGGGCCGGCAGGGGAGAGAGCACATCTGCCCCCACTCGCCCAAGTTGGTTGTCACTCAGGTCCAACACTCTCAAATCTTCCAGACCCGCAAAGGCTTCGCTTTCAATCACGCTTATTCTATTGCTTGTCAAATTGAGAGTGATCAACCGCTCCAGGTGACTAAATACTCCATTGTTAATTTCTTTAATACGATTCATTGATAAATCCAGGTTCTTGATGTTTGAATTCTCCCGAAACATTGCCTCCGGAATTTCTTCTATCGAATTATTTCGTAACTCTAAATTTATAAGCTTCCTCAATGAACTAAAAACGTCAGGGTCAATATCAAAATTATTGGAATCCATTTGTAAATCTAACACGTTTGGAAATTTCATAAAATTGTCCCCTTGCAATACACCTTGCTGTACATCCACAATAATAAGCGTTGTCACTTTGGAACCATCGTACGTAACAAGTAATGAAAGATCTATTGCGCCTACACAAAAGATATGAGAATCCACACAGGTACACGAACCACAAAGAGTATCTTGAGCTGACACTGGCACAGTCACTGTCACAATCAGCGTAAAAAACACCAACTTGAATATATATGTAAACCACATTCTTGAATTTATGAGTGCAGTTTAAAGTAAAATAATATTCTTTGTTTAATATTGAGAATAAGACAGATCGCGTCGCAGGACGTTAAAGAACTGCACTAGGAGGTCTGCGAAAATATACTTAAATGATATCAAACAACTGATAAAAAACAAATAACATCTTATATTGATGGAGGATTTAAGATTGAAGATAAATGAGATAAGGTAATAAATTGTTTGAAAGAGACTCAGTTCTTTGCACTTCTTTACAAAATCAATAGAGGAATATTTCACTTAGCGAATACCTAAGGATATTTCCGGAATGAAGTGTATGGGAGAAATACATATTAAGACGGTTAAGACTGTCAGATTAATTTATTTTCATCTCACTGAGAATACTTGGATAAGAACGTTTATAATAATGAATTTGCAGTTAACTGGACTATTATTTTTTGTGAAATAACGCGATTAGAAATTTAATTCTTGAAGTTTTTTAATAAAGGAAAATGGATGTACTATTAGTTATATTTTTATTTTGCATGAAATATTTTTTTTAAAAATTTCAATTAACGCAACATTCTGCCGTCTGACCCCGATTATTTGAACAAGATGTGTTAACTTAAGACAAAATTTTGTCGAGAGTACATTCTTTCAAAGTTTCAGATTCCCGGCGTCGCACTCATATAACTCTAACATTAACGAGATCAACATAAAACTTTCAAACAAACCATTTAAGATATAGTAAAATAATTACACAAACAAGAGATAAGATATGTCAAAGATCAATGTTTATTTGCAGCTGATACTAGGCACGCGACTGATCTGTTTTCAGAGCTAATTAAAAACACAGCCGCTGATCACTGTCAGCTAACGTGATATGTCTTTCAGCAATGTACACGAAGTAAGCTCACTCAATAAAAACCTTTAAAAAATTAAAAAGTTTTATTTATAAACACATGCGTTCCAATAACATGTACCACACCACATTTAAAATGCTTAAGAAACAGAAGATATAAGAAATAGGTATGAAAAGAAAGTCTGTCCCTGGTAAGAACAAACTGGTTACTGAAGACTTTCTTATATTATTATGTTATTTTTCAGAATTATTTACTTCCTAACGATAGTGAATAATTAAACAGCTAAATAAAATGGATCAATTTGCATTTATATTGAAATTACTCAACTCTTACGAAAAAACAACATAAATACATTTCGTAATTAGGCAGTTCTTCAATATGTACCACTACCAACAGCTGAAATCATGACAAAATTTGATAATAGTACCATCTTTTTACCGACTGACGCCATCTCCCGCTTCGACCTTGCGGTGTGGGAGAGAAGAGGGGCCTCTCGAATTCAACACTACCTTCAATCAATCAGCGACTACTGAGAAAAAACTTACCCGACGCCATCACTGAATACCGATACTACGTTTCTCAAAAATTCTTCTTAATTATACGGAAACTCTAAAATTCAAATTAATGAAAAGTATAATTTCAAACAAGACAGAATACGAGCAAAAACGATGTCTACAGGCAAAATTTCATCTCTGTGTTTTACGCATTATAAGATTTTAAAACTTGATAATATGGTAATTATACTCATCAAAACTTTTCTTGTTCTGTCACTCTCATTTTTGACATTTTCAGGTACCTGCAGCACAATGTTCATAAATTATTTGTGAAATTGGTCACGCAGACATATAAGCTTATACCTTATTACGGACCATCTGTCCTTAAAAGAATTTGATGTTCATAATAACTCTTTCTCCTATCCACTTTTCACTTTACTGCTCACAACTATTTCTTTTATGTCGGAGGTAAAACTAATTCATCTCAAAAGCAGAATTAACACAGATGTCTCAACAGGGATAAACTTAGGGGTTAAATTTTCGGTCAGCATTTATGACACGAAATGTTTGTATATCTTATTTAGCATCATTGTTCAAAGAATTAATATTCGTTTCAAGAAGAAGAAATCCTCCATATTGTGGATCTAGTACAGCCTAATACGTGCCTTACAATGTATGAAAATCCAGACGGAACGTGCAGTATGGGAATAAACGCATTAACTCAATCAAAGATGTGCAGTCTTCAGTGAAAATAATTGTTTTTTGAATTTTTACGTTCCTTCGTGAATAACGACATAGACACATCTCACATAGATACTTCCTGCAGATTGCGTCGTTTTCTTCCAATTTCTGCCCACATTCAAAATTACTAATGTACTAATTTAAGAGAGGGGATGTCGACCCAAACACGCCCATTCATTTGATAGTATGTGGTATATATTGTAATGGGACGGGCGCACATCGCGGATGGCGACACGAGCCATATATTTATTTTATTTAGTTAAGAGCCGCGCCGCCGTAAGGAGCAGCCGGAAATGCCGTTTCCGCTGTACCTGTATAAAAGCCGCTTAGCGCACCGGGAGAGAGGACGAAGATGCGCCTCCTTGGTTCAGCCGAGAAAGGCGGACGCACCCCTTATGACGTGTGGGGAAATACTCCGCCCACAACCCCTTCACCGAGCAACGGAATTACCCGCTCCTATTTCCGGGAATTTCGGTGACGAATGTTACTGCGGAGGAGGTTGCTGGAGGCGACTTTGCCGCTGGCGCCGTGATAGGCGGAAAGCTTACAGGTGGCGCGACATACAATAGAAATGGACAATGCGGGGGAGGAATCACGTGGTACGCGAGCCTTCCTGTTGGACCGCGGAGGGACAGCTCGATCACTTGAATCGGAGGTAGCGAGGACGAGACTTGTATCGGAGGTCGCGAGGAGGAGATTTGTATCAGAGGCAGCGGGGAGGAGACTTATAGGATCGGATACCGGAGATAGTTGGCGATTTTTTTCTCTTTATTTTTTGTCGCATCAACGACTAAGGTTATTAGCGACTACATTTTTAATTACAGGTGTTTACAGACAATTATGACTTCATCTGTCATTACATAAACAAAAGTATCAGAATGTATTGGTCATAACATAATACAGTGTCACATATCACTTATCTTACATACCATCATCATACAAAACAATCAGGGCATGGTCATAACACCTTTTCGAGGATTACACATCATTACATTATTATAATATAACATAATAACATAACACAATATAACATAATAACATATAATTATAACATACTATTATCTTACATACTTGTAACACAATCATACAATATCATCGGGGTAGGATCATAACACATCAACTCTAGAGATAGGGCGGGCTTACCATAACGTTATATTTCAAGCATGACATTTTTGTTTTTGCAAAATTTGACAATCTGGTTCTGAAAGGGGACAGAGTACAGTATTTTCTCCATTTCATTTGGATTAAAATACATAGTTCTAATGTGATCATATTTACGACAGGACATAATATGTTCGATTGATAGTCTTACTTGGCACATATCACATAGTGGTGGTGAGGTATTCTCCAGCAAGTACCTGTGTGTAATTTTAGAATGACCAGTTCTAATTCGTGTAATTAACAATTATTAACTGTTATTAGCAATTCTTGATATGATCCTTATTTCACTAGCGTCAATAATATCGGATAGACTGTTTATGTAATCTTTAATAGTGAGACCTTCTTGCGAGTCGATAATTATGGCCTGGTCCTTGGTGGGAAACACTTCAGTTGACATGACATTTGCGTAAGTTTTCATATTTGAGTGAGTAGATACCTGAGGTGACGGAGTTGAGACTATAGGAGCCCCGATGTCCGGAGGCTCCATCCTTGCAGGTTAGCCGCTGCACCGGCTGACCATACAGTTGATTTCAGACACTCACAACTCGTGGGACAAGATATTACCAGTAAGTAAATGTTATTAAGTTCACAGACTGAACAGCACTGTGATAACAACTGTTTCACTGCACGCGATCGGAGCGCGATGTGTCTCGGTCGGCTGCCGCAATGGAACTGGCGAGTTTTTGTGTTTATTGTAATTTGATTTTTTCTGCTGCTAAACTCTATGACATTTTGTAAAACAAAGAAGGGAGTAAAATTGCGTTTATGTCATTTAATACAGTACATTCAGAACTACCAATACCAAAAGTTTAAAAAATAAAATTGAAAACGTTTTTGATAAATTTTTGTTTTTAATATTTTTTTGAAAATTACACATATTGCATGCAATATTACGCGTTATCTACTAAAATTTTTAAAAAATGCACATGACTTTAATGAAAGAACTAATTATGAAGAACAAATTTCATTTAAAGATGAATAAATATCTTCAATTTTGTAGTTAACGGCGATGTTAAAACATTTGAATATTTAGCAACTTTCAAAAATTTAGAATTAACACGAAAAACGGACCTATGCCATCTTTATAGGTGTATTTCACCCTATTCTTTCAGGAAATTTTAGAAAATGAACCCATCAGTAAAAAATTCCAAAAAATTTCCAGGGGCTTCATGTAAAGTACACCTAAAATTTAAAGAACATTTTTCAAAATCGCAGAGCATCGAATAGAGCCAAATTGACCGGGGAATATCCATTTTGGAAAAATCGTAGTAATAATTTAGGCACTAATGTTGTTCACAGACGGACAGACGTAAACGGACGTTTAAAAAAAAAACTTTTTCGGTAGTCGGAGCGAGAAGAGTGGAAGGGAGGAAAAGTGCAGGGGAGTGGAAGGAGTGGGTAGATCGGAAGGAGCGTAAGAAGCAGGCGGAGCGCTATGAGCGGGAGAAACAAATTCTGCGGCAGTAGCTAGATGGGAAGGGCGGAGATATGGGGAGGGTGAGCATGGCTGCTAGGGTACTTGCGCCGTGGAGAGAGATAAAGCTGCTTAATACACGGGTTGTGATACCCGTGCAGCGCCGCAAGCGTATAATTAAAAATATATTTAGAGCAAACTCCTCAGCACATCCTACTTAACGTTTTCCATTGTCTGGCGTCAAAGATAAAGATGAGACAATCTTTATTATTACAGATAATGTTTGTCAGTTGATCGTGATCTGTGTGACTGTTCACTTCTTTTCTACAAGGAAAATATTTTCGAATCGAACCTAATCGAAATTTCTGAAATTTTTTAAAATTACAGAAAACTTACCTAAAACAAGACTAAAATAATTTGGACTCATGTAATGACATGTGAACTCAACTCAACTTAAATCACTAACATTGTTGAAAGAATTAATAAAAAACGCCTTATCGACCACAATAACACATCATATTATACAAACACAGTTAGAAATTGCTCAGTACTACAAATAACAAAGAAAAAGTTCTCAAGGAAAGTAATCCCTGTTATTTTTGTAAAAACATCCTAATGTAAACTTCCAACTTCGATTGAGAAAGCGGCAGCACTTGCCAATCATTTTGACATGACATTCACGACAGCACAACGAGTTTCCTCCCGGAACATAAAACTATGGTACAAGCTACCAATTAACTTTCTTCAGTCCGTATCACAGAATCCATGACTCATCTTTCTCTGAATTTTCGAACATCATCAAGAATCTTCCAAATAAACAAGTGGTGCTACAACATAACATACTTCCTCGCTTTGTTTACAATTTTTCTACTTTTTTAAATTCAGAAGTTCCACAAAAATTGGACCTGCTTCATTTTAAAATTCGTTTTAATCTTTATTCTTTAATTTTTAATGAAATATTTAATATTCAGACATAAAGTAAATAAACTATAATATAAAATGTTTATTTTGAGTAGGTAATGTGAATTAGACTGAAGAATTTTCCAGAGGGACCTTGATGGCAATGTAAATACAATGTAGGACCTTAGAGAGTTAGTCAATTCAGCCGGGGGGGGGGGCGATGCCCGAGTCACCCCAGCATTGTTTCGGAGACCAGTAAACTTTTAGTTATATTTGTAATCGTTGAAGTTTCTCAATACCTCTCTCATGCCTGACGCACAATAAGCGGTTACGAAACAACCAACCACCACAATAAATGTTATTTATATCCTTTTATATACCATACTGTATTTATATTATACTAATTTGCGCATTGATTTTGATTTTCGCTATTGCAGAGAGACTTTCTATGTTTGTACGTAAGAGTTATTAATCTTTAAATAAAGAAAAAAACAGTAAAATATATCGTTCTCTGCAATATGTGAAGCTATTATACGTCCAGTAAACACATGAAACACATTTGTAGAAGTTGTTTCAAAAAATAAATTCATAGAAGTGAGTAAATCACTTGTTGCTTGTAATATCTTTATATCAACTTTAAAATAAACGTGTATTTATTGCAGAAACTAAATAGTATATTATTTATTGTTTTCTTGCCCTTGTACTCCCGAGTGACTGCCTTACTTAGCGCCCCAATTCTTTAGACACATACGCGCATACTGCCGGGGTAAGACACCATTATGTTATGTTGTATTAGTAATACGTTTCGTGAGACCTTAAAGACGCTTCCGGTACCTGAATGAACAGTAGGTAACAGATACGATATTACATAATGATCTCAGACACGGAGCAACGAAAATATTACAAAACAACACTTAATAACAGTTAATAATTACTTACTTAATAACACGTAATAACAATTAATAAAACTAGAATAATGCACATGTCACACACAATAATAAATATTAATCCAACGAGCTCGAAAACAGGGAATTAATTCTAAGGTCGGGCGAGACCGCAAAGTATTAACAAAAATTCTCTCAACAAAATTTTGTGCACGGAAACCGGTACTCAATTACTATTAGATATCCAGGGCATCAAATCATGACTATAATCTTTATAGAAGTCCCGTAAATACATATTATTATAAAATATTTGAACTGAACGGTATTACTCCAAATTCTTTTCTTCTTGTATTCGTTCCCCTATTGTAACCTTGAATTGTGAAATAAATATGATACGATCAAAATCTTTCAAGTAACGTCAGAAGGAAGACAGTGATGTAGATAAGATACATGTGCGTCCAGTCACCGATAAACCTTCAGCGCCAGCGCACGCGTGTTCTACTTCGTTGCAATGCTTCGAAAAACAGCACTCGCGTTTGTTTTTTCTATTTCTTTATTCAGTGTTAAAGCAGTGCTACGTGAGGAATGTAAAGAGATTAGGAACAGCTTGACGTGTAAAAGTAAGACACTAAAACTTCCGTTTGCT
This sequence comes from Gryllus longicercus, assembly GCA_038098605.1. NCBI lineage: Eukaryota > Metazoa > Arthropoda > Insecta > Orthoptera > Gryllidae > Gryllus > Gryllus longicercus. Next base: position 253,203 of record JAZDUA010000895.1, read on the forward strand.
ACCCAGAGTGAATCGTTCTCTAATCTTATTATAGTTTCCTGTGAGATGGGTGAGAATGGTTTGCAAGATGAACTTCGTTGGTTTACAAAACTGAAGACATTGAGCATCAAAGACAGTTATCTCACAAGTGTAAGTAACGCAACGTTTAAAATGTTGAATATGATTACAAGAGTGCAAATTGACAATTGTCGTGTTTCCCTTTTACCTTCTGGTTTATTTGAAAACAATAATGATTTGTCATTCATATCATTTCGCAATAACAGAATCAGTGACGTAGGAAACGATTTTCAATTCCCAAGCCGACTGCAGACACTAGATTTGCATGGGAACAGTTTAACGGAAGTAAACTACGGTCCCTTCAGCTCCATCCCCGAAGTGGAAGACTTGGACCTCTCGAACAACAGAATCGCGCGTATTGGAGCGGACGCCTTCAACATGAGCGGCGCCTCGGGGCGCAACTCCTCGCTCAACCTGGCGCACAACCGCCTGCCGGCTGTCGCAGGCGACTCCTTCCGCCAATGCACCACCCTGGAGAGGCTCGACCTGTCGCACAACCAGATCGCGCGGGTGGCGGCGACGGCGTTCCGCGGGCTCAAAGCCCTGCGCCGACTGGACCTGAGCGCCAACCGCCTTCGTGAGCTGGGCGGGGGCGTGTTGGCGCCGCTGACTGTCCTGGCGCAGCTCTCCCTGGACGCCAACGAGCTGGCGCACGTGGACAGGGACGCGTTCGCGTTCTGCGACGCCCTGCAGCACCTGTCGTTGGCGCGCAACCGCCTCGCGACGCTGCCAGAGGGCGCGTTCGACGCCCTGCAGCGGCTGCGCGCGCTGCGCCTGGACAGCAACGCGCTCTCGCGGCTGCCGCCGGACACCTTCTGCCCGCTGCGCGCCCTCGAGCGCCTCTGGCTGCACGGCAACGACATCGAGGGCGCGTGCGCCGGCCTCTTCTGCGGCAGCGCGCCCCTGGTGGAAGTGCACGTGGACCACAGTGTGTGTGCTCACGACCCGCCACTTCTCTTTGCGCACGGCAACGTCCTCTTCTTGCATACCAGATATACTGAGGATGTGGATGTCGTGTCTCACTTTCAGAACAAATATTCTGGCAGTTCATTAGATGTAGTTACGTCACCAAATGTTCAAAGGAATAATCTCTCTATATGTTTCGAAGAGTTCGAGTTTTGTGTTTTGAACAGTACTAGCGTGATTCCCTCTGTGAACCACACTGCTGACGTAATATTTCCTAATACAACTGTTAACTCTGTATCTGTATCAAATTCCGAAACTTCCCCATTATCTCAAACAGGGACTGAAACTTCATTGTCCATTGTTTTCACGTCTCCTAGTTCTTTGGAAACGGAAACTACGGACAGTAATATTACTGATTTTGGATCGTTTGAAAGTACAGCGACATCCAAACAAACGCACGAAAGTCCCACATCTGAAATTTCAAAAAATATTACATCTGTAATACCAGAACATGATAATAACTTTACAGACATATTGACAAGTAATGTAACTACAAGACCTTTAGACTTAACTACAATGAGTGACGCAATCTATAGTACTCTTGTTAGCTCTACAAAAAAACCAGAAACAGTTACAGATGATATTAAATCTAAAATAAACAACACCGAAAACAACACTCACTATTTGTGTCCGGAAAATGATGGAAACGCAATTAGAATACTTTTGTACATTTCCATTTCCTTATTTGTGCCGACACTCCTTGCTCTTATTTTTATAGTTATAAGATATTATAAATTAAAACATAAGTTAGAAACGGATGTGTTTTCTGTTACGTACATTCAAAAGCCTTTGTCTCTGAGAGGTAGACGGTGGGTAGCCGATGCTCAAAGAAGGAACTTGGTAGGAGATGTTTCTATGGTTGAAGAATCCATTGGAATTCGACATTCGGCTAATGTAAACAGTATTCACCGAGATGATACAATGCTTGCTCTTTCATGGTATTCTGATCACACATCTGATCCTGGGTCAGTTTATCTTGCACCTCGTTCTCGACGTTCCTCTCAAAATACTGCTTCGAATTCGTTGTACGAAACTGTTGTTTAAAATTTCTTACTCAGATTTCCGAGCAGATATTGCGGAAATTAATTAATTTCGGATCGTCCCGATAATTATAAAGTATGTCCTACGATGTGTCAACTTATTAAGGATACTACCAGTATGTTTGTATAATGTTATTTGTGACAAAATTATTTTTCTTCATTTTGTCATAATTTAAATGTTTTTTCATATTGTTTTGTTAATAACTTTATGCACATAATGACCAAAATTGATCCATCAATATTTAAAATCGCTTGATCTGGGTTGGAGAATATAATTAGGTCTTGCAAAATGATAAAAGAATGTGACGTGTGTGCTTTGTATTTGAAATATAAAATTTGTTAGAAGTTCTCTCATAAAATGCAACTAGATGTTTGCTACTGTTGTGAGAAACACAACATATTTAGAAGCTCTCAGTCAACTTGATTCGCAAAGTTATACGTTCATGATTCATTTGAAAGTTTTCAAGAAGCAAGAATCTCATCTTTGCACTTAAGTTTTTTCTATGAAATTTTAAATATTCATATCATCGACGAACTATTCTGTGATATTTTGTTTGATAACCTGAAATAAAACATTAATGACATTTTTATTTCATTTTTATTCTCTTGTGGCTCCTGGTTTTGTTGCATGTTTTTGTATATATTTTTCTTAATAATCTTTTGTAAAAATAGTCATTAGCAACCTAAATTATTTTGTACTTCGCTTGTTATTCAGATGTTGGCTACCGTTGATTCTGATATTTTGTCACTTCTGTAAACAATCTATTTAAAAAAATTTTAAGTGAACCAATCTCACGAGAACAAAATTACACATAAATTGTGTTTCAATAAATACATATAAATCTTTCGAATAATTATCAAGTTTAGTACTTAAATTCAACTATTTAAACATTAAACGTGTTCTTTATAAGTTAGTTCATCCGTGCTAAATGGCTTAGTGCGTAGCGCGCTGGAGTCGCAATCGGGAGGTCCGCCTTCGATCCTCGGGCCGGCCATCCTGACCGAGTTTTCATCGTTTCCCTCGGTCACAAGGCGTCTGCTGGGATGGCTCCAAAATCCCACGAACACTCCCACCTAACACCTCCTACCATCATCCTAGTCCTTTCATCCTTAATCATTACCCTTTAATAATAATAGTAATAGCAATAATAATAATAACAATAATAATAACATTCTATCCCCCGTAATTGACATTCATGGCTAGTACCCTTGTCTTATCCAAGGGATGCAGCCGAAAGGCTGATCCCCATGTGGAATACACGTCGATCTCTCCAGGTTAAAATACAACTGACACTCGGAGAGAGAAATGTGTTGCGTGGCCAGTAGTGGACTATACGTGAATAATAATAATAATAATAATAATAATAATAATAATAGTAATAATAATAATAATAATAATAATAATAATAATATAATGCAAATGAAAACATATTCGGTTTCTGACCACATGTAATAAATTGACAACGATAATTGACACTAGTTTTTATCTCGTAATTCTGAATATGATTTTGGAATTTCTAATTTCATCTTTTTATCGACGCCAACGGGTACATTCTATCTTAGTTGTGCCATCAAATAAGATCTGTACTATATTTAGATAATATAAAAGCATTAACTATCAGAATAAATCTGATATTTTTAATGAAGATTCAGTAGTTACTTGCATCTGATTGGAAGCAGCCATTTCGTGGGAATGATCATGCATTTATATTTTGATAAGAGTCAAAACATTCATAAAATTTGTAATCAATCTTAACTACAATCAGGCCCGGCGGATTATGTGGGTATAGTGGGTAAGCACATCCACCCGAAACATTTCAAATGGGTAAAATACCCACTAGGGATTTGTGATAAGGGAAATATTCCATAAATTTCAAATTACAGAAATGAACAAAGTTTCTCAGTATTTCGACTCAAAACGTATACGCGATCAACTATGTTCCAACTGTATTTGGATTTGACACGTTTATGGCGACATAACGGATAAAATCGATTTGAAAAAAATGTTTAAAGAGTTTATATAAGAAAATGCAAAGCCTAGCGCTGTTTTTGCATTGCAAAAATAAACGCTGCTGAAGTTACATAAAATAAATGTGATGACAAATGAATGAGATATAAATTTGATGACAATTTAAATAAAATATGACAATTTGAAAAAAGAATTTTTGTATTTTTCCCTTCATATACATTTTGGGTGGGTGGTGGAGGGGGGAGGGAATGCTTTAGTTAAGGAATAATGTTATCGTGAAAATCTTATATTCAGATATACATCGTATATCTGAATTGACAAAGAATAAGGGTACCAAAAACCGTAGTTACATTGCCACAATATCTGCATAGGGTGTTTCTCTGTGTACAATATTTGCTTTCAAAGGAGCTGCTAATGAAGCAAGACTCCTGCTAAAACAAGCATACGCATCAATCAAGCAACATACGCAGTTATTATGTGGTTTGACATTCGTTCATTCTTAAATTAAAACTTAGAGTAAAGAGCTTTCTAACCTTCCTCACACAGACTTGTGTTCCATGTCAAGTATCTCAAGACTATGGCGAATATTGTTGATCAATTTGACCTACAACGAAATACTAACAGCGTATTTTGAGAAAATATTGATCAGTTCCATGTGTTAAAGCATAATCATTTATTCGATGTAAAGTAAATGATCATTAAATTTTCAAGCAAACGTCGTGCATTATCTGGGTCAGGGCTGTCCAGGCAGGTGCATTGAGAAAAGCGCCCAGCTGCTCTTTGCTCCCAGGGCTGCCCAGGCCAGGACATAAAGAGGAGATTACTGTCGCACGCCGCGAAATGCCGAACTTGAAGACTATGGTCTTCCTTAATACAAAATGGTGAAAATCAAAAGCGTAAAATAAATGTACATAATTTTAGCTACAGCGGCACATACTGACTGGCATTATTAAAATAATTATAAAAACTTCAGAGAGCTCAAACAAACTTAGATCTGCACCACTTCTAAACGTCCTTTACGCTATCGAATGACTTAGCTTAAACAAAGCAATTGGAGTTACTATTTTTTAGAAAATTTAGATCATGTTGATGAGGCTTCATGAAAAGTACCCATGAAAGTTAAAATACCCTTTTCAAACATGCAGAGCCTCTGAAGTTGGTCAGATAAGCGTTGATCACTGACAGACGAACAAACAGAAAGTAGGAGAGACGGCAACTTTTTTCCGGGGCCTGTCAATAAGAGCTTTTGTGTCAAAATGTGTGTCGATTTCTGCCACAAGACTACCCCCGCTTTATTACGTAAGTACGTGGAAAGGCGAGAGAGTAAAAGTATTCCTCAGCTAACAAATTTACTATTGACTTAAAAACTAGCAAATTAAAATCAGCACTTGAAAAGGAATTGTCAGCTTACTAGACGGACAGCCTGCCGGACAGACAGACGGCCGGACGAACAGGCTGCCGGACGAACAGTCTGCCGGGCGGACAGGCTGCCGGACGGAGAGACTGCCGGACGGACAGGCTGCCGGACGGACAGGCTGCCGGGCGGACAGAATGACGGACGGACAGGCTTCCGGGCGGACAGAATGACGGACGGACAGGCTGTGGGATGGGCAGAATGCCGGACGGACAGGCTGCCGGACGGACAGGCTGCCGGACGGACAGGCTGCCGGATGGACAGACTGACGGTTGGACAGACTGATGGACAGACTGACGAGCAGATTGATGGACAGACTGACGGAGAGACTAGCGAGCAGACATACAGACATAACGCCAGACAGATGGTCGGACAAGTGAATCATGGACGGACAGACTGAAGGATGGATGGACGGCCGGCCGGCCACACAGGCTGACGGACGGATGGACAGACGGTCAGACAAACGGCCGGACAGACGGACTGACTAACGAACGGACGGATGGTCAGACTGACAAAAAGGCGGACAGACGTAAAAGAAGTTTTTGATCTTTTTACATTTTTTTATATCAGGAGAACCCAAAACGTGAATACACATTACGGGTTTTTAAGCATCTCTGTGTCGCTTATATTACTCAGTATACCGTGTGGCCCACCTAAGATGTTCCCTTCAATTTTCCCCTGAACCGTTGCAGATACTGAGATGCGGTTTTCACTTAAACTACTATATGCAAGGGGCGCATATGGTCATGCATAATATTATTCTATTGCATTTTTTATTGCAGAGATATGTGCCCCTTGAATATAGTAGTTTAAGTGAAAACCGCATCTCAGTATCTGCAACTCTTCAGGAGAAAATTGAAGGGAACATCTTAGGTAGGCCTCACGGTATACGTACGTAGACGAGAAAGTGAAAACATTACTGTAACTCGCCTTATTCACGGACATAGCTCGAAAACGATGCGTTTTATGCCCTTACAACAGATTTTTCTGAGACAATGGGGCTCGTTTCGCGAGGCAGGGACGTTCTGTGGGTTCATTGATTTTTGGAAGACATGTGGGGCACAAGTTGGATATGTCAGGTGCAGGCACTTCTGGGAAATGGATGTAGGGCAGATGAGAGTTAGGACGGGAGGGATGAGTTGCTTAAGGTGTATTGTATAAAATTAAATAATTTTGAACTTTATATGAAAATAGTGTTTTATGTAAGAAAAATGCTGCCGAAACAAAACACAAGAAATGTTTTCCAAATACATAGTAGTAGCACGACCGCTGCTCAAGAACAGCACATAAATACTCTTAAAAAGTACACTAAATTAAATATTTTAACAAAAGGAGACGACACGAATACTGCAATAACATAATATATAACCCACGTTAGGGCTTGCCAAGTCAATGCTCTGTGACGTCATACAAATCTGCTCTCCTGCTCGGAACCGAGCCTAGGAGTAAAGCCAGTGCTGGGCGTGGTGTTCCAATGATGGTCCGGAAGGGGAGGAAAATCGATAATTCTCGATAATTACGTTTTGAAATGGAAATTTTTATTTAAATGTTAATGATTTTTAAATAAATGGAACCTGGATTATTTCATAACACAAAGCAATATCCGACTTTATTTATCGTAACTGTAATTCCATTCTTATAACACATAACATTTTTGGAGAAGACAGTTTTAACATTTAAATACAATATCCTATATAATGTTATTTAATATAACAATTTTAGTCACTAACTAATAATACAGGCATACAAAATAAAAAAATGTTGTAAATAAACAAAATAGAAAAATACCCAAAGACTTGGCACATGTTTCTCTATGAATGTCAACGAGCTGACTACAGTTTTGTCAATGGGCAGTTCAGAGAATACAATACAAACGAATCCGAACTTTTTTACTCAGTACTATTCTCTGATGAATCGACATTTACAAACCACGGTGAAGTTAACCGCCACAACATGCATTTTTGGAGTGTAGAAAGCCCACACTGGATTCGTCAAGTAAATCGTCAGCGACCTTGGTCGGTTATCGTTTGGTGTGGAATAATTGGCGATAAACTTATCGGACCATACTTTATTGGCGGTAATCTAAATGGTGACAAGTACCGAAACCTTCGTGATAAAGAACTACCGAGAATGCTCGAAGACGTAAGTTTGGAAGTGCGGCAAAACATGTGGTTTCAACATGATGGTTGCCCAGCACATTACTCATTAGTAGCATGCGAGGTGTTGGATCGGGATTACAATAATCGTTGGATCGGTAGAGAAGGACCAGTGCACTGGCCAGACCTTACATCACTAGATTTCTTTTTGTGGGGTTACCTAAAAGATGTCGTTTATAAAGAAACACCTACTACTCGTGAATACATGATGCAACGAATAAGGGACGCTTGTGCCGCGATTACACCAGATATGCTTATGCGATGTGTTCGTTCATTTGTAGGACTCACTGAAAACAAGCACCCCAATAGTGAGAGGCAAGGGGACTCACTGAAAACAAGCACCCCGAAGGGAACAGAAAATTACTACGTCCACGTCGTTGCTCCTGGGTTACGCTAAAAGTAGATTATTAACTTCCGTAGAAAATACTAATTTTTATTAACCACTCAGAAGTAATCGACCACGCCAATACTAAAAGAAATGTTCACACCTATAAAGACCCCGCAAATAAAAAAAATATTCATAGTTTTTAAAAATGTTAAACAATCTTTATCAATACAAGAAATCTTCGAGGATATCAAAGAAAAGTGTCCTTCGCTAATCAGTGTTACCAGACTGCACAAAGACAACATTCCTATCCCAGTGGTAGCTGCCGAGTTTAACGGGCAACTGACATTCTATTACAAACAACGTAAATTTGCTACTTAAAAGCTGAAAAAAGACGTGGAACAAAAGGACCCATTCAATGCCTAAGGTGTTTGGACTTTGGTCATACCCGAAATAATTGTAACCACACCTTAGCCTGTATCTACTGCCCAAAAGATCATTATTCGGTTAATTGCAAATAAAACGCTCACCCCTGTTTGTAAGAACAGCAACAGGTCACATCGTCATTCGTCCGCTCTGACGAATGCCCGTTCTACAAAAAACTAACTGAACCTCATCCCCTAACGGAGATCATAATGGAGAACCACCAACCAAAACATCACAACCAACCAATCCCAGAGAGAGACCCAACAATAACACCTCATTTCGCTTACCTTCTCACAATTTTCCATATCCCCCACCCACGAACAGCATTCCTAATTTTACTTTTGTCCCAACTACAACCTCCAACTCGAATCCTCTTTATCAACCCAACCAAAACCACTCATCACCAAACAACACAAACTATAATAAAAACAGCAATAATAATTAATAATTCATACACTTCCTAATAAATTCTATTACAACTCATATCGTAATCATAATCAATTCAATAATCCCAGAAATATTCAGTAATATACAAACTTCATTGTCATCTTACTTCAATAGCAACTATAGCAGCACAACACACTAACAACTTAATAACCTTCATGAACTGGCGAATAGTATTGCTAATAAAAAATAGAATATACTCAATTTCTCCATACCTATACCTATGACGACCTGAGACTCGCGCCTCAAAAAACTGACGCTTCAATTCCGCGGACGACCATGGACGATCTCCAGCTCAGACAGGCGTGTTCCTGCCGACTACAGGAGATTTCCATGGCACTTCAACGGGTCATCTGCTGCCGCCGGCCGGTATTTGGACATGTAATCCTTTCGGAGTGAGGTAGCAGAATTTCAGTCATCACCATTTTCAGTAAGTGTTCACACCCATTTTAGTTCACACCCTACCAGAGTAAAGCACTAGAAGGAACAGTAATGTAAAAGATACAATTTTATATAGCAATAAACGCGTCGCCGTCATTTTGGTCGGGTGATCACAAAAAAAGTGTATTATTTATGAATAGTAAGAAAATGCAATCCTTCGACCCAGGGTGCCCACCCCTGATGATGTCTCAACGCCGGTGCCCAGATCACAGGTAAGGTATACGCTTGAGGCCCTCCTAAATAAATTCAGCGCATGCATCCTGGTGTCTGGAAACGACCATCGCACCTTAAGTGCGATGGCAACCCCCTTCTATGATAGTGTGACTCACAGCGGCGCATTACACCAATAATTGCGACTGTGTGGTCCATTATAATACCAATACCCTAATTCAATGCAATATTAGTACTTTTTCTTAATGCCCAAATTTTACAACAATCTTGGACAACTATAACAATTTATAAACCTACCGAACGTAAATTAAGCATAAACAACATCAAAAATTTACTTCAAGCAGGCAATAATGTTTTAATACTCGGAAACATGAACACAAAACATACGTCATGGGGCTGCATAAACAATAATGGTGACGGAAAAAACTTTTAAAATAATTCCACATTGAAAGTAATAACAACACCGGAACCTACATACTACCCCATGACAGCTCAATGGCTCCCTACATATTAGACATGGGAATAACAAACTCATCTTTTAAATTTCACGATTGTACAATATTCGAATTAGATTCAGACCACATCCCCGTGCTCATAACCTCCCAACAATTTCCACCCCCTCATGCTCCATTTCCCAAAACAAAAATTTGTAAGATCAATTGACCCAAATTTCAAACACAATTAAATTCAGTAATCCCCAAAATTAAAATATTACACAGCCCTCTCGAGATTGTCCAATCAGTATCATTTCTAAATTCTATCATCCAAACGACAACCCAAAAGTCAGAATTATAGTCAAATGCTTGGAAGAAAACAAATTACACAAACCTTTCCCCAGAAATCATGAAAATTATATATATATATATATATATATATATATATATATATATATATATATAAAAAATAAAACCAGAACATTGTTGGCCCTCTCAAAAAGTAATAGTGTCAAACACGAACTAAATATTCTCAGAAATATCCTAAAAAAGCATTACGTAATCATAGAAATAAACAATTTCATGAACTCATTCAGTCTCTCAATACACAAAACAACACAATTTTGCAATTCACAAAAAAGATACTCAGGGAAAAATCATAATTTCTCCAATTAAAGCAGCAACAACAAAAACATATACTCCCTTTCAAAAGGCAGAAAATTTCGCCAATTATTTTTCGTCCACCTTTACCACAAACACTATGCAATACCATCCATCTCACCAAGTAATCAATAATGTATCATATACCTCTACTTACGGACCACACTCAAGAATGAAGTTAATATCACCCAAAGAAATAAAAAATATCATAACCAAACTGCCAATTAAAAAATCCCCTGGGCACGATAAAATAAGTAATATAATAGTCACACACTTAACACTTTCCTCCCTCTGTTCTGGCCTTCATCACAAATATATATATATATATATATATATATATATATATATATATATATATATATATATATTAATAAATATATATTAATATATTTCGTGTCTCAGAATCGGATATTATCCCATAATATGGAAGCACGCTGTCATCATACCGATTCCCAAACCAAATAAGAATCCCTCATTAATCAAAAGTTACTGACCTCCGTCAAGCTGCAACCCCCACTTGTTCGAAATTCAAAATTAACTAGCCTATAATTTTGTACTAATTATGTACTAATTTCCTACCACAATTAAAAATTTTGTACTCGACTATAAACAATAAAAAAACCACATCCAAAAGTGGGGGTGCTAGCTTGACGTTAAGTTAGCACCCCCACTTCTCATAAATTCAAAATCAACATGCCTAACATTATCTACTAATTATGTACTAATTTTCTACCACAATTAAAAATTTTGTACTCAACCATAAACAATTAAAAACCGGGTGCCAATGAAGCACTTTTCACTCATATTTTCTGATTTTTTAAAACATATTTAGAGTGAAAGTTTAAAGTTGAAATTAATAATGCAGATTAACATCATAGTGAACATTTACATGTAATAATTTCAAAATTTTATCTAGCCCTGCAACTGAGATATTACAGTCTAAAAACACGAAAAATTGCGAGCGGCTCTAAACCAGTGTCCGCCACTGCATCCCCCATCGCAGAAATTCCAATTTAACTAGTCTATATTCTTCTAACATGTATGTACTAATACTACAACAAAATAAATAATTTCGTACTCAACTATAAACAACTGAAAAACCGGTGCCAATAAAGCACTTTTCTCGTGAATTTCACGAGTATTTAAAACACATTTTAAGTCAAATTTCAAAGTTGAAATTCACAGCGCACTTTAACAATACAGTGAACTTTTACATATAATAATTTCAAAATTTTATCTAGTCCCGCAACTGAGATATTACAGTCTAAAACACGAAAAAATTGCGAGCGGCTGTAAACAAAAGTGTCCCCCACTGCATCCTCCTTCCCAGAAATTCCAATTTAACTAGTCTATATTCTTCTAACATGTATGTACTAATACTACAACAAAATAAATAATTTCGTACTCAACTATAAACAACTGAAAAACTGGTGCCAATAAAGCACTTTTCTCGTGAATTTCACGAGTTTTTAAAACACATTTTAAATCAAATTTCAAAGTTGAAATTCACAACGCACTTTAACAATATAGTGAACGTTTACATATTATATTTTCAAAATTTTATCTAGTCCCGCAACTGAGATATTAGTCTAAAAACACGAAAAATTTCGAACGGCTCTAAACAAAAGTGTCCCCCACTGCATCCTCCTTCGCATAAATTCCAATTTAACTAGTCTATATTCCCCTAACATGTATGTACTAGTACTACAACAAAATAAATAATTTCGTACTCAATTATAAACAACTGAAAAACCGGTGCCAATAAAGCACTTTTCTCGTGAATTTCACGAGTTTTTAAAACACATTTTAAATCAAATTTCAAAGTTGAAATTCACAACGCACTTTAACAATGTAGTGAACACATATCATATTAATTTTTTTTAAAATTTTTAATCTAGTCCCGCAACTGAGATATTACAGTCTAAAAACACGAAAAATTGCGAGCGGCTCTAAACAAAAGTGTCCGCCACTGCATCCCCCTTCGCAGAAATTCCAATTTAACTAGTCTATATTCCTCTAACATGTATGTACTAATACTACAACAAAATAAATAATTTCGTACTCAACTATAAACAACTGAAAAACCGGTGCCAATAAAGCACTTCTCTCGTGAATTTCACGAAACGTGTATACGTATGTGTTTGTACTCACGGCGGACGCTACAATGATAGTTCAGGCCAATTTATGAGCTGAAGGAAAAATATTATATTGTCTGCAATACTGCGCGAAAACTACTAAAAAGTGTTTTAAAAAAATAACAAGACCTTAATGAAAGAACTCGTTATGGAAAACAAATTTTATTTTAAAGATAAACCTCTATCTTCAATTTTGTAGTCGTAGGAAGACGCCGAAAAGAATTCAAAGTTTTGCAATTTTCGAAAATTCAGAGTTAACCGTCAACATTTTACCTATGCCACCTTTATACGAGTATTTTACTCTATGCTTACTAGAAAATTAAATGCGAAAATGGATCTGTTTTTGAGAAAATTATGAAAAGGCTTTATGTAATGTACCCCCAAATTTTAAAGAATATTTTTCAAAATCTAAAAGTTTCGAATCAAGCCAGGTGGAGAGGGGTTTCTTCAATTTGGAAAAGAACCTACGTATTGTTTAGCCGATAGTGATGTTCACAGGACAGACTGTGGGAGGGACAGACGGTCGTTGTGCCGTCAATTGGTTTTTCGATATCAAGAACCCGTTTTGATTCTGGCTACACCACATATTAGAGAATTTTTTTCTTAATTTAGCAACTGGATTTATCCATTTTTTCGTTATTATAGCCCGGCAATGAATTTTTTACCTGTCGAAAGTCCACCTTTTTATCGCGCCGTATTACATAGCTACTCCTATACTACGTATATTACTCCATATATACGTATGTATACGGGAAAGTGAAAAGGGAAGTAAACTCTATTGACAGTTTGTTCGCATGTCCGTAAAGTTAGCATACCCACTTATCACAAAATTGAAAAACAGTAATTCAGAATTTTGTTCTAATTAAGGACTAATTTATACCCAAATTAAAAAATTTTCTACCGATGCACAACATTATAATATTCAACACTAAAAGTGGGTACGCTAACTTAATGTTTAGTTAGCATACCCACACAAGAAAAATGCATGAAACAAAAATCTATATACACCAAAATCGTGTTATAATTAAGAACTATTTGATACCGAAATTTAAACATTTTGAAACGATGCAGAACATCTAAATATAATTCAACATTTCAAATTCAACATATAATATTCAACATTTTTAATATCTCTTCAAACGACGTTTTATTTTATAAACTCCTCTAGAGGGTATATTTTACGTCCGAATGTGGGAAATAACGGCATTTTCTGAAACACTAAGAAATTTTGAACGAATTTAAAGCACAAAAGTTGAAATATTGTGCATAGTTTTTGAGATATGGGCAGTTATTTTTGTCTAGAAAGATGTAAAGATTTAACGACCCGTCACCTGTCAAATTTTGCGAATTTCAACGTGCGCCAGATTTTTCCAGAAAGCAGAGTCCTAGCACGAAATATAATGGAGAATACACTGGTGATAATAATTTTCCCATCAGATGCTCAGTGTTTCCGGAATTCTCGAAATCGTTCGAAACGAAGGTGATTTGCATGAAATATTTAATGTAAACTTTTTGATATTGAACATGTTCCTTAGTACTTAGAGATTTCGTATCATGTTCAAATCAAAGAATATTGTACTTATAATTTCGTGTGCAAATCTCACGGCTGCATCTAATCGTTTAGAATCTACGGCGCGTCAAATTTGGCCATTTTTTTCAACTTTTTTATGTCTTAAATAAGGCGTTTTTGATAAACTCCTCTTGAGGGCACAACTGACTGAATTTGAGCGTGAGTGGGCGTGTCCGTTGGCGGTTGTTGACAGGGACGGTTTGCCTCCTTCTGTGATCTCGCCGCCTTTGTTACGAGGGGTGGGGGCCGCCCGCGTTGGCTGCCGGGGACCATGGCGGCTCTCCGCCGCGTGTGGGGGTGCGGTCAGCGACCTGGAGGTGGGAGAGATTTTGCCACCCTGGCCGCGACATCCTGAGACCCTGGGCTCCTTCTGGGACGGCGGCGGCCCGCCTGTGGTTGCGGCGGGGGCGGCGGCAGCGACGACTGGCGGGCCGGCAGGCTTGGCACGGCGGGCGGGACGAAGGGAGCAAGGGAATGGCAAGGGGCGTGTCTGGGTTTTACAACACAACGCCCCCAAGTCTTTTTGTGAACTGCGTGGGTGGCATTTGGCACGCGGGCTGCCTTCGCATCGGAAAATTGTTCAACACAGAATGACAGCAGCGAGAAATTGTAAAAACAACAACAATGGAGCCAGTTTTTGGAAAATTTTGAAAATACCCCAAGGGCTAAGTTACTTCACGAAATCAAACTACCACTTTTAAATTTAAGACTCCGAGACACAACCTACATAGGGGAATATGAATTTTGGAGAAAATCGGTTGAAGGGTTAAACCGCTAGCGTTGTTCACAGACAGACGGGCAGACATGCGATTTGTCGTCAATCGAGTTTTTGCTATCAAGGACCCACAAACATGGATTTTGGCTACACTACGTGTTAAGATGATTTCCTCCCCCCTACATTTATCAACTGGATTTTTCAAATTTTTTGTTACCAGGGTCCTGTAATAAGGGATTTCTGTCGGAAGTTCGACGTTTTTTTCGCATAGCATAACATACTCTCTACTGCGTAAGTGGTAACGAGAAATTAACTAGTGTTGCCAACGAATGGCACAGACTTTCCCGTATTAGTTTTATGTTTCCTTTGCTCTCGGCTAGCTACTCGGACTTACCACATAATCTTGCCAGCTGCCATGCTAATTTTTCAAAAAACAAAAGAATAGACCAATATGGCGTTTATGTCGTCTGGTAGAGTACATTTAGCACTCTCCCTACGAAAAATTAAAGAAAAAATTTGGAGCCGGTTATTGAAAACTAAGGCATTTCAACGAACATGTGACTTGTGACAACGAACATGATATTTTCTTAAGCGTTTTTATGCTACCTAGGTCCAAATTGAATCAAAACATTTTGGGCAGTTTTTAAGAAACAATTGTTTATAGAAAAAAAAACGCTTCCTATGTTTGAAGCAATTTTTTTCAAAACATACTCATATTTTCATAAAATAGGACATGATATTAATTAAAGCTTTATTTTTGATAAACACATTTCATTAAAAAATTCATTCAAATTAGCATTTTCAAATAACGTGAGATCTACAACATTCTCTTAAGCATTATATACTTTATTGCAGATTGCACCATTCTCTTATTTATTACATACTATATCGGAGATCAAAATTTAAACAAAATTGTTGGCGCCGTCTTTAACAATCAGCAAAACTTTATGCAAAAAACTTTAACAGAAATTACAATAATATTTGCAAATTAATTTTAGATTCCCAGCCAGAGGGCCATACATTTCTTCCATACAGTCAGTTAGGCAATAAATTGGTAATTAAACTCTGCCACCTTTGCCCCAAAAGTCGAAGAGGTGCAGCGTATGTATCCCTCACAAAAATAAACGACGCGTCAAAGGGCTTTCTAGCGAATGTAACTTAAAAATTATGTTTAGATGTTCTACATCGGTTCAAAATGTTTAAATTTCGGTATCAAATAGTTCTTAATTAGAACAGGATTTTGGTGTATATAGATTTTCGTTTCATGCATTTTTCTTGTGTGGGTATGCTAACTTAACATTAAGTTAGAGTACCCACCTTTAGTGTTGAATATTATGATGTTGTGCATCGGTAGAACATGTTTAAATTTGGGTATAAATTAGTCCTTAATAAGAACAAAATTCTGGGGTACTGTTTTTCAATTTTGTGATAAGTGGGTATGCTAACTTTACGGACATTTTGTTCGCCCTTATTTGTTCTTCTCCCCGCTGCGCCGTCTGAAGTCGTAGCGATACTGTCATTTGTAGTTAGTTCTTTCCTTGAGCAGTTCTGAAATAATTATAGAACTATTTTCATTGAACAGACGTTACGATTGCTTACGATTTACTGTATTCTTTATTTACAGTACTTTAAGAGGATCAGAAAGTTAACAATAGTGGTTTAAACTCTCCAAATTCATT
This sequence comes from Gryllus longicercus, assembly GCA_038098605.1. Classification (NCBI taxonomy): domain Eukaryota; kingdom Metazoa; phylum Arthropoda; class Insecta; order Orthoptera; family Gryllidae; genus Gryllus; species Gryllus longicercus. Next base: position 269,805 of record JAZDUA010000895.1, read on the forward strand.
GAAACAATATTGTTTGAGAGAGCTTTGGAGAACGTTCCAGGTAGTGTCATAAAAGAGCCGCCCGCCTCCGATCTCGTCCGCAGGCCACTAGCCGCCAGATTGGAGAAAAACAGATCACAAATATTTGTGAGCTGACAGGATCTTCCTCTCATCAGACCGTGTGGACGGTACCGCCTACTCGTGTCGGCTGGGTGTCTTTTAAGTGAATAATGGAATATGTAAATCACGCGAGTTGCAAATTTCATCTAGGCTACAAGTAGCAAACAGCAATCCGTCTGTCCCTCCTTCTATACCGTCTGAGAATTATGTCAGTACTACTAGTAACTACACTACAATTGGAGAACTTAGTACGCACGTACTAATTTATTTCCCCAAAATTACATTTATCACTGTTACAGTATATGTCTTCTATTGAGAAAAGTTATCATAGCGGCATGAGGGTTTTTCTACCATGCCAGTCATACTAGCACGTATAATAAAAAGTGGGAACAACATAATGAAATTAAAAATATTGGATACGATTTCAAAAAGGTCTCTGAGTTCTCACTGGCTGTTCTGGATTTTTTATTACACGGTAAAGTTTTAATTGCACGCATGCCATAAGCATAGTGATAACCAACAATTTTTCATGAAAATAATGAGCATATTAGGTGAGCTAAACGAAAAATATATTTAATTTTGGAGGAAAAGTGGGCACTAAATTCTCCAATTGGTTTGATGTGATTGTGCTTATATGGGTTGTGCCAGTTTGACACATATCTTAAGATTAGTATCATCGTAGGATTATAAAATTGCCTGGAGTTCAAAAGAAAATAATAAATCGGACTGCAGACGTAATAAACTTGAAAATACTTACAAAACTCATTTATTAATTATTCTGTTGGATACAAGAGTATAGCTTGAACAGTACTTAAAAAATATGAAGTCCTGTAGACGCATTTAAACAACTCTACATATAATAGAGAGACGGTATTGACTTCATGCAATCACTTCAAACTGCCTGAGTGACTGGCTTAGATACAATTTTACTAGAACAGTAATTTCCATGTAATAAAATTGTATTATCGTGAAGGACAGGTTAATACAAAAAATAATTAATAATAATAAATCGTATATGGTATGGGGAAGTAATAATTGAAGTTGCACACAAATACAAATGCGCAGCACCTATACATCATAGCAAAAAAGCTTTCATTTTGTACATCCATTTCTGTAGGGACCGAAATGCACAAATTTTGTATGCACATCCATTTCGGCCCCTACAGAAATGGATGTGCATACAAAATTTGGATGTGAACAATAAATGGCTCATATTTACCTAATATTAACAATAGTATCAAAATCCTTACTGTAGCGAAGCAGGAACCCAAACGTCACTCCTGCACTTGCAGAACAGGGAACACCTAAAAACACACCGGGCAAAGCCAAACCAAGTGTGTACGAATATCAGGAACACTTTCCCAATATATTATTGACAATATAATATTTTTCCTTCAGCTCACAAATCGGCATGAGCTATCATTGTACCGTCCGCCATGAGTACAAACACATACGTACACACGCTTCGGCTTGCAAATTTATTTCTGTTCCTGGACAAATGAAATTTCTTTTTAAGCAATCAAAAACACATTTTTAACGACTAGTATTCACAATATCATTATTTTTCCTTCATAGGAAGTAGCCCGACAGATCCTTGCATCGACTGCATTGCAAAGAGCCGCCTATTAAATCACGCTTTGGCTTGTAATTCCATTTCTGTGCCTTGTCAAAAGAAAATATATCTTTGGCAACGAGAACACACTTACAAAAAATAGTATTAACAATATCATTGTTTTCTTTATAGGAAGTAGCCCAACCGATAATTGCAGTGACTGAATTGCAGGAAGAAGCCTACTAATACTACATGCTTTTACTTGTTATTCCATTTGTGTACCTGGGAAAAGGAAAATCGTTTTTGAAGGAACAATGACACACTTTTCCTGAATAGCAATCAGAATATTATAATTTCTCTTTAGCATAGGAAGTAGCCGGGCTGATCATAATAGCGACTGGGTTGCCAGGAGCCCGCTATTAATACTCTGTTTTACTAATATTTTGCTTTAAAATTGACATTATAGTTGACGTAGATTTTTAAACAAAACAGCACTGGATATGGTTACCTCAGACCTATAAATCAAAGGAATAATTGTCGACCTTGACAGTTTTTATACATAAAATATTTGAGGCAAAATGTATTGAAAGTGAAGGGAGAATTTTCTATTATATTAGAGTAATTGCCTAAGAACAAATAAAGTTGCATCCATACTTTTTGTTAACCATAAACATATGACATTGCAGATCTTTAGGTTAAATAACAGGTGTTCATAGCATATCTATTTGAGATTTCACTCATTATAAAATGAAAAATTGCAATTTTTTATTTATAATAAAAAAAGATTATTAAATTATTATACATAAAACACAACCATAGTCTCAAAGTGCAGTCTAAATTTCAAAATTGAATTTTGACTGAAAACTAGTTTTAAAAGATCAGAAATTAACGCATAAAGTGATTCAATTGCACCCGTTTTTTAATTGTTTATAGTTGAGCACGAAATTATTTATTTTGTTGCAGTATTAGTACATATATGTTAGAAGAATATAGACTAGTTAAATTGGAATTTCTGTGAAGGGGGATGCAGTGGCGGACACTTTTGTTTACAGCCGCTCGCAATTTTTCGTGTTTTTAGACTGTAATATCTCAGTTGCGGGACTAGATAAAATTTTGAAAATATAATATGTAAACGTTCACTATATTTTTAAAGTGCGTTGTGAATTTCAACTTTGAAATTTGATTTAAAATGTGTTTTAAAAACTCGTGAAATTCACGAGAAAAGTGCTTTATTGGCACCGGTTTTTCAGTTGTTTATAGTTGAGTACGAAATTATTTATTTTGTTGTAGTATTAGTACATACATGTTAGAAGAATATAGACTAGTTAAATTGGAATTTCTGCGAAGGGGGATGCAGTGGCGGACACTTTGGTTTAGAGCCGCTCGCAATTTTTTTCGTGTTTTTAGACTGTAATATCTCAGTTGCGGGATTAGATAAAATTTTGAAATTATTACATGTAAAAGTTCACTATGATGTTAATCTGCATTATTAATTTCAACTTTAAACTTTCACTCTAAATATGTTTAAAAAAAATCAGAAAATATGAGTGAAAAGTGCTTCATTGGCACCCAGTTTTTAATTGTTTATGGTTGAGTACAAAATTTTTAATTGTGGTAGAAAATTAGTACATAATTAGTAGATAATGTTAGGCTAGTTGATTTTGAATTTATGAGAAGTGGGGGTGCTAACTTAACGTCAAGCTAGCACCCCCACTTTTGGATGTGTTTTTTTTATTGTTTATAGTCGAGTACAAAATTTTTAATTGTGGTAGGAAATTAGTACATAATTAGTACAAAATTATAGGCTAGTTAATTTTGAATTTCGAACAAGTGGGGGTTGCAGCTTGACGGAGGTAAGTTACTGTCCTATCAGTTTACTCCCTTCCCTTGCAAAAATATTCGAGAAAGCAATCCTTACACGTTTAAAAGAATTTCTTATACAGACTAATGCAATTCCCAAACAACAATTTGGCTTCACCGAAAAATTTTCTACCAACCATCAACTTTTGCGATTGTCGGAATACATCCACAAAGGCTTTCAAAACAAAAAGCACACGGTCGGGATTTCTAATGATATCACCCAGGTCTATGATAGAGTATGGCATAAAGCAATGATCTACAAACTAACAAAGAGGGGTGCCCCACATTATCTCACTCAATATCCACCAACATTAACAATAAAACGTTTTCAGTCTTCGTAAACAGTCATAATTTACATCCGAGACCAATAAGTGCAGGCTTGCCACAGGTTTCACCACTATCCCCTACACTTTTTAATTTATACGTTTCTGACTTTCCAAAATTAGACAACATTCAAACGGCACAATTCTCGGATGATATGGCAATTTTCCTAGCCGGAGATTCGCTAGTACATATCGGAGACTCTCTTCAATTGTATCTCAATCTCATAGACAGTTGGGCAGCATATTTAAAATTCAAACTTAATCCCACGAAAATAGCTATCAAAATATTCACTTTCAGACCCTGTACACCTCCAGCACCGCTCACAATAATGAACCCATTAACTGGCTTCCGCTAGATAGTACTGTAAAATATGTCGGGCTTACTATATACACTAAATTGAACTGGAGCTAACATATGAATAGTAAAATACAACAAGTAAAAAATAAGCTACATTAACTAAAATCCATTATTAATCGATCTTCCTACCTCCCATTCCCAACAGCCATAGCCATCTACAAAATCTTCATTAGACCACTCCAGTCCGGTGCTCCTGTCCGGTGTGGATCTCCGCAGCAAAAATAAACCTTAACAAACTTCAAATAATGCAGCACCAGTTTCTTAGAACTATCACATATGCTCCTTGGTTTGTTACAAACTCTCACCTCCACACAGAATTCCAAATGGACTCCATACAGCACCACATAACGTATCTCTCCACCCAGTTCTATCATTCCATACCTTAAATTCCTCACCTAGCTAACTTCAATCTCCGAAAAACTCCTTCTCATAGAACCTGAATTAAAAATAGATATCCATACCATGCATTGCTAGTCAAATTTTCCGAAATATATTGTTTTTAGAGATGTCTGCAAATGATTTCCTCATCCAAATTAAAATGTGGTTTATTTGTAGGTAAATTAAATATAAGCCTTCACAACTTATGTAAAGTGCATTAAAAATACTGATCTATGTATGCTCTGTAGAAATAAAATAAATAATAAAGAAAATCTATTGGACAAAAACTAGCTTAAATGTTGTATTTCAAATGATGAAATTATTACTGCTGTAAAGTTTATTTTACTCAATACGGTTTTTAAATTCAATAACAAAATTTATGGACAAAATATGGCACTTCGATAAGAGGAGTTCTTTGTTGCCTGTTTTCGGAGATTGTTGTGCAGTAGGTTGAAACCAATGTCCTTCAGAGATATGAAGTAGGTTTTCCACCGATATGTAGACGACATGTTCATTATAATAAACGACGAGAAATTCAACGATTTATTTGGGCTTTAACCAATTTCATCAAAATTTGGAATTTACCATGAAAAAAGAACAAGAAAATCATATATTTTTTATGAAACTGTTATAGGAAACAAAGATTCGGCTCTCACTAATTGGTTGAAGAAAGAGGAGTATGCCGCCCAGGTTCTTAACATTTTGCCCCTACATCTGTGGAGAACAAAAAAACAAAAATTGGTATTGTCTACTATCTTATTGACCGTGCAATTAAATTATCTGATGCTAGGTTTTATGAAACAAAGTTACAAATTGTTTATGCAGTACTAACTAGGAATGATCACCCTAGAAAGGTTTATCCGTCAATGTATCAATAGAAGAATTAGGTTTTTGAAATTGCAGGTATCAAATCTCAGTAAATCTAAGAAGGAAATAATCAATCTGTAGATATATCTTTTTTTACCGGCAATCAGTAATAAATTTGACCGAACTTTAAACAAGAAATATGGATGCTCCGTTATAGCTAAGACATTGCTGATCAAGAATGTTAACGAGTTTGTATCTCTTCTTATATCTTCTACTTGGTTTACGGTATTAAATATAACGAATGTCCAAAGATGTATTTGGACATCCGACCAGAAAGCTTTCTGTGCCGATGAAAAAACACCAGAGGAATCTAAATTAACCCAATTGTAGGCAAAATTCAGTGTCTAAACATTGAATTGAACTCAATCATTCTTTCGACTTCCAAAAGCCAAGAATTCTCGATGTAGGAATACGTAGGTATCCGCGTCTTGTATCAGAAACTTTAGAAATAAAAATTCATTCACTCACTCAATACTGTCATTGAGAGCAACATGTTCACAAAAATGTACGATTCCCTATTACATAGATGTAAGACTTCGCACTGAAACTTAGTTTTTTTTCTGTTAGTTTAAATAACGAGTTTCTTTACTTTCAGGGTACTCTCCTCTCTTCCTTCTCTCCTCATTCTTCTCCTTCCTCCTCCACCCTATTCCCTTCCTCACCCCCGAACATCCAAGGTAGTAGGAATCTTCGAAGTTTCTTTCGTTCACTCCACTTCTTTTCACTGAGTTACACACTCACTCGCCAGTGCATGAGGTAGCATACTTTCTCACAGTATGAGATACTATTTGGTTTTTAGTAAGTGCTGGTCAAGTATCCTTAATATGTAATTTAATTGTATTTTATTTACTAATTAATTAACCAATTGTTTGTATTGGTTCGCATGTTCCTCTCAATTGTGTCATAGTATTTTGAAAATTGTATTGTAATATTTTAGCCTGATGATGGGGACAATCAATCCTCGAAACTGTTGAAAACAAAAACGACGTGGCTGATAAAATAACATAAAGGCGCTTACATATGTCTGTCTATAATTCATTTTGGGACTCCCTTCCTTGAAGTTTAAAAAAAGCAAATTAGTTTTCATTGCAAAAGAGCGAAGTTTTATTGTTATCAATTTTTAACAAATACATCGTTGCTACCTTTATACATAATTCGATTTAATATAGTATAAAATTGAGAGTATTATTCCCAAATGAATAAATTGCATTTCTTAGGTCATACACAGTATTTGACAAACAAATAACTCTACAGGTTAATAAATTAAAAAAAGTTTTCGTTATGAATTACTTGCATTTTTGTTAACTTACAATCACAAGCTACTTAATTTAACTTAAATTATTAATGACTTGCTAGTATCGATGAATTGTTTTGTCCGTCTGTCCGTCCGTCTGTCTGCCCGTCCGTCGTTGTGCTGTCCGTTACAGCAGTGGATTGTGAAAGTGGAGATTGCAAATTGATATCATTCAGTGGAAGATTTTCCTCATTAACATTTTCACTTTGATAATTGTTCATTCTTTACTTACGATATATTATAAGTGTAAAAACATAAGCACTGAGCGACACTGTATAGGAAATAAAAAATATACTCAAAAATATTATAATTAAGTTTCCATCGATTTCAGAACACCAACACTGATTCTGGTTTTCAGTGGAACTGGCATTTGCCAAAATGTTTTTTGATAACATTGCTGAATGATTGGAAGAGTTAGCGTTAGAACTAACAGTTGCTTCACTCCTTGCAGCAAAATCTAGAGAACTTGTAGTTGCTTTACTGCAGTCGCTCACTGTAGTTAAGTTTAAAGGTCTTGTAGTTACATTACTTGTCAATATGTCTGTAAAGTTATTATCATGTTCTGGTATTACAGATGTATTATTTTTTGAAATTTCAGATGTAGGACTTTCGTGCGTTTGTTTGGACGTCGCACTACTTGATCCAAAATCAGTAGTATTACTGTCCGTAGTTTCCATTTCCAAAGAACTAGGAGACGTGAAAACAATGGACAATGAAGTTTCAGTCTCTGTTTGAGATAATGGGGAAGTTTCTGAATTTGATACAGATACAGGGTTAACAGTTGTATTAGGAAATATTACGTCAGCAGTTTGGTTCACAGAGGGAATCACGCTAGTACTGTTCAAAACACATAACTCGAACTCTTCGAAGCATGTAGAGAGATTATTCCTGTGAACATTTGGTGACGTCACTACATCTAATGAACTGCCAGAATATTTGTTCTGAAAGTGAGACACGACATCCACATCCCCAGTATAGTTCCAACAGTCCCACAGATCACGATTAACTGATAAACATTTATCTGTCATAATAAAGAACGTTTCGTCTTTATCTTGTATTAGGAAATATTATCTCAGCAGTCGCTGATTGAGTAAATGTAGTGTTGAATTCGAGAGGCCCCTCTTCTCTTCCACACCGCAAGGTCGAAGCGGGAGATCGGGAGTCGGTAAAAATATGATACTATTATCAAATTTTGTCATGATTTCAACTGTTGGTAGTGGTACATATTGAAGAATTGTCTAATTACGAAATGTATTTATGTTGTTTTTTCGTAAGAGTTGAGTAATTTCAATATAAATGCAAATTGATTCATTTTATTTAGCTGTTTAATTATTCACTATCTTTAGACAGTAAATAATTCTGAAAAATAATATAATAATATAAGCAAGTCTTTAATAACCAGTTTGTTCTTACCAGGGACAGACTTTCTTTTCATACCTATTTCGTATATCTCCTATTTCTTAAGCATTTTAAATGCGGTGTGGTACATGTTATGGGAACGCATATGATTATAAATAAAACTTTTTATTTTTTAAAGTTCTTTATTGAATGAGCTTACTTCGTGTACACCGCTGAAAGACATATCACGTTAGCTGACAGTGATCAGCGGCTGTGTTTTTAATTAGCTCTGAAAACAGATCAGTCGCGTGCCTAGTATCAGCTGCAAATAAACATTGATCTTTGACATATCTTATCTCTTGTTTGTGTAATTATTTTACTATATCTTAAATGGTTTGTTTGAAAGTTTTATGTTGATCTCGTTAATGTTAGAGTTATATGAGTGCGACGCCGGGAATCTGAAACTTGAAAGAATGTACTCTCGACAAAATTTTGTCTTAAGTTAACACATCTTGTTCAAATAATCGGGGGCCACGACGACAGAATGTTGTGTTAAATGAAATTTAAAAAAAATATTTCATGCAAAATAAAAATATACCTAAGAGTACATCATTTTCCTTTATTAACAAACTTCAAGAATTAAATTTCTAATCGCGTTATTTCACAAAAAATAATAGTCCAGTTAACTGCAAATACATTATTATAAACGTTCTTATCCAAGTATTCTCAGTGAGATGAAAATAAGTTAATCTGACAGTCTTAACCTAATCATATGTATTTATCCCATACACTTCACTCCGGAAATATCCTTAGGTATTCGCTAAGTGAAATATTCCTCTATTGATTTAGTAAAGAAGTGCCAAGAACTGAATCTCTTTCAAACAATTTATTACCTTATCTCATTTATCTTCAATCTCAAATCCTCCATCAATATAACATGTCATTTGTTTTTTATCAGTTGTTCGATAGCATTTAAGTATATTTTGCGCAGACCTCCTAGTGCAGTTCTTTAGCGTCCTGCGTCGCGATCTGTCTTATTCTCGATATTAAACAAAGAATATTATTTTGCTTTAAACTGCACTCATAAATTCAAGAATGTGGTTTACATATATATTCAAGTTGGTGTTTTTTACGCTGATTGTGACAGTGACTAAGCCAGTGTCAGCTCAAGATACTCTTTGTGATTCGTGTACTTGTGTGGATTCTCATATCTTTTGTGTAGGCGCAATTGATCTTTCATTACTTGTTACGTACGATGGTTCCAAAGTGACAATGCTTTTTATTGTGGATGTACAGCAAGGTGTATTGCAAGGGGACAATTTTATGAAATTTCCAAACGTGTTAGATTTACAAATGGATTCCAATAATTTTGATATTGACCCTGACGTTTTTAGTTCATTGAGGAAGCTTATAAATTTAGAGTTACGAAATAATTCGATAGAAGAAATTCCGGAGGCAATGTTTCGGGAGAATTCAAATATCAAGAACCTGGATTTATCAATGAATCGTATTAAAGAAATTAACAATGGAGTATTTAGTCACCTGGAGCGGTTGATCACTCTCAATTTGACAAGCAATAGAATAAGCGTGATTGAAAGCGAAGCCTTTGCGGGTCTGGAAGATTTGAGAGTGTTGGACCTGAGTGACAACCAACTTGGGCGAGTGGGGGCAGATGTGCTCTCTCTCCTGCCGGCCCTGGCGCTCCTGTCGCTGCGCGGCAACCGCCTGGAGCGGCTGGAGGCGTGGGCGCTGGCGGCGCTGGAGGAGCTGGACGTGCGCGGGAACGCGCTGCTGCGCGTGGACGCGGCCGCGCTTGAGCCGCTGCGCCGGCTGCGCATGCTGCGCGCGGGGGGCAACCGCGTGGCGGCGCTGGCGCCGGCGCTGGTGGCGCTGCTGGCTGCGCGGCCGTGGCTACAGGCGCAGCTGGCGCCCAACCCGCTGCGCTGCGCCTGCAACGCCACGGAGCTGCGCGCCGCCTGGGCGGAGGCGGCTGCGCGCGGGCTGCGCCTCGACTGCGCCTGCGACTCGGGGCTGCCCTGGGGCGACGCTTTGCGCGCGCTGCGCTGCCATGACGGCGGGGCACCGACGCCACCGGACCTGCTGGCCACCCAAACCACCAAGGCGCCGGGCGCGCCCAGCGAACCGCTTCGCATCACTGCGCCTCAATCAAGCATTAGGCGAGAGGAGGAGCAAAACCTCCCTGAACTTGCCGAACCGAGCGGGGACACTGGAACTGAGGAAGGGAGGATAGAATTCATTGTGCTTTTGTGTCTCATTGCTTTACTGGCTCTAATAACGACTTGCGTTGTTATAACCCTCCTGGTTGTTCATATACGTGTGAAAAATTCTGCTGAAGAGTATGAGAAACTGAAATCGACTACAAGTGCTTACGGCATTGCTGTGCTACAAGTGCTTACGGCTACAAGTGCTTACGGCGACGAATGCCATGAAGGCTAAAGAAGAAAAATATTTTGAACCATGAAGACGGCCAGCGCGAAATCTTTCGTAAAGAAACAATAAAGCTATTATCTTTGTAAGTGGTTAGGTGAGAAATGTTTATCTTCTTGTGGCTTCACCGCTGATAGATAACGTATTGATTTTATACCAAGTTAATACTCCTTTAATTCGAGAGTGTCTCGTGTGATATGGAACACAAACCCTTTAAAAACATAGATATTATAATGCGAGAGAAGATAATATTTAAATGTATCGACTCTTTGAAGATTTTATATAATATTTGTGTTTATTTTAAATGGTATTAGTACTTAAGTATATGTTTTCTAGGTGATTAGGGTACGTAACGTAAAAATAATAAATTAATAATTCACTAACGTTCGTAAAAACAGGTAAAATTGGAAATGAATTTCCGGGATGGGGCGATAATGTTATGAAAAATCTCTACAATTTATATTTTGCCCATCTGAAAATTACATCTAGTATCTTTTATTTAATCTGAGCCACTCCGAATGATAATAACAAGGATAAAACAGATAGCAATTGTCTAAAGAAATCGAGATAAAAGAAAATATTCCACATCAGATAACGCGAAGTCCGAAACCAACTCAATTAATTTGTAATTCGTTTCGGAAAAAATCGTTTTCGCAGAACATTTCGTTTAGGCTACTTTACTGAAATTGCTATACACCTCAATTCATTTTCAACGTACTATATTATACTGATCGACGGAGTTGTGTCTTTGAGGACTAACCAGTATTTTTCTCTTGTGTTGGCACAAAAAAGAAGCAAGGGATGTTATTGCCTGAAAATTTATTTTTGAGATCAGGATCTGTGAATATTAGTTTTTTGCTGTTTAACGAATAACACAATGAAAAGCGCCTTGTTTTTTATACATTTTGCTTTATTTTTTAGATTTGTTGTAAATTTCTACCTGGTTAATACAAACGTCACTACCTTTTTCAATTTTCTGAGGCTGGAATTACACATATGAATTTAATTTTGAGTTCATGTTTTATTTGTGCCCCTAATATTTTCTTTTAATTTCACACTTTTTCCACAAAAATGTAAAATTCTAGATATTATCTCGTCCAAGTTTCAAATGAAAGTAGAAATACCTAAAAGTTGACATATTATATTTTTACATATGAGATAATTCACAAGAATTGTGAAGGATCTTGTTAACCAGTTATAAATCTGCACAAAATGTCAAAGGAAGCGCCTTTTCTAGAACAAATATATGTTTTAGAATACAATGATGTCAAGAGCCCTACGCAATATGCCCAAAATTAACATTTTTCTTCGAATTACCAATTAAATGAAGATAGTTTCAGTTTGCCAGGTCTTTATCAGTTTTTTTAAAACTATGCTGTTTCACTGTGTACTGAACGGGCAGTATAAAGACGAATATAAGACTCCGTACTAGGAAAATAAACTTTTTTTTTGGTTCCCTGGTTGCAAAGGGAGATTTTGAGGGTATACTGAAACTTATTCTCTTATTTTACACACCAAGAGAAATCTGTCGATTCGATTTCTTGGCCTCTGAACGGTTGAAATAATATCGATAGGTGTAATATTTCATCAACTATTGTAATGACTTGCCATTCATCATCTTTATCAAATTGTATCTTAAGATAGGGCCGGCAGATTCTTTGTAGTAGATGAAATTGTAATAACGAATACATATGTGAGGTTTGAGATCAAATAGAGGCGTTTTGTGATAATAGTGATAATCCTATGTGTATTTCCTAAATCTTATATGTAGCTACTGATAACGGAGCGATTGCTCTGGCCCGCAGCTAAATGTAAAAAAATATACGCATTATCGACAAGAAAATATATATAATTTTTTCACAATCCCAAATTTCACATGGTATTTCCACACTTATTTCTTTTGCGGAAGCAATACGTCTAGAATTTAATAAAACATAACACAAAACAAATCCAGGCCAAAAATTTGTCATTCAATCACCTTCCTCATCCTTGATCAAAAATAGTGTACAAGAGAGAATTTAAAAACAAAATAAACGTCAAATAAAGGTAAAAGTAATCAAGTGGTATACAAAAATAATTCAAATAATGGTTTTTTTAGTTTTTTTTATTTTAGGTAGCTTTAAAAACAACTAAGGTCATTAACGACCACTATTAATTTACACTAGAGATACATTTTATAGATTATATCAAACAGAAATATTACGTACAATAAATGTTCACAATAATTCACATAAGACCAGCTATATTAAAGTAGGTTAACACTGATTTCCAATCTTCAATTGAATTAAATATTCCACTTATATACTTTTTTATGCGAAGAATGTTTCTTAGATTTTAGGTAGGCATTTTAAACATTCAAGGGTAATGTGAGATAACATTCCTACACGTCAGGGTTGTTTGATAAAAATATCCTGCGAACATGTTTTGATATGAACTAATCGATAAAATTCCAGCATGATTTGCGCTTACCTTCGCCGCTAGAACATGAACGAGTACCCCCTTTCTGGATTTGGAGGGTAAATGAGGGCGGAGTCAGAGGAAGTTTCCTGTGCTCCTAGGAGTGCCGGGATTCCCAGGCGAGCAAGAAGCTCGTGAGGGCACAGTTTGACAAGTCTGCGACTACGTTATTTCGTTCACGAGGAATGACGACCACATTTATGGAACTTCCCACTCCAGACCTTGCTACATATACTTACATGACTGTATATGATTTTAATAAAAACATAAACCTACGACTCCTTTTTACATTTTACATAAATCTAAATATCCATACTAATGTCGAGGCTCCGGCTTAAGAGTCTGCTCTTCCGCATAACCACTGAATTTACATTAATATAATTGTAATATTTAAGAGGGGGGGAGGCAACCTGTACATTTGCGTCTGGGAGTGCAAAACTAGAGACTATACCGTCATATGCCGTAAGCGATTGGGTAAACCCAGAAAACCTCAGTCAGGATGGCAGCGTAGGGGCGGATCATTATCAATACAACATCATGAAATCTACGATAACTTTTTAAAACAATGTCTGCCCTTGTGCAACTTTCCTTGCTCGACTTCTTTGTTGGTATTTATTTGATTTGAAATGAGTGCTTGGCTGACTCTCTACCTCCTTCTCTTCTGCACCTGCGACACAATTTGAACAATTTTATTAACATTGACACTAAATATTTCGAGTACAATGCTGTAGTTTGAGTTTTTAGGACGTACCTGGTTTTATTAAGAAGTCGGTCGCTTTCTCATACTTCGCTCCTTCTTCAGTTCCACTATCCGAGCCTATGTCGGCAGCAGCTGGCCCATAACCCACGCTGTGTGACAATGCATCCTGAGCATCTTCAGACTGAGAGAGCTCCTCAGAACTGGATTCGCATATTTTTCCGCCCTCGGTGTAGATACATATTGGAGTCACCAGCCTTAATTCCACTAAGAGTGCAACTATCACGCATAGGGTTTTAATGACTTCCATCTTCAATCTTGCTGCAGCCTGTCACGTATGTCAAAGCTGCATCACGAATGTCCCTTACTCGCTATGATTCTTGAATGCAAGGGGTCTCTTCTATTTATAACTCGTCACTTATCATCTATAGGTGACCGACGACTTTTGATATCCACGGTAGCCATCAGAAAGATTATACGATAATTGTGAAATGGAGCAAAACATTGATTATTGATAAGAAACAATTTCACAACTAAATCTAAGATTCACTAGAGATTCGCAGAATTGGGTAAAGTTAATACGTCCTCTCTCGACTTCACAGGAAGGGGATCGCGATCAAATCATATGTACACTTTCTGATCTTCTAATTACGTATCTGTCACTATTTATCGCTCTGTATTACTCCTTTCTTACTTTCCCGCTACCGCTTACGCAATAGAGAGAAAGTTATGTAATGCTGTTGGGGAGAGCAGCGAATTTGCGGCAGAAACTCTTATTGCCGGGCCGTGGTAGCGCAAAAGTGGACAAATTCAGTTGCTAAATTTAGAAAGTATCCTGTAACCCGAGGTGTACCCTGAATCCCGGTTTTGTGGGGTCTTGATACCAAAAAATTTACTGGCGACAAAGCCTTCGGTCTGTATCCCGCCCGTCAGCCCGTCCGTCCGTCTGCCCGTCAGCCCCCCCCCCAACCCATCCATCCGTTCGTCCTCCGATCTGCCCGGCTGCCCGCCAGCCCGTCTATCTCCCGTCCATGAACAACGTTAGCGGCTAAACTGTTCAGCCGCTTTCTCCAAAATTGATATCTCCCAATCGATCTGGCTAATGTCGCCGCCCCTTGAATTTGAAACCGATATTTCAATTTTGGAAGGCTCTTTACATGGTACCCCTGGGGGACATTTTCAAAATTATCAAAGTAATAGCTCCAATGTTTTTATTATATTCTGTTGTTGTTTAGTATAAAGTACGTTTAAAATAATGGTGCACGTTTCATGTTTATTAAAATCCCTGGTTTTTTGAAAATTGTAAAAGTTGAAACTTTTTTCGGCGTCTTCATAGAAGTAAAATTTTGAAAGTAGATATTTTTCCCTTAATGAAATCTGTTCCTTAAGGAGGCTTTTGAGATAGATTTTAAGGGTAGACATTTCCAAATTTGAGTATTTTTTGCGAAATGTAGCGTAAAATATAGGACATTTTAAATTTTGTGTTCAACCTTGTTTTCTCAAAAATGGCATAAACAATTTAGATTAAAATTTTACCTTATATAGCATATAGAACGCTTGAGGGAATGGCGCAAGTCTCATGTTCGTTGCAAATTCTGTTTTTTTTTTCGGTTTCCTAATTATAGAACTGAAATTTTACTTTAAGAACATAAATAAGGGTAAAATCGCGTCCTCAATAGCAATTTGGATGTAATATTTGGAATTGTTTGTAAGAAAATGGCAATTAAGGTTACTGTAAATGCGAAATTTGGTGCTCTTTGCACAGAAAAACTTTGAGTTTATGGAAACCACATTTAAAGCACGTTAACCCGCAAATGCATAGTGTTTACTATTTGTTGGAAATAAGTATGTTAACGGCTTGACAATTTTTAAAAAATATTTCATTTGTGTAATTAAAAAAGAATAGATTACAACCAGAAAATTTATCTAATAATAAGCATTATCTGTTGGAAAGTTTGAAGAACAAATTTGGAGCCATTTTTGATAAAATGGCTTTTAAGCGTTTCTGAAAAAGTGGGATTTTGATTTTTTTACGTACATAAATTTATTTACATACAATTTTTATTAACTCGCATTTAGCTCATATTTTTATATTATACTTTTTTCTAGTTGAATAGATATCTTTTAGAACACTCAATAACGTATCATTATCCCGTTAAAGCGGTTGAAGACTTCTTTTAAACCGGATATCTCTAAAATTGTATTTTATTTCTCTTAGATATTATGAGTTCCATAAGGCTATCTGGAAACTTATTTCTGATCAGGATGCTAAAGATGATGAACCAACAATTTCAGAATTGTATTTATATAATGCAAGAAACCGTACTAAAGCTGAAAAGCAAGATAATTCTTGCATGTGATCTTCACATTATCATATGTACTTGGGTGATTGTTTGCGAAACAAATACGATCAGGTTTTTGGAACGAAAGTTATATTTGCCTTACGTAAAAGACATTTGCCTCCGAATGCCGTGCAGATGTTCCATAAATCAGCCATCAAAGAACCATTGCTTAGTACCTAGAAAAGTAGTGTAATTACGCTGATTCATTATATTGGACGCTAAGTGTTTCAATCTAATTGATCGCAATAATCCTCCTTTACAAGAAATGACGGACAACTAGTTATTATCACCATGGTGAAAAGTTCCACTCAACATTCTCATTCTGAATGAAATTTCTGCCTTACAAGAAGTTTATGTTCATCTGTAATTCATTAATTGAAGAGTGGACTTTTTCAAGAAAGGGTCATCTCCGAGTTTACTAAACTATTCCAGTATTGTACATCAATTCCGGAATCAAATGCAAACGTTGAATGGATTTTCAGCTTCTTGGGAAATTTGTGGGTGACGAACGTAACCGATTGTACCATCAGTTCCAAGTGAACTGTGCATATTTTTTAATATTTATCAACGTTGTATTGAAATTAAAGTATTATTCTTGAAGCACAAAGAATTGATCAAAGTTGCGCAGTCAAATAAAATACACACGACAACACAGAAAATGTAATTTAATATTTTACATATAATTTTAATATATTTGAGGTTCTGAATTTTTTAATTTAAGTCAAGTTTTAATGCGATTATTTTGATATGTGTTAAAATATTTGTAAAAAAATGTATAGCTTGATTGTAATTTTTTTCTTTATACCCCGGCCGCCACTTCTCCGCAATTTTTTGGACGCAGACTTGGCAACCATAGCCACGAGGAATCATACAAGGAAAACAATATGAAGAAAAAATTGTCGATCTGCCTTTGAAAATATAATTGTTTAAAAATTGCCTCAATGTCACACAAAAATACACAATACACATTTTCGAAAAAGTGTGCACGGAGTTATATCAAGATCGTACTTCAAAAATATATTTCAAAAATCCCTATCTTCAATATTGAAGATGCACCAAGCAGCCGAAAAATGTTTGATCGTTTGCAATTTTCGAAAAAAATACTGATATAAATGAAAATGAAATCTGTGACATTTTTCAAGCATAATAAAGGTTGTGCATCAACTCGAAAGGAAAGTGTGCATTCTCAGCTAGGTATATCAATAGCTCTTAGATCACATAATTGATACGTCAATTTCAAAACCTTTTATTTCATAGGTGGGAAAGATAATACGACTGAATTTTCGGAATCACAAAAAGGGCTACCCCATGCACACAGAACTTGTGTTAACATTGTTGTGAAATTTTCCTGATAGTACCAAAAAACAATGCATCTGAAAACTGACAATACGACTGGGATTAGCAAATAACTCGCATTGACGATTTGGACGCAGAAGAAGCTTGATTGCAGATTGGGGAATTATTGTCATTATTCCTTTCATGGCATAGAGGCGCAGCTGGCGCCCAACCCGCTGCGCTGCCCTTGAGACTTGTTACCTTATCTCATTTACATTTTGTCCCGCAGCCAGCAGCGCCACCAGCGGTTGCTCCCGGCACTCAGCAAATGTAGCTACTCCTGCAGCCACGGTCGCGCAAAGTGCAAAGAACAACTTGTTACCTTGTCTCATTTTTTTTCAATCTTAAATCCTCCATCAATATAAGATGTTATTTGTTTTTTATCAGTTGTTAGATAGCATTTAAGTATATTTTGCGCAGATCGCCTAGTGCAGTTCTTTAGCGTCCTGGGTCGCGATCTGTCTTATTCTCGATATTAAACAAAGAATATTATTTTACTTTAAACTGCACTCATAAATTCAAGAATGTGGTTTACATATATATTAAAGTTGGTGTTTTTTACGCTGACTGTGACAGTGACTGTGCCAGTGTCAGCTCAAGATACTCTTTGTGATTCGTGTACTTGTGTGGATTCTCATATCTTTTGTGTAGGCGCAATTGATCTTTCATTACTTGTTACGTACGATGGTTCCAAAGTGACAACGCTTATTGTTGTGGATGTACAGCAAGGTGTATTGCAAGGGGACAATTTTATGAAATTTCCAAACGTGTTAGATTTACAAATGGATTCCAATAATTTTGATATTGACCTTGACGTTTTTAGATCATTGAGGAAGCTTATAAATTTAGAGTTACGAAATAATTCGATAGAAGAAATTCCGGAGGCAATGTTTCGGGAGAATTCAAATATCAAGAACCTGGATTTATCAATGAATCGTATTAAAGAAATTAACAATGGAGTATTTAGTCACCTGGAGCGGTTGATCACTCTCAATTTGACAAGCAATAGAATAAGCGTGATTGAAAGCGAAGCCTTTGCGGGTCTGGAAGATTTGAGAGTGTTGGACCTGAGTGACAACCAACTTGGGCGAGTGGGGGCAGATGTGCTCTCTCCCCTGCCGGCCCTGGCGCACCTGTCGCTGCGCGGCAACCGCCTGGAGCGGCTGGAGGCGTGGGCGCTGGCGGCGCTGGAGGAGCTGGACGTGCGCGGGAACGCGCTGCTGCGCGTGGACGCGGCCGCGCTGGAGCCGCTGCGCCGGCTGCGCATGCTGCGCGCGGGGGGCAACCGCGTGGCGGCGCTGGCGCCGGCGCTGGTGGCGCTGCTGGCTGCGCGGCCGTGGCTACAGGCGCAGCTGGCGCCCAACCCGCTGCGCTGCGCCTGCAACGCCACGGAGCTGCGCGCCGCCTGGGCGGAGGCGGCTGCGCGCGGGCTGCGCCTCGACTGCGCCTGCGACTCGGGGCTGCCCTGGGGCGACGCTTTGCGCGCGCTGCGCTGCCATGACAGCGGGGCACCGACGCCACCGGACCTGCTGGCCACCCAAACCACCAAGGCGCCGGGCGCGCCCAGCGAACCGCTTCGCATCACTGCGCCTCAATCAAGCATTAGGCGAGAGGAGGAGCAAATCCTCCCTGAACTTGCCGAACCGAGCGGGGACACTGGAACTGAGGAAGGGAGGATAGAATTCATTGTGCTTTTGTGTCTCATTGCTTTACTGGCTCTAATAACGACTTGCGTTGTTATAACCCTCCTGGTTGTTCATATACGTGTGAAAAATTCTGCTGAAGAGTATGAGAAACTGAAATCGACTACAAGTGCTTACGGCATTGCTGTGCTACAAGTGCTTACGGCTACAAGTGCTTACGGCGACGAATGCCATGAAGGCTAAAGAAGAAAAATATTTTGAACCATGAAGACGGCCAGCGCGAAATCTTTCGTAAAGAAACAATAAAGCTATTATCTTTGTAAGTGGTTAGGTGAGAAATGTTTATCTTCTTGTGGCTTCACCGCTGATAGATAACGTATTGATTTTATACCAAGTTAATACTCCTTTAATTCGAGAGTGTCTCGTGTGATATGGAACACAAACCCTTTAAAAACATAGATATTATAATGCGAGAGAAGATAATATTTAAATGTATCGACTCTTTGAAGATTTTATATAATATTTGTGTTTATTTTAAATGGTATTAGTACTTAAGTATATGTTTTCTAGGTGATTAGGGTACGTAACGTAAAAATAATAAATTAATAATTCACTAACGTTCGTAAAAACAGGTAAAATTGGAAATGAATTTCCGGGATGGGGCGATAATGTTATGAAAAATCTCTCAATTTATATTTTGCCCATCTGAAAATTACATCTAGTATCTTTTATTTAATCTGAGCCACTCCGAATGATAATAACAAGGATAAAACAGATAGCAATTGTCTAAAGAAATCGAGATAAAAGAAAATATTCCACATCAGATAACGCGAAGTCCGAAACCAACTCAATTAATTTGTAATTCGTTTCGGAAAAAATCGTTTTCGCAGAACATTTCGTTTAGGCTACTTTACTGAAATTGCTATACACCTCAATTCATTTTCAACGTACTATATTATACTGATCGACGGAGTTGTGTCTTTGAGGACTAACCAGTATTTTTCTCTTGTGTTGGCACAAAAAAGAAGCAAGGGATGTTATTGCCTGAAAATTTATTTTTGAGATCAGGATCTGTGAATATTAGTTTTTTGCTGTTTAACGAACAACACAATGAAAAGCGCCTTGTTTTTTATACGTTTTGCTTTATTTTTTAGATTTGTTGTAAATTTCTACCTGGTTAATACAAACCTCACTCCCTTTACAATTTTCTGAGACTGGAATTACACATATGAATTTAATTTTGCGTTCATGTTTTATTTGAGCCCCTAATATTTTCTCGTAATTTCACATTTTTTCTACAAAAATGTAAAATTCTAGATATTTTCTCGTCCAAGTTTCAAATGAAAGTAGAAATACGTAAAAGATGACATATTGTATTTTTACATATGAGATAATTCACAACAATTGTGAAGGGTCTTGTTAACCAGTTATACATCTGCACAAAATGTCTAAGGAAGCGCCTTTTTTAGAACAAATATATGTTTTAGAATACAATGATGAGAAGAGCCCTACGAAATATGCCCAAAATTAACATTTTTCTTCGAATTACCAATTAAATGAAGATAGTTTCAGTTTGTCAGGTCTTTTTCAGATTTTGTAAAACTGTGTTGTTTCACTGTGTACTCTACGGACAGTATAAAGACTAATATAAGACTCCGTACTAGGAAAATAAACGAATTTTTTGTTCCCTGGTCCCAAAGGCTATTTTGAAAGTACACTAAAACTTATTCTCTTATTTTACACACCAAGAGAAATATGTCGATTCGGTTCCTTGGACTCTGAAGGGTTGAAATAATGTCGGCATGTGTAATATTTCATCAACTATTGTAATGACTTGCCATTCATCATCTTTTTCAAATTGAATTTTAAGTTAGGACCGGCAGTTTCTTAGTAGTAGATGAAATTATAATAACGAATATGTATGTGTGGTTTGAGATCACATAGAGGAGTTTTGTGATAATAGTGATAATCCTATGTGTATTTATAATTATTTTAAGAACTGAACTTTTAATTATACTTTATTGCATATTATTATACTTATAGTTATTATATTTTGATTATTATTGTGTTTGTGGCTGTTGTGTTTTTTAATATTGTTTTTAAATAAAAATAAACAATATTAATGGAAATACAGTATTCTAAATCTTTGGTGTCATATGTAGTGTGAGTAATTGAATATACACTTTTATGATGCTTTTTTGCGGAAAGGTGTCCGTTGTCGTTGTATAATTACTATTAGAACGATAAATTGCATGCTCCTCCTCGCAATAATTTTTTTATTAAATTGTTTATTTATTAATGTACAATCAGTTCTTACTGTGCACAGTAAGTAAATTTCTTGACTTACATAATTAAGATTGATTGAAGAAGATGCTCGTTAGAATCTCTCATTTTATACAATACACGTAACAACTCTTTAAAATCTGTAAACCAAATGCGAAAGTATGCATTTTACAATCACATCGTTTTGAACATACCAGGAAGCATTGGCAATGTGTCTTAATAGTGCAGCCGACAGGGAACCATATGGGAGTCCACTTTGCAAAATGTCAGATTTTATTTTTTCATTTCGTTTATATTGTTATTTGTATGAAAACCATAAGTTTCCACCTCGAAATACTTCGGGAAAAGTTTTGGTAGCCAAAGAAACAAAAATCATTCCACATGTTTTGGTTTTGCCGTAATAACATTCTAATGGTTGATCTTAGCGCCAAAATAGTTATGTACAATTTAAAACGTCATAAACTTTTCTACACATTTGTTTTAAAAATTATTTATCTCAGTAAATAGTAACAGAATAACGTGATTTTAAAGTTACACCAAATTTTCCTTTGTATTCTGACGTAGCCCAAATTGTCTCACTAATGTAGTAGTTTTGTATTCTTCACATCGTCATAAATAACTATTGATACTATAAATTCCGTGGTGGTAGCAGATATCTTGTGGTAATCCATGGTATTGTAAAGGAAATAATCTCCACAAAAGTTTTTTTAATTTTATTAACAATTTTCCATAGTTAACTTTCGGGAAAAACTTTTCCCATCCTCAGTGGATCTCTAGCAAAATGGAGAAATGAAACATAAACATAAGTTGAACACAAAACGGGGGGGTGTACAGTGAATTTAGTGGAAAAACAAATAATATCATATAAATACAAAAAGAAAGTACTTACTGCTCAAGCAACGTGGATCTCCCATGAATGTTCACAAATGGTCAAAAATATAAAATGGCAAAACATGCTGGTTACAGCTAGGTGGCAGCCATCTTTTCGAATGGGAGAAGAGGAAGCCTAACAATGAAGGGAAAGGGAGTGGGGGAAGAAGAGAAGAAAGGGTAGTCATAAAAAGACTACTCAAATGAATTATCAGGGGATAGTTAATAAAACATTTAGAATATGACTGCTTTTAATCAAGGAATGTTCATTCAAGACTGAAATATTAGTGTTTTTGAAAAGTTTTAGAATTTCCAAGTATGATAGTAAGTATGATATCATACTTAGAAAAAATAGACTTTATCAAAGTACTTGATGCATGTATAACACATAATTTTTTCACTTTCAACAACAAGTTCTATTCTCAAACAGAAGGATTAGCTATGGGCTCCAACGGTTCCCCTCTTTTCGCTGAACTGTTTATGGATAACTTTGAGAAAAACATATTTAGTAGCTCGAATCCTCTCCTCAAAACCATTATTTATTTTTACAGGTATGTTGATGACATTATATGTCTATGTTCAGGAACTTCTATGCAATTGAACCAGTTCTTTGATTTTCTCAATTCTTTTCACCCCAAAATAAAATTCTCTATGGAAATTGAGCAGAACCATTCTCTGAATTTCCTTGATTTAACAATCACTATAATAAACTCAAGACACAATTTTAAAATATTCAGAAAACCTGCCCATTCTCATACAGTCATACCTTCCCATTCTAATCATTTTCACAATCATAAATTTGCTGTTTTCCACTCCTGGATCAACAGACTATTCCAGGTTCCCATGACTGATATAGATTTTAGTAATGAAGTCAATACCATTCTAACCATTACATTAAATAATGGGTACGATCCTCTGACAATCAACAAACTTATCCACCAAAAAATGTGTTAAAATTATTTTAAATAAGGCTTTTCCTCAACATGACCCTATAGAAACACAGAAATTTATTTGCATCCCCTATATAGGTCCTGTATCCAAACGTATAGGACAATGTTTCACTAAATACAATATCTCAGTAGTCTACAAAACCCTAAACTCCTTCCAATCTTTGTTCCCTAGTTCCAAATCACCTATCCCCTCCATTGAAAGAAGTGGAATTTATCACCTAACTTGTAATAACTGTAATTCAGCATATGTAGGCCAAACAGGCAGAAAATTTTCAGTTAGAACTAATGAGCATATTAGATGTTGGAAACAAGATTTAGACACTTCTACCTTTGCCAATCATTTGATTCAATTTAACCATTCTTTTGACCCCATTTATAATTTTAAAATTCTTCACCTAGCCAACAAAGGCACAAAAATGAACATTTTGGGGAACTTGGAAATTCTAAAACTTTTCAAAAACACTAATTTTTCTGTCTTGAATGAACATTCCTTGATTAAAAGCAGTCCCATTCTAAATGTTTTATTAACTATCCCCTAATAATTCTTTTGAGTAGTCTTTTTATGACTATCCTTTCTTCTCTTCTTCCCCCACTCCCTTTCTCTTCATTGTTAGGCTTCCTCTTCTCCCATTCGAAAAGATGGCTGCCACCTAGCTGTAACCAGCATGTTTTGCCATTTTATATTTTTGACCATTTGTGAACATTCATGGGAGATCCACGTAGCTTGAGCAGTAAGTACTTTCTTTTTGTATTTATATGATATTATTTGTTTTCCCACTAAATTCACTGTACCCCCCCCGTTTTGTGTTCAACTTATGTTTATGTTTCATTTCTCCATTTTGCTAGAGATCCACTGAGGATGGGAAAAGTGTTTCCCCAAAGTTAACTATGGAAAATTGTTAATAAAATTATTAAAACTTTTGTGGAGATTATTTCCTTTACAATACTATTGATACTATAACAGCACGTACCTTCAGGCTCGTATTTTCACGCAAATTTATGCATAAAGTATTCAAATTTTCGAAAATTTATACTTGACCTTATTTCAAAATCTATCCTTAAGGAATATATTTCATTAAGGGGGAAATCCATTTTTAATATTTTAGTTGTAGGAAGACCCCGAAAAAAATTTGAACACTTTGAAATTTTCGAAAAATGAGGGTCTTCAACGAACATGAGACCTGTACATTTCTTTTAAACGTCCTTTCCACTGTCCAATAACAATATTTAATCAAAAATGATACAGCCATTTTTTTAAATTTGGAAAATGTCCCAGGGGCTTCATGCAAAGTACCCTCCAAACTAAAATATCGGTTTCAAATTCAAGGGACCGCGACGTCAGTCCGATCGTTAAAAAATATGAATTTTGGAGCTGAACGGTTTGGCCGCTGTGATGTCACAGACGACCGGCCCAACATTTTGCCGTCATTCGAGTTTTCCGTATCAAGGACCCACAAAACATGGATTCTGGACACACCAGGTGACAGAAGATTTATTTCTAAATTTAGCAACTGGATTAATCCCCCTTTTCGTCACCAGGACCCTGTAATCAAAGTTTTTCTGCCGAAAATTCGCTGTTTTTTTCGCGCAGTATTACATAGCTTTCTCTCTACTCCGTAGCGAGAGAGTATAAAGAGATTAACTAGTAATGTTTTTAATACTGTTACATGGTCGTGATGAGAGTGAAACATAGTCACAGAGTTGTTATGAACTATTTATTTACAATTGTTCTATGCAATAATTATGCTTCTGAGGAACTAGTGCTGCACACCCAGCACTGCACATCCCGAAGGCATCCCCGCCCCAGCCTGACACAGGCCCCAGAGGCTAACCTTACCTCAGCTCCTGGCCTCTCGTCCCGTGGCGAACAGCTCGCAGCCGAAGCTAGCTTGGCGGGTGACAAGTGTCCCCGCACCGCGATTCGTTTCAAACTCGACGCCCCGGCCGCTTTCTCTCCGGTTTCTCTCGCGAGAGATCACGTGACAGGCTTCCCAAGCTGGCGGCGTCATCTCATTACTGAATTTTGAACCTGGTTGCAATTTGGAGCCCGCTGCTAGCTGCTCCGAGGCTGTCTTGCATATCACCCCCCTCTGCGCTAGCTGGCACCCGCTTCCGAGAACACGGCCCGGTCCGCCCCTCGGAGGCCTGGAAACGTCGGTGGCCTTTAGCCTGCCACCAAAGAGAGCCACCCTCACATGTGGGGTCCGGCGGGCACAATGACACGACATTTCAGTACTTAACGTGGTTAACATCGTGTTTGAAAGTTTAGGTAAGTGTGACAGTAGGTCTGTACGTGCTGGAAAAAAACACTCTTTACTTACATCACAAGTATTTCAATAAAATAAAATGACATTCGTTATTTTTTCTCTAATTATTTATTATTATATGTAATAATAGTAATAATAATAATCATAATAACTCCACCTAGATAGTACACGACATTGTAGTTGGTTGTGGAGATTGAGTACCCCCAATGAGCCTGTTAGCTATGTCAGTGGTGGCCTAGCTGCTGGTTGGGCCTCCCTTGCTGAGTTGGTTCAAGAGGTCAGACGAAGAAGTACTCCACAGAAGAGTGGGAAGTAAGAAGAGAGGAAAGGGTCTTGAACCTCTGGAATTCCTGTTATCGGCCCATGGAGGGTACAAGAGAAACTGGGTTAGCACATCAGGCCACTGATTAGTGTGGAGGCCCGAACCTTACATTAGCTAGCGAAAGAGGCTGCTTCAACAGTCAGTTAAAATCCTCTAGGGTTTAGTAGTGCCGACTGGCGATCGGAGGGACCGCTTGCTGGGCCCTGCGGGGAAATGTCCCGAGGCCACTCTGGGCCCCAGTAACGAATGACAGGAAATAAACAATGGGTTAAGGTGGTTAGAGCGAGATACGTTTCATGTTTAACATGCCTTTTTTATTACATTAATCGAAAGATGAGAAGTCCTTCTATGTTCTGGTAGAATTTAAAACAATTTCACCGTCTAGTTTTGGAGAAATGAGACCTTAATTTTTGTCATTTTAACATGGGCTCTTATGGGGACTCAACAGAGCGGACCAGAAATTTTAAAATTGTGAGAAATCTAACTGTTGAAAGTGTTTTTAAAAACTTTTCCTTAGGTAGCTAGCATCTCGAAGAATCAATATGCGCCATTTGAAGGACATCTACCGTTTCAAATGGGAGAAGTTTGCAAAATTGTAAGCCTAAATCACTCCTAAAGGAGACATTCGCGCGCTTTCTAGAGGGACGAGGTGGTTATGCCCAACTCGACAACACTGTGCGCGTTGCGCGGTTGATTCAAATCGAGTGACAAGTCCCCGGCAAGAGTTCAATACCTCTCGGTTTTCTGGACGCAATTAGATAATCACTACAGGAAAACATTGCCTTTGATATTAACCAGATACTCAACAAAGCTTAAATTTGATGGATATAAAGATTTATGCGATCTGAATGAAAATGTCAATTCAATTAAAACTTGGGGCTCCCATCACAGTGCCTTGATTTTTTTAAATAACTATTCTTAAACTTCAAAAAAGGTTTTTATCTGAATAGTAATTATTAATCAAATATTTTAATGATCTAAAATATTGGATTTGAAAAAGAAACTAAGTGGAACAATAATAAATATTTTTATATACAAGAATTTTATTTTTAAACAATAAATTTAAAAAAGGTAATTTTCTCTTTATAAATATTTGTTAATTTACATCTGTCTTTGTACAAGAATTTATTCTATCATCAGTTATTTTTAGTTCAAGTTGTTTTTTTTTTCTGAAGGAGTGCCCAATACACTGGGCATCGAGGCCCACAGTATCTAAAACTAGTCTAGGCAAATGTAATTGAAAATGTAAGAGGAATAATAAATTCAGCCATAGGTAGTAATTAGTATTTTAATAGAAATCCCTTTTCTCCATAGCACTAAATTTTGTCTAATCAGTTGCACTCCCTGCACTGTAGTAATGCATATTGAATAGATCACATATCTAATTTCCAAAACATTTTAACCTCTTCAATACAAAATGTTAAAAAAGACCATGTCACATGGAAATCTCTGTTGAAGATTTTCTTTCCAAAAATGATATAATTTTATTATTGCTGGTCGAAATGATACGGCTCTGAGATTATGATGTAGTAATTTCATTTTACCAGCTTTAGCTTGGTACACAGTTTATACGATCTGCATCAAACTTAAATCAATATCATTAACATTATATAAAATACTGAAAACATTGCAACAAGATTCTACTCTTTACTAATCCCTACTGCTGAAAACAATATGGTACTTTGCAAGTACCAACATAGTTCCAAAATTTCAACAAAAATAAAATGGGGAAATATCAGAGAAAACGAAGGTTTCATATCAGGAGGATAATAAGGAACAGGAGTCAATGATTACGGTTTCTATTAATTTTCAATATGAAACTACATACATTGTTGGAGAGAACCAAACTACTGATCTTTTTATTAAGCTATATAGTAATCTAAGGTTTATCCTGTTACGGGCTTAAAAAAAAGAAATAGAGAAACAAGCATTGCAAATCTGAAAACATTTTATGACACTGTGGCATTGGGAGGAATTATTTACTCTACTGACCAGAGGCAATCAAGGGATCCATTCCAGCATTTGCTCAAAGTATCCTGGAAATTGGACAAAACCAGGACCGGAATGGCTGTTACAAATCAATTAGTATGAAATGACAATATGAAATAATAACAACATGAATCGGTAAAAATGACAATATGAAACAGTAAGAATATGACCATGAAAACACACACAGCTTTTTACATTAACATATGTTAGAATTTTCAATAATTGGACACACACCCAACTGCTCTGATGAAAGTTTATCTTCCAAGAATCTAACAATATTGTTCAAATCATGTTTGTTTCTTGTGACACGCGGTTTGTCATTGACTTGGACACCAAGGCAAACTGCAACACCCTTCTTTTCATTCACCTTGTATTCATTCAGCAAGCAACTGAATATCTACTATGCGACGTCCCACGTTTTGTACGTACTCCGCTTCATTACGTTTCTCCATCCGATGCCTTCCCTTAAGAAGCGTGGAACACTTTCGTCTTCTCTCAAATTGCGCTTTCGAAACAAATCTTCCACCGATTCGCTCAGACATAGTTTACCGCGTGTCGACTAGGCAACGAACAGTATTGAAAGTGGCTCAAAACGAAAATTTGAACAAGCATGAGCATTGAGCAGGTATGCCAATCTCAAGAACATTGCGGCGTTGCCCAGTTTACCAAAGACTTTTCGCCCTAATCAAATGAGAAAATGTTTGCAATTATTAGCGATCTCTGTAAAAAGATATATGGATATATGCCTATAATGTTACTTTTTATTCTTTTGCTCTTGCTAATTGTTTAATTGTGCCTTTTTATATTCTATCTTATGCCTCAATTTTTCAATCCTTGGCCGCGCAATCTGTTGGTAGTAGCTAAGAAACTAGTCAATGGTAGGTCTTTATGTGGTATTGAAATATTTTTATTTTCCATCAATAAAACAAAATTCATTAGTATAATAAAATAAAACTCTTAACAAAATCCCTATTTTGTTTATATAGTCTCACAATACCCACTTGTCTCGCAAATAAATATTTTTGCATGTAATATGGACTCTCTATCTACTAGGGAATATCTCGCTCTAACCACCTTAAGTGTATCTGTGAACTCGAACTTGCTTCCTGCGAATCTTCATTTGAAACCAATGAGCACAATGGATAGATAAAGAAATGTAATAAATCTTAACGCGCCTTGTTCCACCTGCTCAGAAACCGAGCTAATGTCACCGCAACATCTGGCTGTCCCACGGATGTTAGTCCTAGGAATTCAGAGTCGGCAGTAGCTGGAAGCCATCGTCAGGAAGGAGGTGATATGGTGTTTTTACTATGCAAAAGCGAAAGGTGGAATCTCGGAAACAGAAGCTTTCAAGGATTGGAGAAAGAGGAACCCAGATATAAGATCTACTGCAGATTCAAAGAAGCTTGCCAGACAACAACGATACATACTCATCAGTGGAAAATACACAGCAGAACAACCTTCTGACATTCAAAGAAAGTTTAGAGTATGTTCTTCGATCGAGCTACCCACATGACGAACATGTAGAAGTTGGAAACGGTGGTTCTGTTGAAGGTTCATCTCCTTCCAATGAAACATACGTCAGTGGTGAAAATTCATCTGGCATTGCATCAAATTATAAGGTCATGATGCTAAATTTCCTTCGACGCGAGATAAAAAGAGGTCGTCAACTTTGATTCGACTCCTTGCACTGTTGAGGAGAATATACGAAAATGCCAAAGCTAAGAGAGTGATAGCAAAGTCTGTCTTAAATCAGGTGGTACAGACCCTATGTAGAGATCTAGATATTATTGAAATCAATCATACCATGTATGCAACTGCATATCTGGTATCTCAGATGATTTTTGTGTCAGCCAAGAACACCGACGACCGACAGTAAAACA
The DNA here is from genome assembly GCA_038098605.1 of Gryllus longicercus. Taxonomy (NCBI): domain Eukaryota; kingdom Metazoa; phylum Arthropoda; class Insecta; order Orthoptera; family Gryllidae; genus Gryllus; species Gryllus longicercus. The sequence goes on from JAZDUA010000895.1 coordinate 299,360, forward strand.
GACTAAACTGCCCTGTATTACTATGGACGACAAGAATTATGAAACGGATAGCCGACATTCGGAGTATTCACTCGTTATATCACTCTTCGCCGAGGCATTTTCTACATCAACGCACACCTCTAAAGGTCAACAAAAAGTATCAATGTTGAACTAAAATACCAAATTGAAAATTAAACTAGCAGGCTAATGGTTGCTGAGATGCCAGAAGAGAAAATCTAAACATGGGTTCAAAGAATTAGTCGTTACAAACGTAGAATAGATTTCCGTGTGCAGAACCGATTGTTTGACACAGTTGCAAAGAGGTTCTATCACAATTCGACTCAAAAACCAAATGACAATGCTGTAACACCTCCAAAAGATGACGTCCAAGCATTTTGGGGAGGAATCTGGAAGGAGATCCTACAACAAAGACGCATCTTAGCGTCAATCTGAAGTTGATGCTGCCGAAGAACTTGTGAAAACATGTTGTGGAACATGTTCACGAATTCTCGGAAGAGGACCTCTTCCAAGCAATTAAGAGAATGGGTAACTGGAAATCCCGCAGGATTGATAAGATCCAGAATTATTGAATTAAGAATTAACGTCAATACATTGTCATCTAGCAAAGGCTATTAATACATTTTAGAAAACCCAAAGGATCTCCCGAAATGGCTCACACGCGACACGTATTTGCTACCCAAAACGGGAGACAGCTCTTCGGCGAAAAAATACTGGCCAATCACTTGTGTGCCAGTACTGTACTGTACTGCAGCCATAGCTAACACAATGACCCGTCTCCTAGAGAGGAATCATCTGTTGCAAGTTGAACATAAAGGATGTCGTAATGGTTCTTATGGTTGCAAGGAAATCTGCTACTAAATAAAGTCATCTTGAATGATGTAAAGAAAAGAGAAGCGTAATAAGCGTGGCTTGGAGTGACTACCAGAAGGCCTTTGACTGTGTACCACACAATTGGAGTTTGAAGACCCTGCAGATCTATCGATTTCATCCTAGGCATATTTAGGTTTGTAAGTCTAGCATGAAGTCGTGGAGTACCAGGTTACTAATGTACAGCGGAAAGAAAGCAGCAGAAACAAGAAGTATTCAGATTAACAGGGGTATTATTCAAGGAGACTCGCTATTCCCTCCGCGGTTTTGCATTAGTTTGATACCACTATCTAGACAGTTGTTGACTTGGGTTTAAAGCTCCGTGATGATGCAAGACCTATCACTATCATATTTGTTTTACATGGATGATCTTAAAGTATTTGCTAGGAGTGAAGCGATTCTCTTCCGAATGCTGTCTGTTGTGAATGACTTTAGCAATAATATGTGCATGAAGTCTGGTCTTGACAAGTCAAAAATTAATTTAAAGAGAGGCAAAGTAACGTCAGAGAGCATTGAAGTTGATACACTCACTGTGGTTCAAGATATTGAGCCAGGTAAAACTTACAAATATCTGGGCAATGAAGAATGTGAGACCATCTCGAATGACACAATGAAAGAGATAATTTGTAGGGAGTTTTACACAAGAGTGAGACTCATCTTGCAGTCCGCTCTGAACTCCAGGAATAAAATATCTGCAATTGGTAGTTTGGCCTTAATCGAGTACAGTTTGGGACTCGTGGACTGGATTGAGCAAGAAATTTGAATAATGGATAGAAAAACCGAAAACTGTTAACAATGCTTGATGTCGCCCCTCGAGGTGATGCGAGATACATAGACTTGATGTGTCACGTACGGAAGGAGGCAGAAGCCTCAGACAAATTTAAGACTCCTGGCACAATGCAATAGTCGGGATGGGAAAGTATGTAGTCAGTCATCAATATGACCCTCTAATGAGGGAGGACATGCAATCAGACTAAAGGATGAGAAACACAAGACCCATGTGGTACGAATATTCATCAAAACCGTTGGACTCTATACAATATTGTACGACCAACAAATTCAAATGGATCGCCTGATAGCAGCAAACAAACCGGATATTCTTATCCGGGATTTGGAGAAAAAATTGTGACTACTTATAGATGTTGCATGCGATCAAAACGTCGTAACCAAGAAGGCAGAGAAACGTCTTAAATACAAGAATGTGGGGCGTAAAAGCACAAGTCGTACCGGTAGTCATCGGAGCTCTTAGATTTGTTTCGCCAACTATGTTTAAAAGTTTGGCTAAACTCCGAAGTTTTTCAAAAGACTAGGAAGTGCAAGAAATTGCTTTATTTGTAACAGCCACATTTTGCGCAAATTATTGTAGAGGCCCCGACAGCCCTTTTTTACGAGGGCAGGGGAAAATCTTCCAAAGGCACTGCGGATCCCGCACTTCGCAGCGTGTGGGGTTCACAGCTCACCAGTGCCTTACGCACTAAAACCCTCTCTCGTTCCTCCAAGTCCCTTCGCGCGGAACCGCCGTCAGGCATTGCATCACGGGAAGGGCAGACCGGCTTATCGCTCCATGCTAACCGATGTCACGGGAATCTGCTTCGCAGTCGTTCGTCTACCCGAACCTTCTTTAAAACTATTGCGGCGTAGGTGGCTACCACACTCCAATTCTCTTGGAACAAAGCTTAATACAAATTTAGAGCAATTTTTGAGAAAATATAGAAAATGCTTTGTATTATGTTCCACAAAAAATCAAAATATTCGTTTCAAACTCACTGGTTGTGGAGTTCGTGCAGATAGGTCAGGGAATATCAATTTTTGAGAAAATCGGCCGAACGGTTTAGAAGCTACCGTCGACGTATTAATTCATTGTAATGAATAGTACAACATACTTCAATTAATTTAATACTAAATATAAGTTGTTGTTTTTTTATTTCAAACCTTCCTGTATTATCAATATTACTTTATAACCAGGGCCGACAATTGGTGATAGGTCCTAGTGGGTGTGGTTTGCCCTTCCCCATCCATCACCCACCCTAAATGTATATGAAGGAAAAAATACAATTTTTTTTAAAATTTAATGTTTATCATTAAATTGTCTAATGGTTATCTCATTTATTTGTCATCACATTTCTTTTATGGATCGTCAGCGGTGTTAATTTTTGCAATTCGAGTATAGCGCTGGTCTTTGCATTTTTATATAAACTCATTAAACAATTTTTGCAAGTCGATTTTAGCAGCTACGTCGCCATAAACGTTTCAAAAGGCAGTACTGTTGAACCGGTCTTGGAACATAGATGATCACATATGCTCTTAGAGTCGACTAAAAAACGACAAACGTTCATTTATAGAATTTGAAACGTTTGGATTATTTTCATCATCGCAAGTTCCAAGTGGGTATTTTACACACTCGGAATTTATTCGTGCGGGTATAGCTACCAAGCTACCTACCGTACCCACATCCACCGGGCCTCTCTCTAATTGCTGTTTTTTATAGGAAACTGGAAGCGATTTTAAGGAGATCCTGAAGGGGACACAAGGTGAAATTTTATTCTATTTGCGATGGTTGCCACTGTTTGCAACGAACCATGAACAATTCAGATTCAGTTCCACTTAAATTTGTTATAGTCGTTTAGTAACACGACGTTCTTGAAATCCAACAGAGAAGATTAGGTGCATTCTATTCCTAGAAATTGCTCATATGCGTGCACACCCGCTCAAACGGTCATCGTTCAGTTCTGGACTATTTGATCAGAAAGGTCGATCGTATCTCTTCAGGTTTGTCCCCCTTCCCTGACGGTAGTTCTTTATTATATAATATATTATTTTCTCATTTATTTACTTTTACAAAATACTATTATACTCTGACATTTTTTTGCAATAAATCAGTATTTTCGGTTTCTTTGGTCGTCCACATAAAATGTACCACACCTCCTTCATACAACAATTATATTTTCAAAGGCAGATCGACATTTTTCTTCATTTTTTTTCCTTGTATGAATCCTCGTGGCTATGGTTGCCAAGTCTGCGTCCAAAAAGTTGCGGAGAAGTGGCAGCCGGGGTATGAAGAAAAAAAATACAATGAAGCTATACATTTTTTTACAAATATTTTAACACATATCAAAATAATCACATTAAAACTTGACTTAAATTAAAAAATTCAGAACCTCAAATACATTAAAATTATATGTAAAATATTAAGTTACATTTTCTGTGTTGTCGTGTGTATTTTATTTGACTGCGCAACTTTGATCAATTCTTTGTGCTTCAAGAATAATACTTTAATTTCAATACAACGTTGATAAATATTAAAAAATATGCACAGTTCACTTCGAACTGATGGTACTATCGGTTACGTTTGTCACCCACAAATTTCCCAAGAAGCTGAAAATCCATTCAACGTTTGCATTTGATTCCGGAATTGATGTACAATACTGCAATTGTTTGAGTAAACTCGGAGATAACTCTTTCTTGAAAAAGTCCACTCTTCAATTAATGAATTACAGATGAACATAAACTTCTTGTAAGGCAGAAATTTCATTGATGAGAATGTTGAGTGGAAGTTTTCACCATGGTGATAATAACTAGATGTCCGTCATTTCTTGTAAAGGAGGATTATTGCGATCAATTAGATTGAAACACTTAGCGTCTAATATAATGAATCAGAGTAATTACACTACTTTTTTAGGTACTAAGCAATGGTTCTTTGATGGCTGCTTTATGGAACATCTGCACGGCATTCAGAGGCAAATGTCTTTTACGTAAGGCAAATATATCTTTCGTTCCAAAAACCTGATCGTATTTGTTTCGCAAACAATCACCCAGATTACATTCGATAATGTGAAGATCACATGCAAGAATTTTCTTGCTTTTCAGCTTTAGTACGGTTTCTTGCATTATATAAATATAATTCTGAAATTGTTGGTTCATCATCCTTAGCATCCTGATCGGAAATAAGCTTCCAGATAGCCTTATGGAACTCATAATATCTAAGAGAAATAAAATACAATTTTAGAGACATCCGGTTTAAAAGAAGTCTTTAACCGCTTTAACGGGATAATGATACGTTATTGAGTGTTCTAAAAGATATCCATTCAACTAGAAAAAAGTATAATATAGAAATATTAGCTAAATGCGAGTTAATAAAAATTGTATGTAAATAATTTTATGTACTTAAAAAAATCAAAATCCCACTTTTTCAGAAACGCTTAAAAGCCATTTTATCAAAAATGGCTCCAAATTTGTTCTTCAAACTTTCCAACAGATAATGCTTATTATTAGATAAATTTTCTGGTAGTAATCTATTCTTTTTTAATTACACAAATGAAATATTTTTACAAATTTGTCAAGCCGTTAATATACTTATTTCCAACAAATAGTAAACACTATGCATTTGTGGGTTAACGTGCATTAAAAGTGTTTTTCATAAACTCAAAGTTTTTCAGTGCAAAGAGCACCAAATTTCGCATTTACAGTAACCTTAATTGCCATTTTCTTACAAACAATTCCAAATTTTACATGCAAATTGCTATTGAGGACGCGATTTTACTCTTATTTATGTTCTTAAAGTAAAATCTCAGTTCTATAATTAGGAAACCGAAAAAAAAACAGAATTTTCAACGAATATGAGACTTGCGCCATTGCCTCAAGCGTTCTATATGCTATATGAGGTAAAACTTTAATCTAAATTGTTTATGCCATTTTTGAGAAAACAAGGTTAAACACAAAATTTAAAATGTCCTATTTTTTACGCCTCATTTCGCAAAAAATACTCAAATTTGGAAATGTCTACCCTTAAAATCTATCTCAAAATCCTGCTTAAGGAACAGATTTCATTAAGGGAAAAATATCTATTTTATCTAAAATATCTACTTCTATGAAGACGCCGAAAAAAGTTTGAACTTTTACAATTTTCAAAAACCAGGGATTTGAATGAACATGAAACGTGCACCATTATTTTAAACGTACTTTATACTAAACAACAACAGAATATAATAAAAACATTGGAGCTATTACTTTGATAATTTTGAAAATGTCCCAGGGGTACCATGTAAAGAGCCTTCCAAAATTGAAATATCGGTTTCAAATTCAAGGGGCGGCGACATTAGCCAGATCGATTGGGAGATATCAATTTTGGAGAAAGCGGCTGAACAGTTTAGCCGCTAACGTTGTTCATGGACGGGAGATAGACGGGCTGGCGGGCAGCCGGGCAGATCGGAGGACGAACGGATGGATGGGTTGGGGGGGGGGCTGACGGGCAGACGGACGGACGGGCTGACGAGCGGGATACAGAACGAAGGCTTTGTCGCCAGTGAACTTTTTGGTGTCAAGAACCCACAAAACCGGGATTCAGGGTACACCTCGGGTTACAGGATACTTTCTAAATTTAGCAACTGAATTTGTCCACTTTTGCGCTACCACGGCCCGGCAATAAGAGTTTCTGCCGCAAATTCGCTGCTCTCCCCAACAGCATTACATAACTTTCTCTCTATTGCGTAAGCGGTAGCGGGAAAGTAAGAAAGGAGTAATACAGAGCGATAAATAGTGACAGATACGTAATTAGAAGTTCAAAAAGTGTACATATGATTTGATCGCGATCCCCTTGCTGTGAAGTCGAAAGAGGACGTATTAACTTTACCCAATTCTGCGAATCTCTAGTGAATCTTAGCTTTACTTGTGAAATTGTTTCTTACCAATAATCAATGTTTTGCTCCATTTCACAACTACCGTATAATCTCTGTGATAACTGTCGTGGATATCAAAAGTCGTCGGTCACCTGTAGATGATAAGCGAGGAGTTATAAATAGAAGAGACCCCTTGCATTCAAGAATCATAGCGAGTAAGGGACATTCGTGATGCAGCTTTGACATACGTGACAGGCTGCAGCAAGATTGAAGATGGAAGTCATTAAAACCCTATGCGTGATAGTTGCACTCTTAGTGTAATTAAGGCCGGTGACTCCAATATGTATCTACACCGAGGGCGGAAAAATATGCGAATCCAGTTCTGAGGAGCTCTCTCAGTCTGAAAATGCTCAGGATGCATTGTCACACAGCGTAGGTTATGGGCCAGCTGCTGCCGACATAGGCTCGGATAGTGGAACTGAAGAAGGAGCGAAGTATGAGAAAGCGACCGACTTCTTAATGAAACTAGGTACGTCCTAAAAACCTAAACTACAGCATTGTACTCGAAATATTTAGTGTCAATGTTAATAAAATTGTTCAAATTGTGTCGCAGGTGCAGAAGAGAAGGAGGTAGAGAGTCAGCCAAGCACTCATTTCAAATCAAATAACTAGCAACAAGGAAGTCGAGCAAGGAAAGTTGCACAAGGGCAGACATTGTTTTAAAAAGTTATCGTAGATTTCATGATGTTGTATTGATAATGATCCGCCCCTACGCTGCCATCCTGACTGAGGTTTTCTGGGTTTACCCAATCGCTTACGGCATATGTCGGTATAGTCTCTAGTTTTGCACTCCCAGACGCAAATGTACAGTTTGGCCCCCCTCTTACATATTACAATTATATTAATGGTTTGGTAACTCTCTTATTACAACTTAAACACCCTTACACAAGTATATAAATGGAATATTTAATTCAATTGAAGATTGGAATTCAGTGGTTATGCGGAAGAGCAGACCCTTAAGCCGGAGCCTCGCAATTAGTAAGGATATTTAGATTAATGTAAAATGTAAAAAGGAGCCGTAGGTTTATGTTTTTATTAAAATCATATACAGTCATGTAAGTATATGTAGCAAGGTCTGGAGTGGGAAGTTCCATAAATGTGGTCGTCATTGCTCGTGAACGAAAAAACTTAGTCGCAGACTTGTCAAACTGTGCCCTCACGAGCTTCTTGCTCGCCTGGGAATCCCGGCACTCCTAGGAGCACAGGAAACTTCCTCTGACTCCGCCCTCATTTACCCTCCAAATCCAGAAAGGGGGTACTCGTTCATGTTCTAGCGGCGAAGGTAAGCGCAAATCATGCTGGAATTTTATCGATTAGTTCATATCAAAACATGTTCGCGGGATATTTTTATCAAACAACCCTGACGTGTAGGAATGTTATCTCACATTACCCTTGAATGTTTAAAATGCCTACCTAAAATCTAAGAAACATTCTTTGCATAAAAAAGTATATAAATGGAATATTTAATTCAATTGAAGATTGGAAATCAGTGTTAACCTACTTTAATATAGCTGGTCTTATGTGAATTATTGTGAACATCTATTGAACGTAATATTTCTCTTTGATATAATCTATGAAATGTATCTCTAGTGTAATTTAATAGTGGTCGATAAGGACCTTAGTTGTTTTTAAAACTACCTAAAATAAATAACTAAAAAACCCTGGTTTGAATTATTTTTGTATACCACTTGATTACTTTTCACTTTATTTGACGTTTATTTTGTTTTTAAATTCTCTCTTGTACACTATTTTTGATCAAGGAGGAGGAAGATGATTGAATGACAAATTTTTGGCCTGGATTTGTTTTGTGTTATGTTTTATTAAATTCTAGACGTATTGCTTCCGCAAAAGAAATAATTGTGGAAATACCATGTGAAATTTGGGATTGTGAAAAAAGTATATATATATATTGTGACGTACCTGGTGATGCCGGGTATTTCACTGCAAGAGAATACTAAAGGAGGGTATCTTTTCCGTGAATGGGTCCCTACGATAAGTTGGTATAGCATTAGGAAAGTTAATTAATAAATGAAGTACAATCATGAACAGCGTTTATTCACAAACCAGATTTGTTAATTACATGATCTAACAACATTTATACACTCTGCCTTGGTACCAAGATTAGGTGTAATATACATTTATCATACCTTCGGGGCCCCGACCAATACCTTCGATGCTTGGAGCACGGCTCGTGTCGGCGGGGGTCGCCGACCCCCGCAGCAGCTGGGTGCCGTCGGCGGCTGATGGCGTGGCGGTCGCCTTGGCTGGTGACCTTGCGAATCCTTCCTGATTCGGCTCCTGGTACCTCGGCGTTGCACCTCCCTCTAATTACCTTCCGTCGCTGGATTTAATTACTCAACCCGCGGCTGCCACACGTGCTGGTCTCAGTTCCGCACCACACAGTTTCGGTATTATTCTCACCACGCTAACTAATACAAACGCGATCGATTGTTCTATCGGCACTGATCTTTCATTCTAATAACACTCTCGATATCTACTTCACGTATCTATTGCTTTACAGTTGCTACTACTTTATAAAATACACCGCATGTTCCCTTTGTCCATGCACTAACGGCGAGCTCTTCGCCACACGTCCGTGCCTACCGGCCACTTCTCCGCGACTTTTCGCCGTCCGGCAGCACGCTGGCCACGTCCTTCGGCGACGGCCGCCTCGACCTCACTGACTCGTAACCGACATTCTCACGCTGCGTTCGTGGCAGCGGCAACGGCGGCGGTAGCGACCGTTGCTAGTTCCCATCGTTGTTCGCCGCGCTTGACGTACGTACCGCGTAGTCCAAAATATATACTGATTACTTACGCTAATGTTCTAATTAGTGTAAGGAAACACATTATGTGTTTCAATATATATATATATATATATATATATATATATATATATATATGTATATATATATATATGTTCTTGTCGATAATGAATATATTTTTTGACATTTAGCAGCGGGCCAGAGCAATCGCTGCGTAATCAGTAGCTACTATATTTCCGCGTCGAGAAAGGCTAGACCAGACTCGGTCGGACCTCAGTATTTGTGCAGTGTTTCGTCCGTCCAGTGAAGTGTAAATTGCATCTAAACTATTCAATGTGCCACTTAATCTGTGCTCGGAAATTATTCTTTACTAGTGAGTGCAGTGCGTCCATCAACCGTTTGTTACTTTCATTCATGGGCAACGAAAATAAAGCCATCACACGGGAGTTAAACACTGTGTCCCCAACCACATTAAACGGTGAAGCACTACCATCGCCAGCCATCAATATGGAATCTAACACGGCAGGTCATTCCAGCAATTTCGAAATGGGTGCGAATCACACGTCCCCTACAACGACACCGATGGACACTAGCCCCTCGGCTCCCTCATTACGCCTCCCGCCAGCCGTCAACCAAGCGGCTGTCGGGACTGGATCCGGTAAAAGATCGTTAGAGACTGCGAAGAAGGTGACAGCAAACGCGCGGCAAAGCAAGGTAACACCCATCATTATAGTAACTCAAATCTTAAGAAACAGTACAACGTAAAAATGTTCAATAGGTTTAACTTTCTCAACGAACAACTGCCTCAACCACGACCCGAACCAAAGAAAATTCCACCAATTTTTGTTGCCACCACAAGCAATCACGCTGAACTTATTTGTGAAATTAAAAATAAAATATCTAATAACTTATGACAGAATTCAAGAGCAACAAAACTAAAATTATACTCCCGTCCACGCAAGAATTCCGTTGTGCTCTAAAACATTTTATTGAAGCTAACAATTTCATACACATAGTAAACCCTCATGTAAAAAATGTTCAATAGTGATAATAAATATGCACCCTTCAATCACAGAAGACGACATATTAGCAGACATGAAATCCCAATTTCAGTCAGTTATTGAAGTAACTAGATTAATGAAAGACAATGTACAAATTCTAGTGTTATCTGTAGAGTTTAGTGGTAAAAACAAAATAGAATCAGTCCTCCAAATCAAAAACGTGTGCAAGTCAACAGTTAAACCAGTAAAAGGAAGGAAAACAAAAGGGCCAATTCAATACTCGAAATTCTTATGTTTCGGTCAGACCCGTAACCACTGTAATTACATTTCGTGCGCATCAAAATAGTACAAATACTAAAGACCATTTCACTGTGCAATGACCCACCGAAAGCAATAATAATCTAAAATGTAAACTCTGTAATAGAACACATAAGGGAGACCTCCGATTTGATGAATGCTCGTACTATGAAAAACTACTAAACAAAAGGATCATACATCCTCTACCAGATCCATCACTTCCATTTAATCTCACAAACTTTCTTTCACTTCCGCAAGCAATAGAAATACCAAATTTCACTTATATAAGCCACAACAACCAAACTTAGCCTCCCTTTCTTAATACTACCACAAACCAAACATTTAATCTATCCAACAACAATCAGACTATGAACAACAATAACTCATTCACTCCAACTTTACAGAATATAACTCACACCATCACTAACGACATATCAAGTATCATATCCTCTATAATTCCAACAATAATACAAAACATACAGAACTCAATAACCTCGTACGTAAGTAACAATTATGGCCAACCCTTAAAAACTTTATCATTCTCAATTGGAACTCAAACAGTAACTCAAAACAACCGAACTAATACATTTCATCCAACAAAGGCAGTCGATATAGCTTGCATAACAGAAACTCACCTCAATAGTTCAATCCGAGGTTTGAAAACTTATAGATCTGACAGAGAAAATGATGATGGAGGAGGAGTCGTAATCTTAATCAAACAAAACTTCCCACACTATCAATTCATCCCACCACGCACCGCTGGCCTCGAAACAGCAGGACTCAAAATGCCATTAAATAACAACACTGATTTCAACATAACAACATACAAGCCTCCCAAAATTAATATAAGCAATAACAATACATCTACATTATTACAATCACCTTCCTCAGCAATCATCATAGGAGACCTCAATGCTAAGCACCGCTCATGGAGATGACTTTGCAGGCACCTTCTTACGTAAATTACAATCTCATGTACCCTTCTTTATTATTTCTCCCCCAGATCATACATACTAACCCTTTGATTCTTCGCAAAATTCAGAGATTCTCGACATAGCACTCACAAATTCCAGTTTCCAATTGAACTCGCTTATGTGTTTACATGTATTAGGTTCCGATCATATCCCAGTCATTATCACTACCCGTCTCGCAGTTTCCCCTCCAACATCTCCCTTTTGGATATCCCTGAAGACACTTAATATAAATTGGAAAACATTCAACAGAAATATCAATTTCTCAATTCCCCTGTTTAAAACATTAAGATCTCCAATGCACATTGACGACGCAATATCAATATTCAATAAGACAATAAATAAAGAAATAAAAAATTACAGAATTTACAAAAATTACAAAAATTCTAAACCCTTATACTAAGTTACGCAAACCACTACCTGCTAAAATAATCCAACTAATTAAATTAAAAAATAAAAGCAGAAGGTTCTGGACCTCATTAAGAATACAATCTATCACAAAAGAATACAATCATTTAAATAACACTTCCAAAAGATTTTGTACACATACGGACAGAACCAATACACAACCCTGTTACAATCTCTAAACGTAAGAAACAATTCTCTACGGAAATTTACAAAAAAATCTGGAAAAAATTCAATTCCACCTGTATCAACAAACACAGGCAAAATACACTGTCCTAGAGCCAATGTGGAAGTCTTAGCAAAACATTTCCAAAATACCTTTACTCCAAATAATTTTCCTTGTCATACAAAGCACCCCGAAATCCTTCAAATAGCCGCTTCCTCCATCTTAACATACCACACAGAATAAAACTACTAATTATTCAAAACAACAGTTAGGATTACACATGAATTAATTTTGGATCTTGTACTCTCGTATCATCAACCGAGCACAGCCAGCATGGTGTGCTATTATAAGGATATAAAATCGTTTAAATTAATTTTTAAATAAAATTAATTAAATATTTTTCTTAAGTGCAAAATCTTTCATTGTTTAATATTTACCTTAAGAAACTAAGGTCCAATTATTATTTCCACAACATCCAGTATTATTACTATGTGTTTTATATACAAGGCAGTGGATAAGAACCGTTCCCGGACGTTGCGTTCCGCGTGGGGGTTCTAGGTAGTACGTGACATTCGGCAGTTCTAGTTTAAAAAAATACATTTTAGTAATTTTTGGAAACTCAAAATACATCGAAAGAGCGTTTATGTCATGAACTTTATACCATTTGGTACCATACAATTCAAGAAAAAATTGGAACCATTTTGAGGTGTCATTCGAGCATTTATGAAAATGTACAAATGGAGCACATTTTTAGAGAAAATTTTAGTTTTTAAGAAACGTCGTGAGAAATCATTTGAAACACTTTTACTCACCATTATAATACTCTCTAAAAACGCCCGTAACGTGCGTATTAACTGTACTAACTTTAGAAATTACATTTTTTGTAATTTTTGAAAAATTAAAGTAGTACATTAAAGTCGTGTTAATGTGACGTTAATTAGTGTACTTCAAAACCAAAATGAAGCCGTTAATGAGAAATATATAGTTTTTAAAACTGACTATTTCATGCAAAATTACCCGAAATTAGTTTACATTTTGGAAAAACTTTTCCAGACCTTATTTAAAGGTACAATTTTCAAAGACAGATTTTTTCGAAATAATAACCTCACTTTTAAAAATTTTAGGACACCTTTTACAATTTTTAAAATTTCAGAGAATTCCAAGAAAATCAAACGACATATTTGTTTCCGCGTACTTTACTCAATAAAAAAAATTCCAAAAATTTGGATCTATTTTTCAGATAAATAGGAAAATTTCCCAGGCACTTCACGCAAGGTGCCCCGAAATTAAATTATCCATTTCGAATTGATGGGGTGGAGACATCATCCTGATTGATTGGAGAATATCTTTGTGAAAATCTTTCTCAAGGTTTACCTCTCAGACTTCTTTTTTAAATTTGTTGCGTCTATAACGACGCTTAAGGAGCACACTGGAGTAATCCTCTGTTAATAAGCGCCCTCTAGGGGCCGCTGTCTAGGAAAGCCACGTCAGTCACGTCTTCGCGCTCGCGTCTCGCACGCGCTCTGCGTCATTTAACCATCGGCCAGAATTGATAAGGAATAAGGATAGGGGTAAGGTTTAGGACGCATCACAGGGGTTGGACTAGCGCCTGTGAAGCACGCAAACTTTTTTTCACATGACGGTCTACGGGGATTCTACGGGAATCGAACCCGTAGTGAAAGGTAAGCGACTTCGCAGCTGAGCCTCGAGAGCACAGACGAACGTCCGGAAAGACGTTTGGCCATAAACCCATTTTACTTTCTCAACTTTTTTCGTATAAAGAGAACGTACTGTAAACGTTCGCGGAAATAAATTAGCAATTTTTCGCCAGAGTAACTTTTTTCCTGGCTCGTATGACGAAGAAATGGAAATTTCTGTTCTGATACTTCGATTTAAATGAATTTACTTCTGATAAATCATAAGCTGTACGACGTCAATCAATCGAAAACTACGTTACGCCTTCAGTTATTGGGATTGGAGCACTCCATTGAATGGCTAGCAGTGTCCTCCCTCTCTCTTCAGCACGTGACCTTAAAAAGACTTCATTTTTTAATCGAAGTATAATAATCACGATACGATCACACTCTTTCATTAGTATCATTAGTAAATATCAGATTAACAAAGGGTATCTCAGCTGTGAGGTAAAACTTATTATTATACTATCACAATCTTTTGTGATTGGAAATATACCTCCAGAACGGATATAAGATATAGACAGCAACATCGATAAGATATATACGAGTCCGATCGCCAAACAGCCTTCAGCAGAGACTTTTTTGATATTGTAAGTGAAATGCTCCAAAAATCAACTCTTGTGTTTGGCTTTCTGATTTCAATGATCAGAGTTAAGGTGGTTCTTCACGAGGAATGTACAGAGGTTAAAAACAGGTTGACGTGTAAAAATAAGACATTAAAACCTCCATTTGGTACAGAGAATGAATCGATCTCTAGTCTTATTATAGTTTCCTGCGAGTTTGGCGAGATGGGTTTGCAAGATGAACTTGGTTGGTTTACAAAACTGAAGACATTGAGCATCAAAGACAGTGATCTCACAAGTGTAAGTAACGAAACTTTTCAAATGTTGAATATGATTACAAGAGTGCAAATAGACAATTGTCGTGTTTCCATTTTACCTTCCGGTTTATTTGAAAACAATAATGATTTGTCATTCATATCATTTCGCAATAACAGAATCAGTGACGTAGGAAAAGATTTTCAATTCGTAAGCCGACTCCAGACACTAGATTTGCATGGGAACAGTTTAACGGAAGTAAACTCTGGTCCGTTCAGCTCCATCCCCGAAGTGGAAGACTTGGACCTCTCGAACAACAGAATCGCGCGTATTGGAGCGGACGCCTTCAACATGAGCGGCGCCTCGGGGCGCAACTCCTCGCTCAACCTGGCGCACAACCGCCTGCCGGCTGTCGCAGGCGACTCCTTCCGCCAGTGCACCACCCTGGAGAGGCTCGACCTGTCGCACAACCAGATCGCGCGGGTGGCGGCGACGGCGTTCCGCGGGCTCAAAGCCCTGCGCCAACTGGACCTGAGCGCCAACCGCCTTCGTGAGCTGGGCGGGGGCGTGTTGGCGCCGCTGACTGCGCTGGCGCAGCTCTCCCTGGACGCCAACGAGCTGGCGCACGTGGACAGGGACGCGTTCGCGTTCTGCGACGCCCTGCAGCACCTGTCGTTGGCGCGCAACCGCCTCGCGACGCTGCCAGAGGGCGCGTTCGACGCCCTGCAGCGGCTGCGCGCGCTGCGCCTGGACAGCAACGCGCTCTCGCGGCTGCCGCCGGACACCTTCTGCCCGCTGCGCGCCCTCGAGCGCCTCTGGCTGCACGGCAACGACATCGAGGGCGCGTGCGCCGGCCTCTTCTGCGGCAGCGCGCCCCTGGTGGAAGTGCACGTGGACCACAGTGTGTGTGCTCACGACCCGCCACTTCTCTTTGCGCACGGCAACGTCCTCTTCTTGCATACCAGATATACTGAGGATGTGGATGTCGTGTCTCACTTTCAGAACAAATATTCTGGCAGTTCATTAGATGTAGTGACGTCACCAAATGTTCAAAGGAATAATCTCTCTACATGCTTCGAAGAGTTCGAGTTTTGTATTTTGAACAGTACTAGCGTGATTCCATCTGCGAACCAAACTGCTGACGTAATATTTCCTAATACAACTGTTAACTCTGTATCTGTATCAAATTCAGAAACTTCCCCATTATCTCAAACAGAGACTGAAACTTCATTATCCATTGTTTTCACGTCTCCTACGTCTTTGGAAACAGAAACTACGGTCAACAATATTACGGATTTCAGATCACGTAGTGCGACATTCCAACATCCAGTCGATATTCCTACATCTGAAATTTAAAAAAATAGTACATTTGTAGTGCCAAAATATGATTAGTAACTTTACAGAAATGTTGCCAAGTAATGCAACTACAAGTTCTCTAGATTTTACTGCAAGGAGTGGGGCAACTGTTAGTTCGAATTCTTCAAATCATACAGTAATGTTATCAAAAACCATTTTGGCAAATGCCAATTCCACTGAAATCCATAATCAGTGTTCGTGTCCTGAAATCGCTAAAAAGTTTATTATTGTAACACCACCGGGCATCTAGACAATGCACGGTTAGCGGCCCGGTTGTAGCTCAGTCGGTGATGGAAGGAATTGTTTATCAGATACAGTGGAAGTACGAAATAAACACTTTGATCACTGGTAGAAAAATTACTTTTATTCCTGGGCAAGAAAAAAAATGCACCAGGGAAGTTACATTTGTAAATTAAATAAAAGAAGAGATTAAATGAAAAGAAAAGAAAAATTAAAGATCAGAATTAACAGTAAAGCTTATAACTAGGAAGAGTACAATATTGTTATAACTAAAATTACAATGGTGAGAAATTGACATTTCAATGTGCCTTGGCGCGGCACCGCGTTAACAAAATGACACAGAGGTGAATACCCTGAGTTATACTGCCTGGGAAAGTTCTTTGTGTGCCCGGACGGGCGCGGCGAAGCTCGAAGGGGCGGTTGCGACCTTCACAGGAATGCAGCAGGGGCCTATGCCCCCCTCGTCGACAGCTGAGCGGCCGTCTGGTGACGTCAGCAAGGAAGCGGCTGCGTCTGGCGGTGTCTGGTAGAACTCGTAGGTGGCCGGGGTTCGCTCTCGATCTCAAGAGCGTAGCAATCAACCATGTGTCCCTCTGATTCTCATGATAATTGTTCTCAAACAAAACTTCGGAAAGTTGAGAAATCCTTCAGAGGCACACTCGCCTCTCTCCGCGACTGATCCCCGCCTCAGAGAAGTCTCTCTGCCCACTCTACTCAGCCCCTTGCTCTAGCCCACACTGAAATTTTATAAGTCCTTCAGAGGCGCACTCGCCTCTGACCGACGAATAGTTCCCCCCCAGAGAAGTTTCTCTGCCTGCTGCAGTCAGCCCAATGTATCAGAGGCACACTCGCCTCTCCCCGCCGAATAGCTTCCCCGCCAGAGAAGTTTCTCTCCCAACTGCTATCAGCCCACTGAAATTTTGTAAATCGAAAACGTAGCAAGTAAACTTTTACCCCCACCCTTTTTCTCATGTGCTCCTGTTCCTTACAATGGTCGCGTCGCTATTGGCCAAAGGTAATGGCGTAGTACACTATATTCGACCAATAGCGACGGGGGAAGCAAAGGAAATTTCCACACTCTGTGCCTCTGTGAGGATACAGTGTTTTTCTTGTTCCTTCTGGAACATAGGCCATGTCTGTGAAAGGGGGCGCTGTCCGGTGAGAGAATTATCGGTCTGGGTTTCCCCGATCATGATAGCAGGCGTTCTAGAGATTTCCCAGATGTGCCTGCGTCCGAGTGCTTTTCGGTTAATCTTTTGACACCGGCCCTCATAAAAATTTCGTAATGGGCCGGGGGCGCACGTGGCTGTCACTAGAAGAGGGGTTGCGCGCGTGACGCCGTCTGTTTATTCTCCCAGTAAAATTTCCTTTGATCTGGTTTATTTTATTTAATTTGTACGAGGAAATCTGTATCGCTACATTATAAAAATGTTATACATGTTTATTCTCTTCTTGATAGTGTCGCTCTCCGCTCATGTTGTTACACTAATAATATGTTGTAAACAAAGAATGAAAAAATATCAAAGTGAAAATGTTAATGAGGAAAATCTTCCACTGAATAATATCAATGTGCAATCTCCACTTTCACAATCCACTCCTGCAACGGACAGCTAATATAGGTTGGGTTTCTGTTCAAAAAGATTTTGATAAGATCACATGGTAAGAAACTCCGTTACAAGATCTACTGCTTCCTAATATTTAATTAGACATTTATTATTTACGGTAGTAGGGTATTGCAACCCGTGCCAGAATTGATGTTCATTACGATTTCAAAAAAATTCCTAAAACTGTGTATATTTATACAATGCCTGCCACATCACTTTTTTTCTCGTATTTTTTCTGCATTTCGCTTAACAACACAATTCATCGATACTAGCAAGTCTTTAATAATTTAAGTTAAATTAAGTAGCTTGTGATTATAAGTTAACCACAATGCAAGTAATTCATAGTAAAAACTTTTTTTTAAATTTTTCTAATCTGTAGAGTTATTTGTTTGTCAAATACTGTGTATGAGCTATGGGAGAGAAATGCAATTTATTCATTTGGGAATAATACTCTCAACTTTATACTATATTAAATCGAATTATGTATAAAGGTAGCAACGATGTATTTGTTAAATATTGATAACAATAAAACTTCGCTCTTTTGCAATGAAAACTAATTTGCTTTTTTTAAACTTGAAGGGAGTCTCAAGATGAATTATAGACAGACATATGTAAGCTCCTTTATGTTATTTTATGAGCCACGTCGTTTTTGTTTTCAACAGTTTCGAGGATTGATTGTCCCCTTCATCAGGCTAAAATATAACAATACAATTTTCAAAATACTATGACACAATTGCAAGGAACATGCGAACCAATACAAACAATTGGTTAATTAATTAGTAAATAAAATACAATTAAATTACATATTAAGGGCACTTGACCAGCACTTACCAAAAACCAAATAGGAGCTCATACTGTGGGGAAATATGCTACCTCATGCACTGGCGAGTGAGTGTGTAACTCAGTGAAAAGAAGTGGAGTGAACGAAAGAAACTTCGAAGATTCCTACTACCATGGATGTTCGGGGGTGAGTAGGGGAATAGGGGAGAGGGGGAAGGAGAAGAATGAGGAGAGAAGGAAGAGAGGAGAGTACCCTGAAAGTAAAGAAACTCGCTATTTAAACTAACAGAAAAAAAACTAAGTTTCAGTGCGAAGTCTTACATCTATATAATAGGGAATCGTACATTTTTGTGAACATATTGCTCTCAATGACAGTATTGAGCGAGTTATTGAGTTTTTATTTCTGAAGTTTCTGATACAAGACGCGGATACATACGTATTTCGACATCGAGAATTCTTGGCTTTAGGGAATCGAAAGAATGATTAAGTTCAGTTTGATGTTTAGACACTGAATTTTGCCTACAATTGGGTTCATTGAGATTCCTCTGGTGTTTTTTCATCCGCACTGAAAGCTTCCTGCTCGTCTGTCCCAAATACATCATTGGACACTCGTTATATTTAATACCGCAAGCCAAATTAAGTCTATAGAGGATATAAGAAGAGATACAAACTTCTTAACATTCTTGATCAGCAATGTCTTAGCTATAACGGAGCATCCATGTTTCTTGTTTAAAATTCGGTCAAGTTTGTTACTGATTGCCGGTAAAAAAGATATATCTACAGGTTGAGTATTTCATCCTTAAATTTACTGAGATTTGATACTTGCAATTTCAAAAACCTAGTTCTATTGATACATTGACTGATAAACCTTTCTAGGGTGATCATTCCTAGTTAGTATTGCATAAACAATTTGTAAATTTGTTTCATAATACCTAGCATCAGATAATTTAATTGCACGGTCAATAAGATAGTAGAATATACCAATTTTTGTTTTGTTTTTTTCACAGATGTATGGGTAAAAAGTTTAGAACCTGGGCGGCATACTCTTCAACCTTCTTCAACTTTCGTCAACCTTCATACTTCTTCAACCAATTAGTCCGAGACGAATCTTTGTTTCTTATAACAGTTTCATAAAAAATATATAAATGTCTTGTTCTTTTTCCATGGTAAATTCCAAATTTAGATGAATTGGTTAAAGCCCAAATAAATCGTTGAATTTCTCGTCGTTTATTATAATGAACGTGTCGTCTACATATCGGTGGAAAACCTACTTCATATCTCTGTAGGACATTTGTTTCAACTTTGCGCACAACAATCTTTGAAAATAGGCAACTAAGAACTCCTCCTATCAAAGTGTCATATTTTTGTACATAAATTTTGTTATTGAATTTAAAAAATATATTGAGCAAAATAAACTTTACAGCAATAATAATTTCATCATTGGAAATACAACATTTATGAAGGTTATTATTTATGAAGGTTATTATTCATGTTGTTAGTGTGTTGTGCTGTCATGGTTGCTATTGAAGTAAGATGACAATGAAGTTTGTATATTACTGAATATTTCTGGGATGATTGAATTGATTATGATTACGATATGAATTGTAATGGAATTTATCAGGGAGTGTATGAATTATTTATTATTATTTCTGTTTTTATTATAGTTTGTGTTGTTTGGTGATGAGTGGTTTTGGTTGGGTTGATAAAGAGGATTCGAGTTGGAGGTTGTAGTTGGGACAAAAGTAAAATTAGGAATGCTGTTCGTGGGTGGGGGATATGGAAAATTGTGAGAAGGTAAGCGAAATGAGGTGTTATTGTTGGGTCTCTCTCTGGGATTGGTTGGTAGTGATGTTTTGGTTTGTGGTTCTCCATTATGATCTCCGTTAGGGGATGAGGTTCAGTTAGTTTTTTGTAGAACGGGCATTCGTCAGAGCGGACGAATGACGATGTGACCTGTTGCTGTTCTTACAAACAGGGGTGAGCGTTTTATTTGCAATTAACCGAATAATGATCTTTTGGGCAGTAGATACAGGCTAAGGTGTGGTTACAATTATTTCGGGTATGACCAAAGTCCAAACACCTTAGGCATTGAATGGGTCCTTTTGTTCCACGTCTTTTTTCAGCTTTTAAGTAGCAAATTTACGTTGTTTGTAATAGAATGTCAGTTGCCCGTTAAACTCGGCAGCTACCACTGGGATAGGAATGTTGTCTTTGTGCAGTCTGGTAACACTGATTAGCGAAGGACACTTTTCTTTGATATCCTCGAAGATTTCTTGTATTGATAAAGATTGTTTAACATTTTTAAAAACTATGAATATTTTTTTATTTGCGGGGTCTTTATAGGTGTGAACATTTCTTTTAGTATTTAATAATTATTTAATTACTTTTCTGAAGTCGGTTATTGTTTTGAACATTAGCTTTATTCGGTTATTTATTATAGTGGAGGTGAATTGATTAGAAATATTGTTTTTGATTTCTCTATTAAACTCTGATAAGTTTGTTATGTTATTCACGTAAATTGGTGGAATCTTGACATTTTCAACTTGGCTTGGGGTGATGTTTATATAATTAAATCTGGAATCATGGTCTATTATATTTTCTGAGGGCGCTTATCTATTACCCACTGGCACTGAATATACACTTTTAGCACTGTTGATTGTTTTTTTAGGGAGATTTTCATTTTCATCTGAGTCACTAAGTATTATCTTTCCGCTATACAGTGTCCCATTTAACATGACAACTTGAAATAACTTAAAAATACGCGATGTACGAAAAATTGAGCCGAGACTAAATCTTAACAGTTTTGAAGGGGGAATCATTCTATGCTCAAATCAGCACTCCCTGCCCCAAGCGGGTGGGGCAAAGGGCAACATTGAAATCTTAAATAGGAACCCCCATTTTTGTTTCAAATTCGGATTCTACGGACAAAAATACATAAGTTTTGTCTGAAACGTTTTTTCTGATTTGTGATAGGTGGTGCTGTAATCGCAAAACTTTGATTTCCGAAGATTTCCGACTGTAATTTGAGTGCTTTTTAGCGTGGTCGATTACTTCTGAGTGGTTAATAAAAATTAGTATTTTCTACGGAAGTTAATAAACTACTTTTAGCGTAACCCAGGAGCAACGACGTGGACGTAGTAATTTTCTGTTCCCTTCGGGGTGCTTGTTTTCAGTGAGTCCACTTGCCTCTCACTATTGGGGTGCTTGTTTTCGGTGAGTCCTACAAATGAACGAACACATCGCATAAGCATATCTGGTGTAATCGCGGCACAAGCGTCCCTTATTCGTTGCATCATGTTTTCACGAGTAGTAAGTGTTTCTTTATAAACGACATCTTTTAGGTAACCCCACAAAAAGAAATCTAGTGATGTAAGGTCTGGCCAGTGCACTGGTCCTTCTCTACCGATCCAACGATTATTGTAATCCCGATCCAACACCTCGCATGCTACTAATGAGTAATGTGCTGGGCAACCATCATGTTGAAACCACATGTTTTGCCGCACTTCCAAACTTACGTCTTCGAGCATTCTCGGTAGTTCTTTATCACGAAGGTTTCGGTACTTGTCACCATTTAGATTACCGCCAATAAAGTATGGTCCGATAAGTTTATCGCCAATTATTCCACACCAAACGATAACCGACCAAGGTCGCTGACGATTTACTTGACGAATCCAGTGTGAGCTTTCTACACTCCAAAAATGCATGTTGTGGCGGTTAACTTCACCGTGGTTTGTAAATGTCGATTCATCAGAGAATAGTACTGAGTAAAAAAGTTCGGATTCGTTTGTATTGTATTCTCTGAACTGCCCATTGACAAAACTGTAGTCAGCTCGTTGACATTCATAGAGAAACATGTGCCAAGTCTTTGGGTATTTTTCTATTTTGTTTATTTACAACATTTTTTTATTTTGTATGCCTGTATTATTAGTTAGTGACTAAAATTGTTATATTAAATAACATTATATAGGATATTGTATTTAAATGTTAAAACTGTCTTCTCCAAAAATGTTATGTGTTATAAGAATGGAATTACAGTTACGATAAATAAAGTCGGATATTGCTTTGTGTTATGAAATAACCCACCTTCCATTTTTTTTAAAAATCATAAACATTTAAATAATAATTACCATTTAAAACCGTAATTATCGAGAAATCATTTTCCTCCCCTTCCGGACAATCATTGGAACACCACGCCCAACGCCGCGTCCGGCACTGGCTTTGCTCCTAGGCTCGGTTCCGAGCGGGAGAGCATATTTGTTTGACGTCACAGAGAATTGACTTGGCAAGCCCTGTCGTGGATTATATATTATGTTCTTGTAGTATTCGCGTAGTCTGTTTTTGTTAAAATATTTAATTTAATGTACTTTTTAAGTGTATTTATGTGCTGTTCTTGAGCAGAAGTCGTGCTTCTAGTATGTATTTCGAAAACATTTCTTGTGTTTTGTTTCGGCGACATTTTTCATACATAAAACACTACATACAACACTATTTTCATATAAAGTTCAAAATTATTTATTTTTATAAAACACACCTTAAGCAACCTACCTCACCTCTCCCGTCCTAACTCCCCTCTACCCTACATCCATTTCCCAGGCGTGCCTGCACCTGACATATCCAACCTGTGCCCCACAAGTCTTCCAAAAATCAATGAACCCAAAGAACGTCCCTGCCACGCGAAACGAGACCCAATTGTCTCATAAAAATCTGTTGTAAGCATCGTTTTCGAGCTGTGGCCGTGAGTAAGGTGAGTTACACTAATGTTTTCACTTTCTCGACTACGTACGTATTCCGGGTGGCCCACCTAAGATGTTCCCTTCAATTTTCTCCTGAACCGTTCCAGATACTGAGATGCGGTTTTCACTAAAACTACTATATGTAAGAGGCATATTTGGTCATGCATAAAATCATTCTGTTGTATTTTTTATTGCAGAGATATTGACCCAACTTCGATTTTTTAAATGGAACCGTATAGATTTTGTTTAGCTCATCATAACAAGCGTGAAGAGACGAGTTGATAAATATGCATATCACCATATGTTACATAACAAACGTCACTTCGGTGGCATCTCCAGTTTTCCCACTTTACTCGGTCGACACAACGGAAGGGAATCGCCTCGCCGCATATCACCTGGAATTTTTGGTTCAGATTACGTAAAACAGCAGTCGGCGTGAATCTGTAAAACTCTTGATTTCTCGAAAATTTTGTTATGTAACATATGGTGATATGCATATTTATGAACTCGTCTCTTCACGCTTTTTATGATGAGCTAAAAAAATCTATAGGGTTCCATTTAAAAAACGAAGTGGGTCAATATCTCTGCAATAAAAAATACAACAGAATGATTTTATGCATGACCAAATATGCATCTTACATATAGTAGTTTAAGTGAAAACGGCACCTCAGTATCTGCAACGGTTCACGGGAAAATTGAAGGGAACATCTTAAGTGGGCCACACGGTATACTGAGTAATATAAGCGACACAGAGATGCTTAAAAACCCGTAATGTGTATTCACGTTTTGGGTTCCCCTGATATAAAAAAACTGTAAAAAGAACCCAAAAAACTTTTTTTACGTCTGTCCGCCTTTTTGTCAGGCTCACAATCCGGCCGTTCGTTAGTCAGTCCGTCTGTCCGGCCGTTTGTCTGACCGTCTGTCCGACCGTCTGTCCGTCCGTCCGTCAGCCTGTGTGGCCGGCCGGCCGTCCATCCATCCTTCAGTCTGTCCGTCCATGATTCACTTGTCCGACCATCTGTCTGGCCTTATGTCTGTATGTCTGTTCGCTAGTCTCTCCGTCAGTCTGTCCATCAATCTGCTCGTCAGTCTGTCCATCAGTTTGTCCCTCCGTCAGTCTGTCCATACGGCAGCCTGTCCGTCCGGCAGCCTGTCCGCCCGGCAGTCTGTCCGTCCGGCAGCCTGTTCGTCCGGCCGTCTGTCTGTCCGGCAGGCTGTCCGTCTAGTAAGCTGTCCATCTGGTAGGCTGACTGTCCGTGAGAGTGTCCGTTCATCAGACTGTCCGTCTGTAATTCTGTTCGTCCATCAGTCCGTCCGTCTGTCTGTCCGTTCGTCTGTCAGTCCGTCATTCTGTGTCCGTCTACTGTAAATTGGTGCACTAAATAGCAATACATTTGAAGCTATTTACAGAATAAGAGTAATTCTGAAAAATAACAGTAATTGTAAAAAAGGGATCGAGGCAATTCCTTTTCAAGTGCTGATTTTAATTTGCTAGTTTTTAAGTCAATAGTAAATTTGTTAGCTGAGGAATACTTTTACTCTCTCGCCTTTCCACGTACTTATGTAATAAAGCGGGGGTAGTCTTGTGGCAGAAATCGACACACATTTTTGACACAAAAGCTCTTATTGACAGGCCCCGGAAAAAAGTTGCCGTCTCTCCTACTTTCTGTTTGTTCGTCTGTCAGTGATCAACGCTTATCTGACCAACTTCAGAGGCTCTGCATGTTTGAAAAGGGTATTTTAACTTTCATGGGTACTTTTCATGAAGCCTCATCAACATGATCTAAATTTTCTAAAAATTAGTAACTCCAATTGCTTTGTTTAAGCTAAGTCGTCCGATAGCGTAAAGAACGTTTAGAAATGATGCGGATCGAAGTTTCTTTGAGCTCTCTGAAGTTTTAATAATTACAAAAACTTTTTAATAATGACAGTCAGTATGTGCCGCTGTAGCTAAAATTATGTACATTTGTTTTACGCTTCTTTTGATTTTCTCCTTTTTGTATTAAGGAAGACTATAGTCTCCAGGTTCGGCATTTCGCGGCGTGCGACAGTATTCTCCTCCTTATCTCGTGGCCTCGACAGCCCTGGAACCAAAGAGCAGCTCGGTGCTTTTCTCAAAGCACCTGCCTGGACAGCCCTGACCCAGATAATGCACGACGTTTGCTTGAAAATTTAATGAGCATTTACTTCACATCGAATAAATGATTATGCTTGAATACATGGAACTGATCAATAGTTTCTCAAAATACGCTGTTAGTATTTCATTGTAGGTCAAATTGATCAACAATATTCGCCATAGTCTTGTGATATTTGACATGGAACACCAGTCTGTGTGAGGAAGGTTACAAAGCTCTTTACTCTAAGTATTAATTTAAGGATGAACAACCACATAATAACTAAGTATTAATTTAAGAATGAACAACAATGTCAAACCACATAATAACTGCGCATGTTGCTTGATAGATGCATATGCTTGTTTTGGAAGGAGTCTTGCTTCATTAACAGGTCTTTTGAAAGCAAATATTGTACACAGAGAAACACCTTATGCAGATATTGTGGCAATGTAACTACGGTGTTTTTTGGTCGCCGTGGTTTTTTGGTGTTTTTTTGTCAATTCAGATATGCGATGAGTTTAACTGTTAAATTTGTTTAACTAAGTTTTTCACGATAACATTATTCCTTAACTCAAACGTGAGTAGGGCCATAAATTGGTTAGAAGTAACAATACTTGTGAAAGATTGATATGCCTCTCATTTCATAAGATTGTGGAACATAGATATTTATTTAAATTCAACAAATTTGAATTGTGATTAACTTATACGTTAGAGCAGCAATATTAATAGGTGTTTGTTTTTTTGTTGTTGGAAAAGAATATTCCCATTATTTAGTACTTGTATATTTGATTCTTCTTTCTACCATCTACAGTGGTGACCCGGAGGTATAAGATTCGCAAGCATACAGATGGAGTACACTGTGGCTGCGAAACAATTCATGCTATCAATATAGAAGTTTCTTCAATCTATAATATTTACTCAATTTCCAGTAGCGATATTAACTCCTAAAGATATTCTATGTTATCCATAAGGTTTTTATCAATCACAGACGATTTATTTTACCCTAGTAACATTGTAGTCAGGGCCGGCGATTGCCGTGAAGTTCGAGTGAATAGTTGGTCCAGGTGTTGATTCCCTCCTCCCCTCCACCTCCCACCCAAAATGTATATGAAGGGAAAAATATAAAACATTCTTTTTTTCAAATTGTCATATTTTCTTTAAAATTGTCATCAAATTTTAATCTCATTCAATTGTCATCACACATATTTTACGTAACTTCAGCAGCGATTATTTTTGCAATGCAAAAACAGCGCTAGGCTTTGCATTTCCTTATATAAACCCATTTAACATTTTTTTCAAATTGATTTTATCAGTTATGTCGCCATAAACGTGTCAAATCGAAATACTGTTGAACCATACTAATTTTGGAACATAGTTGATCGCGTATACGTTTTGAGTCGAAATACTGAGAAACTTTGTTCATTTCTGTAATTTGAAATTTATGGAATATTTCCCTCATCACAAATTCTGAGTGGGTATTTTACCCATTTGAAATGTTTCGGGTGGATATAGCTACCCACTATACCCAAATTATCCGCCGGGTCTGATTGTAGTTACGATTGGTTACAAACTTAATGAATGTTTATTATTATTATTGCTTTTATTATTATTAATATTACTATTACTTTTATTATTATTGTCATAATTATTATCGTCATTGCCCTTATACAGTGAAGTGATGTGAAGTGTAGTGTAGTGGGGGGAAGGGAGTGTAGTGTAGTGAAGGGAAGTGCAGTGTAGTGTAGTGTAGTGTAGGGAAGTGAAGTGTTATGTAAACTAGAAGTGAATTTAGAGTTAGCTAGAAATAAATTGGAATTATTATATCGACCCCCTAATTCTAATAGTAAACCCAATTGTAAATGTTGAAAATGTTTAGTAATTATAAATTTAATTGTTATCATGTTTGCCACCGAGCATTAGCTCAAAGCGAACTTTAATAAATCTATCTATCTATCTATCTATCTAATGTTTTGACTCTTATCAAAATATAAATGCGTGATCATTCCCACAAAACGGCTGCTTCCAATCAGATGCAAGTAACTACTGAATCTTCATTGAAAAAATCAGATTTATTCTGATAGTGTCTTTTATATTATCGAAATATAGTACAGATCTTATTTCATGGCACAACTAAGATAGAATGTACCCTTTGGCGTCGATAAAAAGATAAAATAAGAAATTCCAAAATCATATTCAGGATTACGACACAAATATTAGTGTCAATCTTCGTTGTCAATTTATTACATGCGGTCAGCAACCGAATACATGTTTTCATTTGAATTATCTTATTATTATTATTATTATTATTATTATTATTATTATTATTATTATTATTACTGTTATTGCTATTACTATTATTAACGAATGATGATAAAGGGTGAAAGGACTAGGATGATGGTAGGAGGTGTTAGGAGGGAGTGTTCGTGGGATTTTGGAACCATCCCAGCAGACGCCTTGTGACCGAGGGAAACCATGAACACTCGGTCAGGATGGCCGGCCCGAGGATCGAAGGCGGACCTCCCGATTGCGACTCCAGCGCGCTACGCACTAAGCCATTTAGCTCGGATGAATTGCCTTATAAAGAAAACGTTTAATGTTTAAATAATTGAATTTAAGTACTGAACTTGATAATTATTCGAAAGATTTATATGTAGTTATTGAAACACAATTTATGTGTAATTTTGTTCTCGTGAGACTGGTTCACTTAAAATTTTTTTAATATATTGTTTTCAGAACTGACAAAATATCAATATAAACGGTAGCGAACATCTGAATAACAAGCGAAGTACATAATAATTTAGTTTGCTGATGACTATATTTACAAAATTTGTTTTATTAAGATAAATATATACAAAACATGCACCAAAACCAGGAGCCACAAACAAATAAAAATAAAATAAAAATGTCATTAATGTTTTATTTCAGGCTATCAAACAAAATATCACAGAATAGTTCGTCGATGATATGGATACTTAAAATTTTATAGAAAAAACTTAAGTGCAAAAATGAGATTCTTGCTTCTTGAAAAGTTTCAAATGAATCATGAACGTATAACTTTGCGAATCAAGTTGACTGAGAGCTTCTAAATATGTTGTGTTTCTCACAATGGTAGCAAACATCTAGTTGCATTTTATGAGAGAACTTCTAACAAATTTTATATTTCAAATACAAAGCACACACGACACATTCTTTTATCATTTTGCAAGACCTAATTATATTTTCCAACCACCAGAACAAGGGATTTTAAATATTGATGGATCAATTTTGGTCAGTATGTACATAAAGTGATTTACAAAACAATATGAAAAAAACATTTAAAATATTACAAAATGAAGAAAAATAATTTTGTCACAAATAACATTATACAAACATACTGGTAGTATCCTTAATAAGTTGACACATCGTAGGACATACTTTATAGTTATCGGAATGATCCAAAAGCAATTAATTTGCGCAATATCTGCTCGGAAATCTGAGTAAGAAATTTTAAACAACAGTTTCGTACAACGAATTCGAAGCAGTATTTTGAGAGGAACGTCGAGAACGAGGTGCAAGATAAACTGACCCTCGATCAGATGTGTGATCAGAATACCGTGAAAGAGCAAGCATTGTATCATCTCGGTGAATACTGTTTACATTAGCCGAATGTCGAATTCCAATGGATTCTTCAACCATAGAAGCATCTCCTAGCAAGTTCCTTCTTTGAGCATCGGCTACCCACAGTCTACCTCTCAGAGACAAAGGCTTTTGAATGTACGTAACAGAAAACACATCCGTTTCTAACTTATGTTTTAATTTATAATATCTTATAACTATAAAAATAAGAGCAAGGAGTGTCGGCACAAATAAGGAAATGGAAATGTACAAAAGTATTCTAATTGCGTTTCCATCATTTTCCGGACACAAATAGTGAGTGTTGTTTTCGGTGTTGTTTATTTTAGATTTAACTTCATCTGTAACTGTTTCTGGTTTTTTTGTAGAGCTAACAAGAGTACTATAGATTGCGTCACTCATTGTAGTTAAGTCTAAAGGTCTTGTAGTTACATTACTTGTCAATATGTCTGTAAAGTTATTATCATGTTCTGGTATTACAGATGTAATATTTTTTGAAATTTCAGATGTGGGACTTTCGTGCGTTTGTTTGGATGTCGCTGTACTTTCAAACGATCCAAAATCAGTAATATTACTGTCCGTAGTTTCCGTTTCCAAAGAACTAGGAGACGTGAAAACAATGGACAATGAAGTTTCAGTCTCTGTTTGAGATAATGGGGAAGTTTCTGAATTTGATACAGATACAGAGTTAACAGTTGTATTAGGAAATATTACGTCAGCAGTTTGGTTCGCAGATGGAATCACGCTAGTACTGTTCAAAATACAAAACTCGAACTCTTCGAAGCATGTAGAGAGATTATTCCTTTGAACATTTGGTGACGTCACTACATCTAATGAACTGCCAGAATATTTGTTCTGAAAGTGAGACACGACATCCACATCCTCAGTATATCTGGTATGCAAGAAGAGAACGTTCACGTGCGCAAAGAGAAGTGGCGGGTCGTGAGCACACACACTGTGGTCCACGTGCACTTCCACCAGGGGCGCGCTGCCGCAGAAGAGGCCGGCGCACGCGCCCTCGATGTCGTTGCCGTGCAGCCAGAGGCGCTCGAGGGCGCGCAGCGGGCAGAAGGTGTCCGGCGGCAGCCGCGAGAGCGCGTTGCTGTCCAGGCGCAGCGCGCGCAGCCGCTGCAGGGCGTCGAACGCGCCCTCTGGCAGCGTCGCGAGGCGGTTGCGCGCCAACGACAGGTGCTGCAGGGCGTCGCAGAACGCGAACGCGTCCCTGTCCACGTGCGCCAGCTCGTTGGCGTCCAGGGAGAGCTGCGCCAGCGCAGTCAGCGGCGCCAACACGCCCCCGCCCAGCTCACGAAGGCGGTTGGCGCTCAGGTCCAGTTGGCGCAGGGCTTTGAGCCCGCGGAACGCCGTCGCCGCCACCCGCGCGATCTGGTTGTGCGACAGGTCGAGCCTCTCCAGGGTGGTGCATTGGCGGAAGGAGTCGCCTGCGACAGCCGGCAGGCGGTTGTGCGCCAGGTTGAGCGAGGAGTTGCGCCCCGAGGCGCCGCTCATGTTGAAGGCGTCCGCTCCAATACGCGCGATTCTGTTGTTCGAGAGGTCCAAGTCTTCCACTTCGGGGATGGAGCTGAACGGACCAGAGTTTACTTCCGTTAAACTGTTCCCATGCAAATCTAGTGTCTGGAGTCGGCTTGGGAATTGAAAATCTTTTCCTACGTCACTGATTCTGTTATTGCGAAATGATATGAATGACAAATCATTATTGTTTTCAAATAAACCGGAAGGTAAAATGGAAACACGACAATTGTCTATTTGCACTCTTGTAATCATATTCAACATTTGAAAAGTTTCGTTACTTACACTTGTGAGATCACTGTCTTTGATGCTCAATGTCTTCAGTTTTGTAAACCAACGAAGTTCATCTTGCAAACCCATCTCGCCCAACTCGCAGGAAACTATAATAAGACTAGAGATCGATTCACTCTGGGTAGCAAATGGAAGTTTTAGTGTCTTATTTTTACACGTCAAGCTGTTCCTTATCTCTGTACATTCCTCACGTAGCACTGTTTTAACACTGAATATAGAAATAGAAAAAACAAACGCGAGTGCTGTTTTTCGAAGCATTGCAACGAAGTAGAACACGCGTGCGCTGGCGCTGAAGGTTTATCGGTGACTGGACGCACATGTATCTTATCTACATCACTGTCTTCCTTGTGACGTTACATGAAAGATTCTGATCGTATCAAATTTTAT
Organism: Gryllus longicercus; assembly: GCA_038098605.1. Classification (NCBI taxonomy): domain Eukaryota; kingdom Metazoa; phylum Arthropoda; class Insecta; order Orthoptera; family Gryllidae; genus Gryllus; species Gryllus longicercus. Next base: position 330,663 of record JAZDUA010000895.1, read on the forward strand.
TTCACCATTCAAGGTTAGAATAGGGGAACGAAGACAAGAAGAAGAGAATTTGGAGTAATACCGTAAAGTTCAAATATTTTATAATAATATATATTTACGGGACTTCTATAAAGATTATAGTCATGATTTGATGCCCTGAATATCTAACAGTAGTTGAGTATCGGTTTCTGTGCACAAAATTTTGTTGAGAGAATTTTTGTTACTACTTTGCTGTCTCGCCCGATCTTAGAATTAATTCCCCGTTTTCCAGCTCGTTGGATTAATGTTTATTATTATGTGTGTGACATGTGCATTTTATTAATTGTTTATTAATTATTAGTTTTATTAATTGTTATTACGTTTTGTAATATTTTCGTTGCTCTGTGTCTGAGATCATTATGTAATACCGTATCTGTTACCTAGTGTTCATTCAGGTACATGTAGCGTCTTTAAGCTCTCACGAAACTAATACAATGTAACATAATGGTGTCTTACCCCGGCAGTATGCACGTGGTAGCAGCGCGAGTATCAAATGGAGGATTTAGTGTCTTATTTTTACACGTCAATCTGTTTTTAACCTCTGTACATTCCTCACCCAGAACTGCCTTAACACTGGTCATTGAAATCAGAAAGCCAAACACAAGAGTTGTTCTTTGGAGCATTTCTCTTAAAATGACATAAAAGACTCGTGAGCTCGCGCTGAAGGCTTTTTGGCAATCGAACTCGCATATATCTTATCGATGTCGCTGTCTATATATATATATATATATATATATATATATATATATATATATATATATTATGTTCTCGCTGGTCGATACAACCGTTGCCACTCCAAAGAATGTACGAGGGAATTTGCATTTCAAGAGTTGTGCTGCCTTCCCTCAATGATTTTAACCCTCCACTCACTCTCTCCCATTGTCTCTATCCCATCTCTCTCTCTGTCTCTCTCTCTTAATCGTTCTGGAGGTATATTTCCAATCATGATAGATTGTGATCTTATCTTAATAAGTATTACTCACAGCTGAGATACCCTTTGTTGATCTGATATGTACTAATGATACTAATGAAAGAGTGTGATCCTATCATCATTATTATACTTCGATTAAAAAACAAAGTTCTTTCAAGATCACGAGCTGAAGAGAGAGGGAGGACACTGCTAGCCATTCAATGGAGTGCTCCAATACCAAAAATTGAAGGCGTAACGTAGTTTTCGATTGATTGACGTCGTACAGCTTATGATTTATCAGAAGTAAATTCATTTAAATCGAAGTATCAGAACAGAAATTTCCATTTCTTCGTCATACGAGCCAGGAAATAAGTTACTCTGGCGAAAAATTGCTAATTTATTTCCGCGAACGTTTACAGTACGTTCTCTTTATACGAAAAAAGTTGAGAAAGTAAAATGGGTTTATGGCCAAACGTCTTTCCGGACGTTCGTCTGTGCTCTCGAGGCTCAGCTGCGAAGTCGCTTACCTTTCACTACGGGTTCGATTCCCGTAGAATCCCCGTAGACCGTCATGTGAAAAAAAGTTTGCGTGCTTCACAGGCGCTAGTCCAACCCCTGTGATGCGTCCTAAACCTTACCCCTATCCTTATTCCTTATCAATTCTGGCCGATGGTTAAATGACGCAGAGCGCGTGCGAGACGCGAGCGCGAAGACGTGACTGACGTGGCTTTCCTAGACAGCGGCCCTTAGAGGGCGCTTATTAACGGAGGATTACTCCAGTGTGCTCTTTAAGCGTCGATATAGACGCAACAAATTCAAAAAAGAAGTCTGAGGGATAAACCTTGAGAAAGATTTTCACAAAGATATTCTCCAATCAATCAGGATGATGTCTCCGCCCCTTCAATTTGAAATGGATAATTTAATTTCGGGGCACCTTGTGTGAAGTGCCTGGGAAATTTTCATATTTTACTGAAAAATAGTTTCAAATTTTTGGAATTTTTTTGATTGAGTAAAGTACGCGTGAAAAAATATGTCGTTTGATTTTCTTTGAATTCTCTGAAATTTTAAAAATTGTAAAAGTTATAAAATATTTTGGGTATCCTAAAAAATTTAAAAGAGAGGTTATTATTTCGAAAAAAATCTGTCTTTGAAAATTATATCTTTAAATAAGATCTGGAAAAGTTTTTCCAAAATGTAAACTAATTTCGGGTAATTTTGCATGAAATAGTCAGTTTTAAAAACTAGATTTTTTTTCATAAATGGCTCCATTTTTGTTTTGAAATACACTAATTAACGTTACATCAACACGATTTTAATGTACTACTTTATTTTTTCAAAAATTACAAAAAATGTAATTTCTTATACATTTCTAAAGTTACATAGTACAGTTAATACGCACGTTACGGGCGTTTTTAGAGATTATTTTATTGGTGAGTAAATTTGTTTCAAATGATTTCTCATGAAGTTTTTTAAAAACTGTAAAATTTTCTCTAAAAATGTGCTCCATTTGTACATTTTCATAAATGCTCGAATGACACCTCAAAATGGTTCCAATTTTTTCTTGAATTGTATGGTACCAAATGGTATAAAGTTCATGACATAAACGCTCTTTCGATGTATTTTGAGTTTCCAAAAATTACTAAAATGTATTTTTTTAAACTAGAACTGCCGAATGTCACGTACTACCTAGAACCCCCACGCGGAACGCAACGTCCGGGAACGGTTCTTATCCACTGCCTTGTATATAAAACACATAGTAATAATACTGGATGTTGTGGAAATAATAATTGGACCTTAGTTTCTTAAGGTAAATATTAAACAATGAAAGATTTTGCACTTAAGAAAAATATTTAATTAATTTTATTTAAAAATTAATTTAAACGATTTTATATCCTTATAATAGCACACCATGCTGGCTGTGCTCGGTTGATGATACGAGAGTACAAGATCCAAAATTAATTCATGTGTAATCTTAACTGTTGTTTTGAATAATTAGTAGTGATATTTCATTGTTACAACAAACAAAACAAAAATTGGTGATCACACTTGTAAATTTTTTACAAATTGTTTTCTTACATGCTATAAAGATACTTTGGCTTTCCCCTTCATTGCAGTTTTAACGCATTTGACGTAGTTTAGCACTGATTAGAAAATAATCTGGAATTCGTATGGGAAGAACATTTTGCCTTCTTTGCGAGTAATCACAACAAATTTCTTTCTCAAGTTGCAACAGTTAATCACGGGGAAATAATTTCTATCTGGTAACCATTCTAAAATTTACCCAGAAATTTATGCCTGCCAAGTCCGATTTTTTGTAAATTGTGTGGTCAGGCGCGGCATGAACTGAAAATGATCTGGCCATTTGTTACACTACGTCTACGCCGTACTTTGTCTCATTAAAAATAGTCGCAAAATCATTCTTTCTCTTTTCGTCACTGCAGACTTGTATATCATGACGCTGCAACAAAGCTCAAAATCTGTACACTCTTTGCAGGTTTTGCTTTATATATTATTAGACTGATGTCTCCGTTCTTCAAAACTTCCGTGTTGTAAAGTGTCTCCTTTGAATTATTTACAAACGTTGGCACTTCCCTTCTGATTCTGTTTACTGTTCTGACGTTACTGGTTGACTTTTCTTTCAGCCGCTTAGCACGTGATGACGACGTAAGAAAGGTGTTGCATGTGACATTCCTGCCTTTCTTCATGCAAGGATAAAAAAGGTTCTTAACTTTACACCTTCGAATATTGCAAGAAGATAAAATTTCCAATGCACAATATTGAAGTTGGAGATTTTTATCTTATATTAGTGGTCCCGGCAATGTTTCTCTATTGCAATGTATTACACTTCTGCAAATATTTCAATAGACGAAAGACTTTCTCGCGAGTGTGTTTCCGTCTTTCCGTGTCTTTCCGTCGCTCTCTCCGTCTCTGTGTGTCTCTGTCTCTCTGTGCCTCTGTCTCTATCTCTCTGTGTGTCTCTGTCTCTCTGTGCCTCTGTCTCTATCTCTCTGTGCCTGTGTCTCTGTGTGCCTCTGTTTCTCTGTGCCTCTGTCTCTATCTCTCTGTGCCTGTGTCTCTCTGTGCCTTTGTCTCTCTGTGCCTCTGTCTCTATCTCTCTGTGCCTGTGTCTCTCTGTGCCTCTGTCTCTATCTCTCTGTGCCTCTGTCTCTATCTCTCTGAGCCTCTGTCTCTATCTCTCTGTGCCTCTGTCTCTATCTCTCTGTGCCTCTGTCTCTATCTCTCTGTGCCTGTGTCTCTCTGTGCCTCTGTCTCTCTGTGCCTCTGTCTCTCTGTGCCTCTGTCTCTCTGTGCCTCTGTCTCTCTGTGCCTCTATCTCTCTGTGCCTCTGTCTCTCTGTGCCTCTGCCTTTCTGTGCCACTGTCTCTTGTGCCTCTGTCTCTCTGTGTCTTTGTCTCTCTGTGCCACTGTCTCTCTGTGCCTCTGTCTCTCAGTGCCTCTGTCTCCATCTCTCTGTGCCTGTGTCTCTCTGTGCCTCTGTCTCTCTGTGCCTCTGTCTCTATCTCTCTGTGCCTGTGTCTCTCTGTGCCTCTGTCTCTCTGTGCCTCTGTCTCTCTGTGCCTCTGTCTCTCTGTGCCTCTTTCTCTCTGTTCCTCTGTCTCTCTGTGCCTCTGTCTCTCTGTGCCTCTGTCTCTCTGTGCCTCTGTCTCTCTGTGCCTCTGTCTCTCTGTGACTCTGCCTCTCTGTGACTCTGTCTCTCTGTGCCTCTGTCTCTCTGTGCCTCTGTCTCTATCTCTCTGTGCCTGTGTCTCTCTGTGCCTCTGTCTCTCTGTGCCTCTGTCTCTCTGTGCCTCTGTCTCTCTGTGCCTCTGTCTCTCTGTGCCTCTGTCTCTCTGTACCTCTGTCTCTCTGTGCCTCTGTCTCTCTATGCCTCTGTCTCTCTGTGCCTCTGTCTCTCTGTGCCTCTGTCTCTCTGTGCCTCTATCTCTCTGTGCCTCTGTCTCTCTGTGGCACTGTCTCCCTGTGCCTCTGTCTCTCTGTGTCACTGTCTCTCTGTGCCTCTGTCTCTCAGTTCCTCTGTCTCTATCTCTCTGTGCCTGTGTCTCTCTGTGCCTGTGTCTCTCTGTGCCTCTGTCTCTATCTCTCTGTGCCTGTGTCTCTCTGTGCCTCTGTCTCTCTGTGCCTCTGTCTCTATCTCTCTGTGCCTGTGTCTCTCTGTGCCTCTGTCTCTCTGTGTCTCTGTCTCTCTGTGCCTCTGTCTCTCTGTGCCTCTGTCTCTTTATGCCTCTGTCTCTCTGTGCCTCTGTCTCTCTGTGCCTCTGTCTCTCTGTCTCTCTGTGCCTCTGTCTCTCTGTGCCTCTGTCTGTCTGTGCCTCTGTCTCTCTGTGCCTCTGTCTCTTTGTGACTCTGCCTCTCTGTGACTCTGCCTCTCTGTGACTCTGTCTCTCCGTGTCTGTCTGTCTGTCTCTCTCTCTCTCACTTTCTCTGACTCTCTGTTATTGTTTGTTTCCCGCTCAGCGTCTCTGTTTTCCCCTGCGCCCTGATCAGGGCCCTTGAGTCTACATATTTGTAAGATCATCAAAGCGCGTCTATGTGCGCAGGCATATGCACATTTCCATCGTACTATGACTGTATTCTTCCCGGAAGTACAAGAAATAAGTTTACAAAGTTTTATCGTAATCGGATAAACGATACGGCAATGTATTAAGCACGAACCAAAAACAAATATTTTTTATATATTAGATAAAATTTGTTCCAAAATATCAGGTCTTTACAAAAGTCATGTATAATTTTTTGGAAAACGAGTAATTTTCGGTTAATTTCTGTAGTAAAGCAAACGCATATTATATTTAAAACATTTTCTCAAACGCTTAAAAGTGTGGCGTCGGCCTAATTGTAGTTAAATTCTCTGAATTTTTGAAAGTTGCAAATTTAGAAATAATGCGAGAAATTAGGCGCTATTGTAGTACCACAAGTTTTGTTTTGGCCACATTCCTCCTCCATATAACACTATATTTTCTACCAAGGTATTGATTTATTTCATTATTTCTTGTCGGATAATGCTCTTTAATATCACAGTCGGCAGATCTTTCGTCATTTTTCCTCCGTTATTATTCTGGAGTTAATATCTTCATTACGTATGCCAATGATACTTACCACTGAGCTATGCAATTTAAAGTTGTTATAGGATTGACCTGTTTCACATCTATTGTTATGTCCACTGAAGTTCATCAAATGCATAGGCATTGGGCAGTTTATCAGAATGAATACCCAACCTCCATCTCTTGTGTTTCTTTCTAAGTTTTCTTAGCATCTATTCACTGTCCTCTCCATCTTGAGCATGGACGAATATTGGAGGTTGTGTCTTTCAATTTCAATTCCGATGCCCGAACACTTTTTGTACCACGTCTGCAGAGCTTGTTGAAGGTAAATATTAAACAATATTTGAGATAGTTCACATCTTTCCTTCTCAAATTTTGACTAATTATATAATTACGTTTTTCAATTTTAATTTTTGCTTCAGTGTTCCTATATGGTTTATTCACTATCATGATCCACTTTTTTTATATTTACTCATCTCCTTGCCACCCGTAGTTTACTTCGCGGAGCAATATCATATTCTTTTACCAGGTCAATAAAATTTCAGATAAAGATCCACGTACTTACTATTGATTTTGTCAATAATTATTCTTAAACAGGGCATGTTATTTAGGTATGATCGTCTCAATGTAAAACCCTTTTGCTCCTCACTCAAATCAGATATTTATTATTTTTTTATTACTAAAAATTTTAGAGGAGAATCTTGCTACAGATTTTCCTAAACTTCTGTTACTGAATATGTCCATCCTTTAACAGATATACGTCCAACGTTACATTCTATTGTTATAAGCGTCCCAAAGCGAATTGGCCCTATGATGCCTGTTTTTTCGAATCTTGCCTTCATCTCTGTTGGTCACACGTGTATTTTCTTTTAGAGTTCACAAGGAGAAATTTTCTATTTTTCCATTTCCCATTTTTCCTCGGATACTCATGCATTCGAAACCATCATCATTGTTTCATCTGTCGTTTTCCTAGCTTACCATTTCAACTGAGATTCTGCCATTTTCTCTCCCTTTTTCGATCACATGACTTCGTCGTTCTCCCTGTCCTCGGGCAGCGGAGTGGTGAAGTGACAGGACCTTATTGCCTTTCTGACCTCTAAGGCTCGCCCTCGCCCCTGCCCATCTCGGTCGCCCCTGCTAACCCTCACTCGTCGCCGCCGGCATCCGACTACCCCCGCCTGCCCTCGCTCAATCCACCCCCCCCGCCCCCACCCCTCCCGATATCCGCCGGTCATTACTCGCCGCCTCCGGCCCACATACCGCGCGTTCTTACGTACACTCCACGCCGCGACTACGACTTCTCGCGAAAATTGCTTTCCTTTCCGCGGAGCCTAAAATTACTTTGTGCTTAGCTTTTTTCCTCGCCCGCCCCGGCCGGCCGCTCCCCCGCGCGCCCTCTGGCGCCCGCTCTCGGGAGCCTTTGTTTTATTTCGCGAGCTCGCGTGCGACTGCGCCCCCGCCGCGCCGCGCCGCGCCGCCTTTTGTTTTCTTTGCGCCGCGCGCAGCCCCCGGCCACGCGAGAGGACGCCTCCGCCTCCGGGCTGACCTGCGCGCAGATGGGCCTGCCCCAGGCCAAGCAGGATGCTCTGCGAAGGAGATGCGATGGAGCTTCTGCGCACTCGATGTGCAACTTCAGGGCGCGTCTTGTGTGGTTCATAGTGGAATGCTCGACGGGTCTATATCATTCCGTCAATCATTTTCAAATGACATTAATGTGTACAGGTTCATCAACAGATTCCAGTACATCATTCAGAACATTAGTACTGTTGTAGTTGTGAATTTTTTTTAGGCCTGGAGGGGGCGGTGATCCTCTCCCGCTGGACGGTGAGATCCGGCGCTGACCTACACGTTCACGGGAGTATTTATCTTTCTCAGCAGGGCGTACCTGCAATTGAGGCGATTTAATATAATGAGAAAATACGGTGTGGACCCTTTTATGTGAATCAAATATTTGGTGCCAATTAAAATACGTGAAGAGAACAAGTTAAGAACATTAAGACAAGAGGGTTTGTTAAAAGGATTATCACCAGCTATATTCTTTCTAAAACGTTATGTAAATATCCATTTTCCAGATGAACTACTCAATCTATCTAAGCAAATTATGTGTTGCTTGAAAGTTGGAAGTCCCCGATGACTGTACATGTAATTTACTTGTATATATATGCTATATAAATATAGAGATTTTAAATGTCCGCATCAAGCACAATCTGGCGGAGGCATTAGTAAACAGTTCTGGAGGTACCACGGAAGTCGCAGCGCATATTTTGTGCGCCGTGTTACATTATGAAGGTCAGCGCAGTTTGAAGTGGCATCGTTTTTCAAAGTGAGTTTCTTTACACCTCTGCATGTAATTTTGAAGTTAACATGACAGGATAAGCCGGGCAGAAGCGGAGGATACAGTGATAATGTACAATATATAATAAAAAATGTTTAAAAATTTTAAAATTAGACACATTTTTACATTTATTGGAATTGGATCAAATATTCGACTTCGAGATTTCGGTGGTAAAATGCGTTTTCAGGATCCCAGAAACGGCGAAGAGGGTTTTTATCAGTGACGACTCGTGGTTATTGTAACATATTTGTGAAATATAATAATTGTAGAACATTCGCTATTCGTAATTATTCTTGTCATTGATAAGCGTATCACGTACGATTTGTCCGCGCGTGTACAGCGGATGTGGTGGTTTACTTCGATTTGTTACTTAGATTCAGAATGCCGCAGCATAGACGCAGAAAAACCAATGACTGTGATCGGAGGGCTCTGAGGTAGTGCGGGTAATGTTTCAATGATATTAGCCAACCAATCAGAGCGGAGATGGACTGCCGCCTCCTTATCGCTCTTGCAGCAAACACAGCCACCAAGACTGATGCGACAAGGTAACACACGAATCTCTCCACAGATAACAGCAATCAAAACACTTCATTTCGAACAGCACATATGTTTGACGTGCAAGATAGTAACACCGGAAGTTCATGACGAACGTTTTACTAATCTTAAAAGAATGCATGTTTTGCGCAAAACTAGTGCATTAGTAGGACAGTGTCATCTAACACGCGAGTATTGTTTCTGGACGCATCTACTTCCTAGGTCATGAGCTACGTAGTGAAGTGGATGTTGTATTCCGCGAGGTGGCGGTGGTTCTGCCCCACTAGATCCGGCACCGACCTCTTCGCGCGGGGTTTTCGGGGGCACCGCGTCAGCCGGAACAGTTCTCCGCTCCCGACCCATCTTCCGTCATTAATAGTGTAGAATGTGTGTGTGTGTGTGTGTGTGTGTGTGTGTGTGTGCAAGTGCGCATTCACGTGCATGTGTATGTGCGCGCGCGCGCGTGTCTGTGTAAGGAGAGAGGAGAAGACAAGGCTGATGAAGGATCATTTTCACATGACCCATTTTCCTCTGGTTAGAGTAAGGCGTTCGCCTGGAATTGATTGCATAGACCACGAAAAACCATTGAGGAGAGCAGCCAGTTGCTAAATAGCAGTTGACCCAGATATGTAACTAGTGTTCAAAAGTCATTGTAAGTACTCCAACCCTAGTACTACCGGGTGAACGTTACTCCAGTGGCATCGGGGTTCACACTAAGCGACTGCAACCGGCAAATGTATACCAGTATATTGTGTGACTGTGCATGTAATTAATGAGGTATTAATAATATTAGATCATTTGATGAAAGTAAAAATACATGTAAATTGTTGTATAACCAAACAGTTTTGTGTACATTATTTGTTATTTTAATGTTTAGTTATATTCATTTAAGAAAACTCATATAATAGTTATGACAAGTTCCTTACTAAAATATTTTTAAAAAAACTAAAGACGCAAAAACTGAGACGAATTTGCAATAGTTATACAAACATTAGAAGAAATTCAGTAGAAACAATCATTTAGTAGAAAAAAGTGATATATTTTGAATGAAAATTTGTTGCGTTCCGCAAGAAATCGAGCAATATTTATATCAAATACCAATGTATATTTTAATTTAATATAACATTGCAAAATGATAATTTTGTAGGCGAAGCTTTCGTGGCGTTTAGTGTAGCCTGGTTCAAAAGCAGGTCCTCTCCAATTGCATATATTTCACAATATCAACAAGAAACTTTTGATACGAACACTAAGAAATTGTACCAAAATATTTGGAATATGTAGATATTGCTCTCTTTGGTAAATAAATGGATTTAAAATTATTTGACTGATTAAAGTTATGTCTATGATTTTTAATGGTGCTTTTCCGTTTGTTCGTTTTTTGGTAAAAAAATAATTCACATCAAATGAAACAAATGCACTTTTATCAAATACTATGTAGAGAGTACAGGACATTTTGAGCCTTTCTCTTACTATTAATGGGAGACAACTGTTAATTAGCAAACCTAATGACGTAACATGTAAAATCGGCGACTAATTCAAATTTCAATACATACACAACTTCTGAATCATTCTGCGAAACGTAAGTAAACTAAAAATCATTCAAACGTATACACTTCCTACATGATTCCACAATATTTATGACAGGTCAGGCTACCAGGTTTGCTAGCTTCAAGTGTCTTCCGTTAAATCGCCGAGTGTCCTGGATTGTCTCTACAGTGTTTGCTTTCTTCAAGGAAATATCAATAACAAATATTAAATTGTTATGAATTATTTGTTTAATAATTTGTACTACAACACGCGTGTTTTCGTCGCTGCTGGGGGTGTTTCACCGTAAGCAGACACTACAATATGATAGTCCCATTCTTCATTTTTACTTTCTCGCCTTTACTTCGTAAGACCAAAAACTAATTGTGCGTCGGAAATCGGAGAATTTTCAACATGAAAAAGCTCTTATTGCCGGTCCCTGGTAACGAAAAAGCAGATAAATCTAGTAAATTGCGTACTCTAACACTTGTGTAATCAGAGTCCAAGTTTTGTGGATCCTTGAAACTGAAAAATCAATTGATGGCAAAACGTCAGTCTGACAGTATGTCGTTCAGTCTGCCTGTCGTCAACGCTAGGGCCTAAATCGTTAAGAGGGTTTTCTCCAAAATTGATATTCCTCGATCGATTTAAAGGAATTACAAGCCCAAGTGAGTTTGAAATGGATATTCAAGTTTCGAAGGGATTTTACATGATGCCTGAACAACATTTTCAAAATTTTCTTTAAAAAATGGCCTGATTTTTTGATTAAATGTTGTCCTTGTACGGCGTAGGGAACGCTCAAGATAATGGAGCAGTTTTTATTTTCGTTGAAATCCTTAATCTTTTCAAAATTTGTTAAAGTTCATTTTTTCGGCGTAATCCTACAATTACAATGTTGAAGATAGAGATGTTGCTTACAGACAGATCAAAAGTAAGTAGTTTTGCTTAATTTTGCGTGAAATATAGGCAATTTTTTTTAATGTTCCAATGTTTTCTTTAAATTTTCTCCTTGTGTGTATGAAAGGCCGGTATAGAACGTGGTGCCAGTTCCAAGTCTATTTTCGAAAATTGCCAAAAGTAAACTTTGCAAAAGTATAATATTGAAGATAGAGGTTATTGTTTTAAAATCTGTTATAAAGCTAGCTCTTTAAAAACGTCATGTACATTTTTAAAAAACGAGTGGTTTTTTCAAAATACTTGTTTGACGTTAATGCCAATTATAAAAATAATAATTACTCAAAATCTGTTATTTCTTAATTTTTTTCTCTACTGATCAAACAAGAGACGTTTAAAAAAATTGTGGAGGTCTCATTTTCGTGAAAATACCTAAAATCGTGGTATTTTTGAAAATCGCAATTTTGGAAATAATGCAAGCATGTTGTAGCACCACTAGGAGGATATCTATATCTTACCACCAGAAAACTGGGATGGTCTTGCAGTCGATGCTTCGGCAAAAATGTCGCAAATATTGATGGAACATTCGGGAATCTGCCGAGGATCCGGGCGGCAAAGTAATTGCATATTGATACGAAATGTGTTTTTCGTAGTATCAATTGGTGCTTCGGCGCTTTCTGCTTAGGTGACGAATGCAATAACAAACTACAATTTACCTAAGTACTTAGATCTCCCTTACCAATTTCCAATGCACAAAGAAATTGAAAGAAAATATGCCACTTCAGCCTTGTGAGGGGTGTCTATGGATTTGCTAATTACCTAAGAAGTTGGTAAAAACCCAAGAACATCTGTATTACTTATTTCCGATGCGGCTAGGAATTACAAGAAATCTAGGCTACCTCCGAAGATTTGAGATGTCTATGGTTTCATTAGATATCCAGGAATTCCGAAAAAGCCCGAACACAATAAAACAATTTCGGTTTTCATTGGAAAATGAAAATGTTTGATTATTCCGTCTGTTCTTATATTGCGCGTAGCTGCATAATTCTCATTGTCAGAGTGTCACAGCTTAGTACGTAGCTTTCGTCATGCGAAAGTGATGCTTTAAGGGAGAGTCCACGCTTGAAAATATTCGTTATTAACTTGATGCGTTTTGAAACAGCGACGTTTTTGATATTCTTAGTATGTAAAGAACCGTGCTATTGAATAAATACAATACTTGCTGCAGGCTTCCTGAAGACTTATTTCGTGAAAATATTTAATTTATTATACTGTTATGCGAGAGTATTTTATTTGTAATTCTTGAACAGCGTCAGTGCTACATTTTTATTGGTTTCTATGGCTTTGTGCAGAAGCCTTTTTGCTGCTGTAGGCCACTAGTTCTGTACTACTCTTTAGTGATGCATTAAGGACCCAAAACGACTCTGGGGAAATGATCACTTGTACCTGAAATCAGCGCTTCATTCAATTAAAATTATGTATAGTACGTTTTTGGCATGAAATGTCAGACATTTTGAAAATGGTGATATTTAATCCTTAACTTTATAATTAAAATTATTTATTTTATATTTTTATCCACCTTCAATGTTTTGTCAATACTAGAACATTGATTTTTGTCTTATTTGAGCGAAGCATGCTACTGCTTTGGAAGAGAAGAAATATCATATCCTAAAATCTATTCTAGAAGATTTAATCTATTCGTAGTTCCGCAACATGTCTTAACATCAGATTCTGCTCTGTGGTCGACACTTTTAATGGAAAAATTGCGTCATTTAAATGTAAATTCGATAGTAATTTCAAACCTAAAATAGTCTGTAATTTAATTAAAAGTATCGAACCTCATATTACTGGAGTAAAGTTTATATTAACGAACTTTAATTTTCTTTTATGAGTGGAAATTGGCTACATTGCATTAAAGTAAAACAGTTGAAAGTCTATATGCACCAGGGTAATATTGAAGGTGAGAAAGGATGTTGAAATTAAAATTCTAACTTGATGAGATATTTCCAGTTTAATTTTTATTTATTTATTTATTTATTTATTTATTTATTTATTTATTTATTTATTTACTTATTTATTTATTTATTTATTTATTTATTTATTTATTTATTTATTTATTTATTTATTTATTTATTTATTTATTTATTTATTTATTTATTTATTTATTTATTTATTTATTTATTTATTTATTTATTTATTTATTTATTTATTTATTTATTTATTTATTTATTTATTTATTTATTTATTTACTTATTTATTTATTTATTTATTTATTTATAATTTAGTAAGTTAATTGCTCAGTTAATTTTATTTTTTCGAATACATATTTTATGTGATTCGTTTTAGTGTTTCAAATAAATACTTGTTATTAGTTTCAGAACATCTAGGGCTCTATACAAAAATACCGCAAGAGTTGAAAAACATCTTACTGTCTATCGAACATTTTAATGAAATTTAAAAACGTCAATACAGAATTGCAAAACGTTTTCCACCTTTCTCATATATGACATGTAATCAATAAGAAAATATCTGTCAAGAACAAAGGAGTATACGTGCTGGTAAAAATAGGGGTGCATTTATTCGAAAGAATTTGGCGTGAACAATTTTTAAACTGGCGCGCATCGCGATATTTACATCCTTCAAATTACGAGCGCAGCTTTGCGTGAACGAGCAGCGCTCGCTGAAGTGCGCTTCATCCGGCGAGTTTCCGCGGGTCGGCTGCGCGGAGGAATCCGCGATTCGGTTGCCACCGCGCGCGTGTTCTACGCTATTCTTGCGCGACGGGCAGCGGGCGACGCGGCGCTGCGCGGCGTTTCTTTGCCCGGGATTTCCGGCGGGGGTCTGACCCGCGATCCGAGGGGGGGCGAGGGGGCGGGGCGGGGGCGGTCGGGCGGTAGCGCACCGCGCGCGCCCCCGCGCAGCCCCCGGCGCCACCGCATCGATTGGCGCCGGCGCAGGCGCGCGCTCCTCGCCCTGCGCCCCGCCCCGCCCCGCCAGTGCCCCGCCCGCGGCGCGTATGGATTTTCTGCGCGCGGGGCGGGAGCGGCGGTGGCGGTGGCGGCGGCGGCGCCCGGCGGATAGCCCACAGTAGCGCGGTGTGCCGGGCACGGAGCAGGTGGCGGCGAACCTCCCGACCCCGACGACAGCTGCCAGCCCGCGCCCTCTCAGTGCTGCCCCACGCGCGCCCGCGCCCACGCCCGCGCCCGCGCCCACGCCCACGCCCCTCGCCAGCCAGCCCTCCGGCGCCGTCGCCCGCAGCGGCCAGCGCCCGCGGTGAGTAGTGCCTCCCGCAGCGGGAGGGGGCGCGCCGGCCATGGACGCGTGCGCCCGCGTGCCTGCGCTCAGCTGCGCCCGCCCGGCGCCTGCTTCCCTCTGCGGTCCTCGCTCCAAGTGAATCCGCTGCGGCGTGTTCGCGGATCATTGATCATTTTCTACCAGATTCGCGGAGGGAGCCGAGTGGTGTTGATATAAGCATCGCTAAGTGGCTTTTTCTAAAACGACCTATTTTATTGACCCGGATTTATTTTTGTTTATTTCTGAGAGCCGTTCAATTTGTGCGATCAAGAAATACTGATTGATAAGATACTTTGACAGAGAATTCTGATGTTCCGAGCTGATGTTCCGAGATTCTGAGTTGTTCACATGACCAAATTATTACGAGGTCGGATACTATGAACGACTGAACCGATGACTCTTTTAAACATGCCGTGCACGTCTGTATCATTTCATAAAAAAGCAAACCTGTGGCAGATAAAACGTCCATGTTACGAAAAAGTTAATGGAAGCGCTGTCACAAAAATAAAAACAAATGCATCTTCCGGGTGAGCATTTTCGGCGCATGTCTTACTCGCTTTGTTCCCTCTAATTCACGAATAAAGTGATAAGAGTCGTTCTTTGACCCAGGAACCTGGGAAGCGCGGCCGTCCGCGCGCGGGTCGCGGAGATAAGATTGCGAGTAGGTGCACGTGCCAGGGCGCGGCGGGGGCGCGGCGGGGGCGCGGCGGGGGCGCGGCGGGGGCGCGGCGGGGGCGAGGCGGGGCGGCGCGAGCGAGGCAGGTGCCTGGCGGCCGCGCCGTGCTCGCCTGCCGTTCGCAGCATGCGCCGCCGCCTCCGCCTCCGGCCCCGGAGCACGGCCCCGGCCCCGGCCCCGGCCCCGGCCAGGTCCCCGCCACGCGAGCGCGCCCCCGCCAGCCGCGGCCGAGCGCTGGTCAGGGTCCGCCTCGCGCGCCCGCTCCAGGGACAACAGACCACTCGTCGACCCAGAGGCGTTTAGCATCAACTTTTATTATGCACCCTTTTAAAAAACATTATTTAAAACTAAACAATAATATTTGAATAATATTTTTTAAATAATTTTAAAAAAATCATTTTAACAGTCTAAATTATTTAAAGAACAAATGCCAAAATTAATATTTAATATTTTGTATATTTACATGGATGTATGTGTTCAATCTCTTTAAGGTATTAAGAAAAGTATTTTTACAGAAGATCTAAATTGTTTACAGAAAAAATACCATAATTAGTATTTAATATTTTATATATTTACATTAACGTTTGTGCTAAGTCTAGTTAATATTTTAAATATGAATTTTATCATAAATAAAGTACTCATTATGGCGAAATGGAAAAAAAGTTTATTCGTCTTGTGACATGCGATTGAGTCGTTTATTCATGATAAACCTTTCAGAAAGCGACATTCAATCGTCTAATTTTGTTGGATTTTTATGATATTCAATACCTAGGAAGATTGTTACAACATATTATTTTGGAAACATATTAAAAGTTTGATATTATTTTAGTTAAAAATACATTTAAAATATTTTCCAGTGAATGTTCATGTTTCTGATGTTCTGAATGTTCATGAATTTCTTTGTCAGCTTCAAATAATGCAAAAATTCAAACATTAAGTTAAATTACTATTAATTTAAAGATGATACCGACCGTCTAGCATATTATATCCTTCATATAGTTTTACAAACCCACCGCCAAAATGAAAAAAAGTCACATTTTTATTATCTTATTTCACTTTATTTCTTTATTTTCTGATAATATGTAATTAGCAGATTAAAAAACTAAGATTATTAAAAAAATGATTGAAATTTCCATTAATTAAATTTATTAATTATAAATTGTGAATAAACAGTTGAATAAAATACTTTTTTCCTTTTTTTGACACTTTTAAGATGACATATGTTCAAACAAGAATTATTCTGTTTCAATCTATTGTGAAACTAATACATTGCAAATGGTACATATTACAGTTGATGAATAATACATTGTTACAAGTTTTGGGGTCCCCTGATACCAAAAATTTGTTTTTTTTTTCTTCAAAACGTCCGTCAGTCCGTCCGTCTGCCCTCTGTCCGTCCGTCCGTTTGGTGTCTATCAATAATACTAGCGCCTAAACCATGCGTAGTATTTTTTTCCAAATTGATGAAATCCCCGTCCATCTGGCTAGAGTTAAAACTTTGAGATTTTGAAAAACGTTCTTCAAAATTTTGAGGTACTTTACATGAGACCCTCCGGACGTTTTCAAAATTTTCGCAAAAACTGCTGCAATTTTTTCCTTTAAGTTTCTTGTCAAAATAGAGTAACATACTTATAAACATGGCATAGGTTCGACTTTCACTGTTAACTCTGATTTTTCGAAATTTTCAAAAATATGATTTTTTTCGGTGTCTTTCTACAACTACCAAAACAAATATAGATATTTTTTTTCCTTCAAATAAAATTTGTTCTCCATAGTGAGTAATTTCATTTAGGTCTTGTACATTTTTTGGAAATTGTAGTAGTGTTTGCGCAATATTGCGCGCAAAATGTGCAGTTTTAATAAAATCACAAAAACAAGATGTTCTCAAAAACGGCTCGAATTTTTCTTTAAACTATAGTAGGGATAGTGCTAAATGTACTTTATAAGATGACATAAACGATATATTGCTCATTTTTTTGTTTTTTGAAAAATTACACAAATGTAAACTTTTTGAAAGATCTCTCATGCCGTTGATGTGTACATTTCCAGCAATTTGTAAACACTATTGTGTTTGTGAGTTAATGTGGTTAAAATGACGTCTAATAAAGTTTTTTGAAAACTCAAAAATTTTCTGTGAAAAAGAGCTTCAATTTTCGAATTTACAGTAGCGTCTAAAACCAATGTTTTAAAAAGGCTTCAAATTTTTCGAAGACATTTGCCATTTAGGACGAGATTTTACTGTTCTTTAATAATCTAAAAATAATATTTTGTCACTCTACAATTAGGAAACCGACAAATTAAGAAAATATGAAAAAAGTGTACTTTGAGCGACGATAGATGGCAGCAGGCAAGAATATGTGGCAAGTTCGAATAGCTAATCGAGACCACAGGAAATAGAAAACTAATACGGGAAAGTCTGTGCCATTCTGTAGCGCCACTAATTTTTAAGTATGTATCAACGTATATTAGAATAGCAATTTTCAACGTACAACAATGAAATGCATTATTATAAATACTTATAAAATTATCTTACGGAACCATTAGTACTTTAGAAAGTAAAACTACGAGAAGAAATCAAATATGTTTTTATAAAGCTAAGTGACAACCATATTTATTTTCCATAAAATGGAATATAATTGCGCGTTCTCATAAAATTATTCCTGAAAATTTTAGTTTGCACAATAAAAAATATAATTAAAATTTATCGTTTTTCTTTTGTATGGGCATATTCCACGATGGTATGATTGTTACTCGTATTTCTTGGTACTGGGTAGCAGAATGGCAAGCTAATACCAAAACGATAATGCTAATATATAATGGGAAATGATCAATGCTCCGAAAGCCGTGAACGTGGAAGTACATTTCGCAAACGTGTAGTGTATGTTCCCCGGAACAATCTTTTGTGAATGGTAAAGAATATCGGCGCCAGGTGAAAAAAATAACAACAAAATATGAAGATACTGGCCATTTTTTTGTTTATTTTTAATTTAAATTAATAATATGAATCAATGCAAACGAAGTTCATTAGAAATATGCTTCTTGAAAGTATGCACTAAACTGTTGGTAAACAAGTGGTATTTATTCATAATGAACCCGTTTTTTGTTCAAGTTGTAGTTTTAAAATTTTATTTCTATTTGCGTTTTGTAGCAATTAATCGTATAAATTAGTTATATAGAAAGGCATTTTGAAATTAGTATTTGAAATATATTTGACGACGACGTAGTTAAAAATAATTAGATCATAGTTTCTATTGTTGTAATTCCAATATAACTGACTATTGCCACCACAACGTAAGATACGCAAATGAAATAGCAACTATTAGCATTTTACTATTCAGTGACAATCGTAAGAAATATTAATCTATTTTTTCATTCTAAACTGTTTTTTGGGGGGGAGTATCCAATCGGTGTAGGTCAGATGTCAACATTTTTTTCTTTCAAATTGCTAACGTTTCGGCTTTATTGAAGTGGTATTTCTGGGCTGGAAAAAATAATTTTCAATTACTTGGCGGCCAATATTATAGATCACATATTTTGTTGAATTTAACAGTTTTATACTGGTGAAAGTGGCTCAGAGCAACAACCGACGGTAAGAGGATTGTTGTCACTAGCTTCGTAGCGGGGCCGAGTTCAGCCGCTGTCTGGAGGTAGGTGATCAGTAGTTCTCCGTGGTGTCTCCGGACAACACTAGGCGAACGCCCAAGCAGTACCCTACAAAACAGTCCTCGGTCCGCGCGCGATCCTTTCTTCCTTCTCCTATCCTCACCCCTTACGTTCCCACAATTACCTTCACGTACATTCCACTACCGCACTTGTTGGGAGAGTAGAACGTGTCCGGTGTTGGGGGTGCTCCGCTGGTGAGGGATACCTGGTTACGGTTAGGGAAGATCCCGGCGGTCTGTGCCGGATCTCGCCAGCAAGCCAGCTAAGATGACCGCCCTCCTGCGATAGGCACAAGGACTACATTACGGGACTAATGCCCTTAGTCGTTGACGTGCGGTAGTCAACCAATAAATTAACATTTTTGCGAACATAAAATTATCTAATTAAATGGAATCAAGCGTCGTTTTAACATTGGCGCTCTGCGTAACTATATTTAAGAAATTTTTATTTGTACGTTCGACGGAGATGTTATATTGTTTATTCCGAGCAGTCAGTTTTGAGATTTCATAGTTTTGTTTTGAATTTGTAAGGACACGATAGACTCCCCAATCTATTTTACAATACTCTTTCAATCAATACGCTCTTCTTAATTTAAACAAATTGAGAATGGTCATTTCTGTACATTTAACCTCCTCTGTTATAATCCGAGACAACGCAATCATTATTATCAATCTAATGTTAGTAGGTATTGTCAAGGGAGCCACCCGAAAATCATTTTAATAAGTATCCTCAAAGAAATGCCAGGGCTGGATAAAATCTGCGATAATAAGCGACCGCAAATCGCATTAGAATTAAATATCGTTGAAATAATGCCCAGGTCTCTCTTTTGACTGATGTGGTACGTGCACTGATAAGGAGACGTTCAGTTGCACTGATTCACAGTTCATTGCACTGGGAGCCGTGTTATCGAAGCGTACGGGTATTACTTGAAACGTGCACAACGTATTGAAACTGCTAAACAGCAAGTAACTTTAAGGTTTTAGGCTCGTCTGTTAAGCATTTGCACTGAAAGAGAAATGAGTTACGCTCTAACCCATCCTACCCAATATTTGGGAGTTGCGTCTTGCAAAATAATTAAATTTAGGGTTCTCAATCTTTTATGTGATGTTTTCAGCGATATGGCGCTTTCTTGCAATAATTCTGTGTCCTCCAACAACTTACGCAAATTTTGGAATCATTTTAAATCTTCCGCTGTTTATCAATATTCAGAAGTGTGGTTGTACAAGTATGAATTTACAAAAAATTCTTAAAAATTGTGCCAGATGTATTTTCATGTTATTGGTCGCCCTCAAGAAAAACTCCCATTAGGAATACAATATACATTCTCTCACTAATCTCCCTGGTAGGTTTTTTCCTCTCCTGTCTTTCAAAAAGTTTTGATTCCCGAGACGCCCATTATGCACAGACACACTACATAAAGTTCCTGATTTTTCACACTTCTTTTGACTCCGGGACTAGGAAATTTCCGTTTCGTCGTTAGCATATTGCTTAGATGCTTTTATATTGTATTTAGAAGGCCATTTATTACAAATAAACAGTATAAAAATAACAAAATAAACAATATAGAATGAGTGGCTACGCCAAAGGACTTTAAACCATCAAAAAACTTTCTTCCTATAATATTCTAGCCTTTCGACTTTCACTGTTAACTTTGAATCTGATATTTATTCCAGATCTAACAAACGTAACTAATTAACCATTTTTTAAAGCTGTGAATGTCATCTGTTTTCGCTTTCCTACATAAAACAGCGCCACAACAAATGGTCCGCAGCCTTATCTCTCCGCTTACTTCACGCGCGCGTACACACACACAGACACACTCACACACTCATACATACGCGTGCGCAAAAAGCACACAAACATACACGCGTACACTCACTTCCTCTACAATGAACCTATTTTATTTATTTATGTTTTGTAAGCCACTGCTATCGGGATAAATTCGTTTTAGTGTACCTTTTCTTTAGTAGCTAACCGGTCTGTGCTCAGGTCTCCTCACTATTGATCTGATTTTTCGCGTCACTAATTGTCCTTTCCCTATTATCCGGAACATTTTCTAGCAAGTTTTCTAATATTTTCCTAATTATTCGGCAATAGTAACGTTTTTAGGTCAACAGTAATAGTTCCCCACCCATTCTCCCCCTCATGTTTCGGTAGCACAGCAATTTACGAGGACGAAAATCCATAGTTGTTTTCGCCGCCAATCAAACAGATACCACGACCATTCGGGTCTTTCAATCTACGTTGCGTCTACTCTCGACCTTAAGATCCGCGCTACCTCCTCTTGAGCCCCTTCCAAATGTGTGAATAACTTTCACAACTGCCTTCAAAACTTGTGTTAATTTGCTCCAAAAGTGAGCAACTTTCCGTCGCCGCTATTATGAATCTTCTGTAAATCCCAAAGTCTTTCTGGAAATTACAATTGTACCTCGCGAGTTTCCCTTTCCCTAACTACGCGTATGTCCGCTGATACGTCTAGCATTCCAACAAGTTCGAGTCAGGATTTTACTTTTCAATTTCTGCAGAGTTGTCTGATTTTCAGGATTTGCTTTCAAAAGCACCAACTCATAAGCGTGCCCGCTTATTCTCCAGTAAATGTACTTCATAGCTTCATAGGTTTAATTTTATAATCTTTCAAAATTCTCACACTATAGGCCTCTCTTTCGACATTTGCCTCGAATCTTGAGTCTCCAAGAATTAATATTAATAATCTCTTTTGATGCTCTCAAGTCGACCTATTCTGTCGACTCTTCAAATTTTCGCCCCGATTCATAGCCGGAAGAACTAGCGATTTAAAATCTGTTTCGCAAACATTTATGAGCAAATGAGGCTGTTGGCGTTGTAGATTTCTTTGGACGCATTTCTTCCTATATTTTGGACCGTCACTGTGTAACAACCGCATTTCTCATTCATGGAAAATGTTTCGCCAAGAAACATACACGTTTTGA
This sequence comes from Gryllus longicercus, assembly GCA_038098605.1. NCBI lineage: Eukaryota > Metazoa > Arthropoda > Insecta > Orthoptera > Gryllidae > Gryllus > Gryllus longicercus. The sequence continues at coordinate 352,519 of JAZDUA010000895.1, forward strand.
CATGTTTAAACGCATACTGCGCAAGCCATTTCTCCTTGCTACCCTAAACAAACTCTTCTTGAAACCAATGTTCGATTTCAACTTCAATGTTTTTCCTTCAAAGGCCCCTCTGCCTTGTACATTTCGAGTATGTTTTAACTTCTCTGTAAACCACCTTCAGTTCTAATTTATAAATAAATCACCAGATAAAGCATTCCAAGAATTTTGGAATTATTTCCGTCTCTACTGAGTCCTCTTCCACTACCTGTCATCAAATTGTTATAAACAGAACCAGTGACAATGTGCGGTAAACCAAAACTTCTTCTCCTCTAGTGCTGTTAATCAATAAGATTTTTTTAAAAAGATCATGACATCATTAAGATCTGCCATTAAATGAAGATATGCAGAAAACATCCAAGCGATAATAATCAATATGATTGAAAAATGGCTTCGAAAATTAGATATGCGTGGGATATCGGTACAGGACACTTTCAAAACTTCTACATATTCACAATACGTCCTGATTTTCAGGTACAAAATTGTGTGTATCTTGTCTTCATCTGCACCAATATTAAATATCCTTGGGATAGCGATAATAGAACATGATTCTGTTGTGTGAGATGAGATACTACTCAAAAGAACCTTAAAAACTGATTTTACTTTCACATTCGATATCGTATTTTTTAGGTAATTAAAATACTTTTCTTTCGTATACTGTAGGACAGAGAGGTTTTAGAGTTTAAGCAAAGAAATGTTACTTGTACTGAGAATTTCATTTCTGATCTACAAAATTTATTATACATAACACTTTTTGTGGGACGCTTAATTCGCCGAATTTGCCCATAGAGTTTCCATATTAATTGAGTCAAAAGTCTTTTCGAAATCAAGAAAACTGCTATGCGTGTACAAATGGCCCCGTTTATGTGAGTGATACTAATTTAATGGCGAATGTAACACAAAAATACTATGTGCGGTCGCATTACGTCTCTTAAATCGTACCTGCCATTTCGACAGTTTGCTGTATTTTCAGGTTATTCATCAGAAGTTCAGCATTTTACAAAACAGTTTGCTCAACGCCTAAAAGGCTAATGCTCCAATAGTTTTCAGTACAATTCATATCGCTTTTTTCCTTAAATACAGGTTAAAGAATAGCAATATTCCACATTGCTCGATATGATTCGGAATCTATAATGCTATTAAACTAACACAGTATATTCATTTAGAATACATGTTCGCTTATGCATATTAACAGAAGTAAGGAGGCGCATAGAATAAAAATCTATTGCAACCCAAGTGCAAATAGAACTTTTCGATATTTATATCGAAGAAATTAAATATACTAAAACCTGACCGCAAAACGACACTTTTTCAGAACCCGGCATTTTAAAACCGCAAATAATATACTCTCTCCCCCTCTTTCACTCTCCCTCTCAATTTTTTTTTCTCATACACACACACACACACACCTACACCACTTCACATCGCTCGAAAAAAAAGTACAAAACCCACATTCCGGTTTTGCGGAAACGCGTCATTCGATACTTCGGGCGGGCTGGTCAGGCGCCGGGCGAGGGCAGCGCTCTCATTACCTGACGCGGGCATCGTTGATGAACGGAACGCCAGGTGCTGCGCGGCGGGAGCGGGGCGGGGCGGGGAGGGGCGGGGCGCTAGCGTTGCCGAGGGAACGCCGCCAGCGCTGCGCCACAGGAGACGGCCACAACGACGCGGCCGACATCAAAGAGCGACAGCGCGCCAAGCCCCGCTTACGGCACGCCGCCCCCGCAGCCCCGCCCCCGCCCGTGCCCCCCCCCCCCCGCTGCCAGCCGCCGCATCGCTTTCGGCGCCTTCGCCGCCCGCGCCGCGTGCTCCGAGCCTCGCCGCGCGTTCGGATTTCCCTCGCGACGAGACACAATAAGCCCTTTTAAAATAGGCGTTTAAAACATTGATGGATTTAAACAACAAAAAACCGGAAGTGGTGGCTCAGGGGATCAACAGATGCCACTACAGTGGCTCTGATCGGGAGGGACTAGGTCTTCTTGTGCTGCATCTAGTGGAGGGTTACGAAGAAATTATCAGCATAAACCTCCATGAAAAAACACTTCGATGTGCCGACTTTCATGGAGGAAGACCAAACGGTATCGGATTTTTAATATGTTTATAAACACACAGAGAGACAGATTCTTAGAAAGATACATAGATAGATAGATAGATAGATAGATAGATAGATAGATAGATAGATAGATAGATAGATAGATAGATAGACACAGAGAGATATATAGATAGATACATAGATATATAAGAAGTATTTACAAGTGATTCTCGTTGTTCAATTGTCATTTGTATCCGCAAAGATGCAATGCTTCGCAAAGATGTTGATGTGGGAGTCTGTATACAATCATTCTTAATCTTGAAATAAAAAATAAATGATTTCAATTTTCAAATATCAATAAAGGAATATGAGGAAATAAAATGAATCAAAATATGAGTTAATACAAATACATGTATAACGACGGACATATAATTTCAACAGAAAGCATGGTAGGAATATCTAGATTTGCTGGTTGTACATCTTCTCCCTCTACAGTGGGAGGAGAGTGGAACTAAGGAATGACGGTCTGGTTCCGATTAAAAGAAGCCATCAAGAAGCCAAACGTTTTTGCGTCATAACATTGTTCTAGAAACCAGGCAGTCCTTGCTTACGCTTTCGCAGCTTCCGTATGCAAATGGAGATGGTATACAAGAATGGAACAAAGAGAATTGTCGCCTTCTGTAAGATTCGCTATCGGATGAGTTTATCGGCTCTTGTTCCCGAAGCGGAATATATTTTAAACTCTCTCAACCACTTTCTCGGAGAATCTCCATATATGTGTACGAATATTCATACACATATACAAAGTTACATCGCGTTATTGCTGCTCCTTATTTCGCTCATCGCATCTGTGATGCGCCAAACTCTCATTGAACTGTAACATTTTACCTTAGATCACGGCACATTGCTGATTTCTTACTGTTGTGAATAGTATCGATTTGGAGTTGAACGTTTTTCGGTTCGACGAAACCCAAATGGCACAAAAATCACTCAATGCACTATTTCGCAAATAAATATTATGTTGAAATTTAATAGTTGTATGCGTTTTAACAACGAATAGATAGATTTTGCCCCAAACTAATCATACTATGGCAAGATATGTCACACACAATGCAACAACACCTGCTTAAGTAGCTCTGGGCACCAAATAATGTCAGTGCAGTACATCTGAACGAAAGGTCCTAGGGTTCGAGTCCCGACGGTGGCAGGGTTTTCGACACTAGTTACATTGCTATGTCGCTGTCAGCCGCGGTCTGGAGCACCCGCTCTCTCGAGGAGAATTCTAGGGGCGAGTTGCTTCGAACGGCAGTTTTCAGTGGTCTCAAATAAACATTAGGCTAATGCTGGTTTTTCTCTTCGTTGTAATATCCTCAGCCCTTACTTACTTCCTTACTTACTTCCTTACTTCCTTACACACACATCACCACACCAACACCAACTCCGGGAGACCAGTCGGAAGTTAGACCTTGACCTTTACCCGGCAGTCGCAGTGCCCCGCTGGTGGGAGATACCTAGTTGAGGAGAACCCCACAAGCTGACGGATAAGTCGGCGCCGGATCTCGCAGGGGAAGGTCACTGCCACTTCCCGTAATAAAAAGCACTACACTTACGGAACAAATGACCTTATTACTTGACGCGTCCGGAATTACTAATGAATCAAAATACAACCGTTAGATTATAGCTTTAATGTGTAGGAATGATACGAGAAAGAGGTAGGAAATAACTAGTCCCTAGCAGAATGGTATATGCAAGATGATAAATGTTTACAAGTACGTTTATGTCCTCACTTATGACTCATGGTTTGGTCTTAGGTTTTCTTGTTTATTGTGTAGTGTTTGCCAAGTGACAATTTTCTTTGAGACAGAGGGACGATACATTCAAAGGAGATATTGTTTACAGAGTTCAAGTTTATGAGGACTTGGGGCTCTCATTGATGTTCAATGTGTCAACAACAGAATCGTTGGTTGGATCTCTGAGTTCTTGGTAAACTAGAACTTGTAGTTGGAGCTTCATTGGTACTATTGATATAAGCTGTCGTATCATACTGTTTTATTCGTCGTAGTTCAAAGAATTTCATTATACCAATGAAAACGTCTATTAATGTGTTTACATAATAAATTGAAAATAATAAAAAAGTAGAAACAAATTAGTCTTTACATGTTTTTGAAAACTGAAGATATAAAAGTCATGTTTTAATTTTATTAGGTAAAATTCAACTTTCTTTAAAACATTGTTACCTTTTTCTATATTCGACCAGGTGACCCGGACCTCACGATGAATTTCAGTTCATGTCAATTTATTGTTTTGATTAACACAAAACCAATTAGATGTGGAGTTGATATTGCACGATAATAATATTCAACAAATCCATCATTCAATAGACATTTTAGAGAAACGTATGTCATTTAGTTCTTTCCATCATTGCGAAACGTACTATTATCGGACGTTTGTAGTACTATCGAATAATAGGCTTTTCTAATTAACTTTTTGCGGGATAATACAAAAGTTCAGCTTTCAGTTGGTGCTGAGCAGCGGTCGTGAACAGACGTGTCCGTCCAGGTAGCAGAGCAGTAAACCGACAGCGCTAGTGTACAGTATGAGTAGAATTTAGCCCCTCGAGGCAGAGAACAGTATAAACAATCAGTGATAACAAACAGTCAAGTGATATATGTGTACAGTACAGCATGTTATCGTTACAGTTAAAGTTCGTCTTACTAAGTTAAGAAATGGCTTCTGATCAAGACTTTTCTCAAGAAAATTCTGAATACATATCTGAAGTCAGTATGAATATTAGCGCTAAATTCACTACTCAGGTTTTTTGTGAAGAAAACCTTATTGATCAGTGTAATCTCATTCTCCTAAACTCATATCGACCTACACACTTCGCTAGCAGCAATGGATCTACAAGCAATATTGATCTGTCTGTAGCATCAAATGAAATAGCCCCATCCTTAGAACGGAATGCTCTAGAAGAGATATATGATAGTGACTATTTCCCAATAAAATTTAGAATTGGTGAAGCATTTGCATGACAAAACAGTATTTCATTAACAGGAAGACGTATATTTGACAAAGCAAATTAAAAATCATTCAAAGAAGAAATTTATTTATCACTTACTGAGATGCCATACTTGTAAGATCCCACAAAAAGCTCTAAATGATCGCATTCTTAAAGAAGAAAATAAAATAATCGCCAAAACCTCTGATATTCCTAGAAAGAAATGTGGAACAAGGATTGTGCATCAAACAGTAATAGAAAGAACGAGGGCACTGAAACGGTGCAAAAATAATTACTACATTCCTAAAACGATATTTCAGTTATAATTAATCTTAAAATTTTTATAACAGTCTTTGCCAATACTAGATTTTGAATTTTCCAATAAACTCAGAACCTTACGTAGAATTTACCTATGATAATACACAAACACATATGCGTCATTTCTCATGTTCTTTAGGACTTTTCAACATCGTTCATAGGTCGGCATTGCTGTTTGCACCTGATACGTTGCCCTCAGCTCATGTCCGTTGTCATCCATCGCTGAGTCGGCAGTTTTTCTCATCTCATCCTTTTCTTAAGAGCCAGTTTGTATTCGCACCAATTTTAATTCTTAAGTTCAATTGGTAATTGTTTATTTACGATCGAAGGAATATTTCCAAAATTACATGAAACAATGTCAGGAATGAAAGGCATTTACATTTAATGTTATAATTAAAATCATTTCGATTCAACTTTTTATAAAATAATGTAACAAAAGAACGCAAATTTTAGTCGCAATATTAGGCAGTAAAGTGGAGATACGTTTTAATAATAAATTCATATGTAAAACTAGGAAACCATCTGAAATGGAGATTCATCACTATCGGAACAATCTCTTCATTTTGGCTCTTTTGAAATCTAGTTTTTTTTTACTTTCTCTCTACTGCGTAAGTGGTAGCGAGAAAGTTATGTGATGCTGCGCACAAAAAGGGCGAATGTTCGGCAAAAAACCCTTATTACAAGACCTTGGTAACGATACTGGAAAAATCCAGTTGCAAAATTTAGAAAAAAATCTTCTAACACGTGGTGTAGCTCGAATCCATGTTTTGTTGGTACTTGATACGAAAAAAGCGAATGATGGCAAATCGTCTGTCTCTGTCCGTCCGTGAACAACGCTAAACCGTTCAGCCGATTTTCGCCAAGATCGATGTTTCTCAATCGATCTGGTCGCGGTCGCGGTGATGTCGCGCTCCCCGGAATTTGAAATCGATATTTTAATTCTGAATTTTTTCAGCGTCTTCCCATAACTACAACTATGAAGATAGAAAGTTTTCCTTTAATGAAATCTATTCCTTAAATATAGATTTTGAAATAAAGTCATGTACAATTTTTCGAAAATTTGAGGACTTTTCGAGTAATGTTGTGTGAATATACGGGTAAGAAAGTCCGTACTGTTCTAGCACAACTATTTTTTTTTACTTTCTCTGCTCGTCTTCGCCGCTCGCGGGACTCCTACCACCCACTCCTTTCTTCTGCCGAGGCCTCGTTCTGCCGCCTTGCCCTCCTGACCGCCCTCGTGCAGGCGGAGAGCACGCCTTTCGTCCTGGGCGTTTCGCAATGAAACGCACAATGGCGCCGAGACAGGTCATCTGTACGGCCCTGACTCGTCGGAATTACGTCCCCGCTGTCCCCGCCCGAGTCCTAGCTGCTTCTTTGTCTCCCCCATACCCTTGCCGCTTTGCCCCGCCCCCGCGATCTACGCGGCCATCGCCCTCACGAGGAAAGGGCTCGGTGTGGCGTGCGTGGGGGACTTATCTGCCAGCGGACTATGTGGGACAAGACAGCGACCTCCTCTAGAGTTTTCTCATTACTCTTGGAGACGTTGCACCGGAACTGTCACATGGTCATTGTTCAGTGTATCCGAAATTTAGGCTTAAGTGAAAAGTAAAATTAAAATATCAATTTTTTAATTATGTAATTTTGAGTCAGTCATCCTATTCATACTCATATTTTATTTTTAAAATTTCATGAAACTATCCAACTTTCCCTATATTCATGTATTATTTAAGGGGACCCTTTACATTCTGCAAAATTTTTCTCCTTTAATAAAACAGGTGTCATACACGTATTCTTTGTTTTGAAGCTGTTTATAATATCTTAACATTTAGAAATAATATTAGGTACCCGATAGGCTAATTCGTAATGCTTATCATATAATATAAAAGTTGTTTTAATTCCAGTGAAGAAACGGATGGAGTTAACCATTCTTTGGCGATATTAGGCTTTATGTCCTGAAAATGTGCAAATTTTTGCAAGTTGTCTTTAGATGAGTTTCAGAAGCTGTGTGTAAGTCGTAAAAGTAAGTCTGCAAAAGTCGACAATCATACAAAAAATTTCTCACGGAGATCCGTCACTATGGAGTGAAACTGGGAATAAATAAATTAATTAGTGATAATATTATTAGAAATTTTTAAAAGAAAATTTCCAAAATTAATGAGAAAATATTTTACATCTGAAATGACTGACTGTATATGGGACATAAACAGATGACATAAAAGAGTATACTCTACAAGAATGTTTCTCGAAAGCGACTTTGAAAGTCGTACGTCCAGTGTATTGCAATTGTCAATCATGTATGGAAGATGTGTACGCTATGACAGCAAAACAAATATTTTCTCTGATACAGTCTTCGTGATTATCTTATCATCATAGCTCTAGAAGCGATGCAGCTTCTACGATACTACAAATGTCGCGAGCAAATCCATTTATCTGTTGATTAACAATGCACTGACAAGGCCATTTCGAGGACGTTAATAATCACAAGGTGAACGATAGACTTCAAACCTTCGTTATCATTTTGTGCGGATACAGGAGTTGAATTTTGATTCGTAATGTTTAAAAAAATGTATTTATTTGCAGCTGGAGGCAGATCTTACCCTTAGGAATAGACTGGAAGGCAATAAAGTAGAAGTGAAGAATGCAATTGCATTATGGGACACATGGGCTTACGATAATAATAAGGTGGTACTTTTGATCGCATACTAGTAATAGGGAGGTAAGGAAACGGTCACTACTGTTACTAAGGATACGGAAGGGAATGTGCAGTGGCTGGTCGGAGGGTTGCGTGCGGTGATTGGATAGCAATGGAGATAGAGTAGGCGATGGATAATTCTTGCTTTGGAGACACGATAGCGGTGGTGACGATGGAACCGGAAACGATGTAAGTGGCAACCACGATGACAGTTACGGGGGAGGAGACGGTGACAATGAAGGGGAGAACGGTGACGACGATGATGGTAATGGGGATGGTACCGATGACGGGGATTGGACGGTGACGATGAGGTAGGTAAGGAGGTGACGATCGTTCAGTGACAGGTAGAGTGACTGTTAGTGACAAAGTAGTACTGACCCATGAAAGTGATGAAGTGATACTGAATGCTGATAGTACCGGTTACAGTGATGTGACAGAGAAAACAATTGTGATAATGAGGATGACGGCGCCGGAGAGAATGAAGCAAGGTGATTGAAGCTGATAGTGACAGTTCCTGGACTGGACTCTGATGGAATCGCTGATGGTGAAGGCCACTGGAACCCTCGGACATGTGACAGTCTGTTGGTAGTGTCGGAATCGATGACGTTGACGATGCCGATGCCGATGAGGTGATAGTGGCGGTGACACGCGGGTGATAGCGGGTGGTGGCGTTATCGCTAGTGGCGGCGATCGACCACCGAGAACACGCCGCTTGCTCACGCCCGTCGCCCGTGCATCACGTGGGCGCTTGCCACGCGGTCGCTACGTCCGCTCTCGAGCACCCTATCCTCGTCTTACTTCGAAATGGAGGGTGTTGTACATGCTCAGAACACAAAATAGCGTAAATGACACAGCAGAATGATTCTGAACTGATTCTCTCTCGATCTTAATTCGCTATTCTTTATTTTAATATCCGGAAACAAACCAACATGATTCTTTAGAGTTACGTTCATTGTATTGGCAAAAAAACTAAGCATGACTTTTAATAATAGTATTCTTTCGTATCAAAATATTTGATTAAACCGAGTAAGTAGTGGTTAACAGTAAAATGTCTTAAATATGCTGTGTTTACTGTGACTTATGGTTTCTGTGATTTAAAAGAATAAAGCTTCCTACCCAGAAGCTTTTCATTATTCCTTCAATATCTTTCATGAAATTTTTGATGTTATAAAATTACAAAATCAAATAGTCTAAAAACATTTTCGTAAATCACACACCAGTTGCTCATTTAGGCTTTAGCGTAAATCACGTACCTCAGGGTACATTACGAAAAGTTTCAGAACGTACTTATAATTTTTTATTTTACTTAAGGGCGTCGCTTTTCAATTATTGAGGTACCACTGTAGAACTATAGCGACAACTGTAAGAAACAATGAAGGTAACGGTAACGATATAAAGACTCAAAAACCCATGCACTGGGTGGGATTCGAACCCGCGACCCTTCAGGCACGAGGACGTATTTTCCTGATATCATTTTACATCTTTAAATAATTTTAATACATTTTACCTCTAAATATGTTTTTGAAATTATTTGAGGGTTAATTTTATGAGAAAGAATTTATTCTCATAACAAAAATATTTGTGTTAAGTAATTAATTTACTTATTGGGGTGGTAAAAATGCTACACAAAGAATGAAGAAATATTTCAGGACATTCAAACAATTTTTTGTACTTGCGGTTTCAATATAAAACGATCGTACTTGTAAAATTAGTTAGTTCTATTTTTATGGACGATTTTATGAAACCGTGTTGTAACAGAACAGTGGCAAAAAGTAATTCAAGTCCTTCTCAAGATCAATTTACTGTGTTCTGAATACAGAGTATGTAACATGGTTCTTCAAAAGTAGTGTCAACAAAAGAGTGGTCAATATTTTGAAAGTAACAACTTTTTGATATCCTCTCTTTCTTTATATTTAAAATGTAAAAAGCTAGAAATACAAATTTTCAGAGAGATTAATTTTTATTAAACCAAGTCACCGAGCATTGCGTTATCGCTGTAGAAGAACAGAAATTATTAATGTTTGATGTGAATATAATTTCTTATAACAGCCGGCAGGTTTACCAGTGAGAGTACTCGTTCACAAAAATATAGTACTGAAATAATACTTAGTGGTAATTCGTTTGAAGTTTTCGCAATTTCTTCTTTTGATTAAAAACTTAAAAAAATGAATGAGAGCGTAAATGCTCACAGATAATGCCACTAGTGCTTTGAATGTTCTCGAGATAAATTCACCAATTGCGAAGAGATGAGACTGTTTGCTGAGACTATGCCAGGAACTACATTAACTAATTATTAAAAATTAATATTGTGTATTTGATATATTGTAATTAAATAAATATTCGATATGAATGGTAATACTACGATCGTACAGATTGTTTTGAAACCACAAGAGATTACAGTACCCTGAACAAACATTAAACTTTTAAAACATTCTCGACCTCGAACACTTTCGTAACACACACGCGAATGGTTCTTTGTAAATATGTCTTCAGTAAGGAAGGACTGTGCACCCAGTAACGTTTATTTCTTTTTGATATGATATCTTGAATCATTCGCGTTACAGTTGTAATTCGTAAAGAATGAATTTATTTTCCATTTTGTAGTAGAAACAATTCAAACACTGATCAGAAAATACACAAGAGGAAACAAAACAACGAAGTCCCTGCAATTAGACTACCGAAACTTTCAAGTAGGAGGAGGTGAATGAGAAAAGTTATAATTTTTTTCTGCCTTCTGAATGATAGTTGTGATTGGTTGATGTCTGAAGAATTCTAAAACACTATTGATACATGACTATAATTCATGAGTGGAATTATCAAAATAATTAATTTGCCGCTCAGTTCTCCTTATTTGTTTTTGCCAACTTCCAAATGCTCTCACATCATATCCGCATCCTTGCGGTACCTTCAAAATCTTTAGTAGGTCAAGGGATCAGGGCCGTACGAGAAAGCGGATTAGTACATAATCATTTATGCACAATCACTCACAACAATTTACGCATGTGACTAAATGTCTTCGGCATACGAATGAAATGTTCATCATGAGAGTTGATGGGTGACGTGACGATATGGTCCGAGTTTGGCATTATGAAATGAGTATGTCAAATACAGTTTCGAACGAAATGCGCACATAATTTTTAGCAAGAATTGATGCAAACTTAGATGTGTATATGAGTCGCTCATTCTCAAAATGCGAGGTGGTAGCGGGTTTGATTCATGTCGCCCACAGCGTCATATTTCCTTCAGAGTACTCAGATGTTTTACTCGTGTATGGCGAAGACTTCTTTGCGTATGGTACGCGTAGGGCTAAGTCTAATTTACCGTATGCATACCGCAAGTTAATACTTTCCAATCGGTAGAAAGAGAAGGTAAGTACTAGTTTCAATGCACGAGTGCCGAAAAAGCCGTTTTCTTGGGCTTTTGTTCCTTTACGTCTCTCATTTCATTGAGGACGTCGCTACGCGCGGCACACGTCAGGCTGCGAACGCTCCCTCGCGGCAAGGAAACGAGGCACTTCCGGAGGGGTGGCGCCCCCCCCCCACTCCCACTCCCAGTGCAGGCGCACTCCCAGTGCAGCGCCGGGGCCCCGGTGCAAAATCTAATTTCCAACAAAGAGGGCCGTTCAATTTCGGCCGGAAAGTTGCGCCCGCGTGGCGACGGAATCGGACCGGAAGTTGGCAGGTGGGGGGACGCCCGTGTCCGCCGGCGAATGGCGGAGCTGAAAGGCTGGCTGCCCAGCTGCGGGCTAGTCGCATGCCCGGCCATGCGTCCATCGGGGCCGGCAGACTTTTAATTGCAGGCCATTGCTTTGATACGTGCTCGATACTTTAAGTATTGGACAGCCTTTCGTAGAACCGGGGTATATACTTTATTTCTTATCCTCTTTTATTTTGTACAAGACAATAACTATTCGCATAAGAAATTTTTCAATCTATTATCTATTACACTTTCTATAAACAGAAGATCTTGCAACCCGAAATATTGCATTGTATTTTTACAGTATTTTTATTATATTATTCTTGGCTGTTATCTTAAAATACATTCCATAAACGTCAAAATAAGTCAGAAAAATTAAAAAAAGATATGAGTAATGTATTTTTATATCACAAGGTCTCTTGTGGAATCCAGTCAACAGCTTATGCATATCAGTTTAAGATGAAAAGGCCAATATTACAAAAGTCGTACAGTACTTCTGGCATCCAGCAGTAAACAAGCTGCTGGAGAAAACTGCACAAAATACTTTTCCAAAAAGTAGCACGCACACTGCGCCAGAGCAGCAAAACAGTATTATCATATAACACTGCAATAAATTAAATAATTTAACAAAACAATCTTCATTAACACTGTAAAAACATATATTAAAGTAAATACTGTTCGTCAGTTCTAAAAGCAAAAGTTTCATCAATAAAATTAAAATACAACGCTTAGAGAAGTGATTATGAGAGGGAAGTAATTTATTTAAAATATTATTTTGGTAGTATTGTAAATGTAAAGTTTGGAATATATTCCCATACAGTTTATACTAGTGGTTTGCTTAACAAAAAATGCTTCTGAACAAAACCACACAAAACTGTTGTTTTTCTAAGTGGTTCGCATATTTCTCAAGAACTACAAATAAAGTGCTCTCTTTTTATTACACTGCAATAAATGTAATATTTTAGCAAAAACAGTTTTCACGAATACTGCAATAGCAGAGCATAGTATACGAACTTCACAACTATTCTTTACATATTATCAAGAATATTATGCTAAAAGCTGTTGTTCCATAACAAAAGATGTAAATAGCAACTATTGGTAGCGAGCGGCCTCTTCCTTGGAGCCTTGCTGTCAAATGACGTCTGTATCATTAGCAGAGATGCACTGGGTATAAGAATTCAATCAATGTGCCAGACTGAAAATATGAAGAATAACTCAATTAAATATTCGTATTGTTTCAGTTAAAATTGTTTTGTAATTTTTTTTCGATTTCCTGGGCCTCTAACAAACCCGTAGTCATTTTTCGGTTGGCTGAAGGGTAAAAGTATTTTTTCAATTTCTGCACTTTCCGGAAATTAGTAATGTAGGTTTCTATTTTCTTGAGTGCCTAATATTTTTAATTACTGTACTTCGAGAATGCTGAAGATTGCAGCCTAATTTTAAAATATTACACAATGTTGTGGGTGTTCGGTTCTCCTAGTGAGTTAGAAATGATTCAGTAAATTTAACGTACTTACGGCAGCAAACCGCTTCGCACGCCATGAGAAATCACCAACTGAACTCCTTCGCCAAAAATATGCATTCCTCGTCAGCTTTATATTCTCATCCTCTTTTCACAAGATCAAACTTTTTATTATCATTGGACTGACACTGATGCAGGTTTTGTCAGGCATTCGCTACCGTAAAACTTAGCGGGGATTGTACTGGCCGGTCTGTACGGTAATGTACTTCCTTTCACGAGACTTCGTTGCGCTGATAATCTTGTGGAATCCCACGTGCTGCGTGGCGTGCTACAGCCGCCACCTTTACATCACTGATGTTGAACCTCAACTAAATTACCACTCATGAGCACGGCTCTTGGAAAGTAGCAGAGTCACCTGGAATTCCTCCGCAAACTTACGAAGCCGCTCTTTGGTCCTTTGGTGCTGAATAAATTCTCTTTTTCATGCAATATTCATACCTTTAAAAAATTCATATTTATATATCCTTGATAAGAATGCGGGCTTTTAATTAGATGCTGTTTATGATAAACTTCCCTGGGGGGCGTAAAATATATACAGGATGCATTCCAATTTCGCGATGAGTCTCTACCGTACGATACGTGCCGGAATGTTCTCGTCACGATGTATAGAAGGAAGCGCTTTGAAATTCAGATGCCCGCCGCGCAGATTCGATGTGGCACTTTCCGAATTGGATAGCGACTTTGCTCTGATCTCTCCGCACGTGAGAATGCAGGTGGAAAGGACGGAGTCTTGAAAGACAGTGGCGTTGCGGAAGAAGAGGTATTTCCGAAATTATCTTTTTAGGGCAAGCGAAGCGAGGCGGAACGCAAATATGTCTGGCCAATGGTATTTGGCATTTATAGTGCAGTGGATGTAATGCTTGCATGCAGAGTATGCCAACGAGACCAAGAAAATTGTAATATAAATTGATGAGAACATATTCATTCTGTTATCCTTCCTTTATCTAAAATGTGTCTTTGAGATAGAACTACCCTAAAATCCAAAGAACTGCTGTCTTCAATAATAAATAGTACATTCATAAAGCTCCAGTGCATTAGTACTTTAGTTTGCAAGAACATTTTGATATGGAGAAGGAAAAAGTAAGGAAATACATACATTAAGGAAATGCTTGAGGACTAGGCAATACTTCCTAAGGTAAATATTTCGTTTCTTCATTTTTAAAGAATTTTCCATTCAACCTTGTTTATCTTTATCGAAAAATTAAAAAACCTTATCACTTAATAATTAGTGAGCAACGATTGTGCTGTTTACGTACAATCGAGCGTACTGATGCCTGTGAGATGGTGGTTTCGCCCAGTTAGGTACCATATGTGTGCTTAATAAGTTGATGTAATAGCTTAAAGCGATGATCGGTGATTTCCATGCTTTTCTTGATTACTTCCAGGCGAATGCCGAACATCTCGAATAATCCCTATTGGTTCATCATGAAAGGGCACATCCCTTACAGTCTGGTATTGTTCTCGCAGTTGCAATTGTACCAGTATTAATGGTGCTTGTGACGTCGTCGGCGGTTGTAGGAGTTTCGACACTAGCTTGTCAGCTAGGTCGAATTCATCCGCTGTCTGGAGGAGAATTTTAGCGGACGGCTGCTCTGATCGGTTGTTTTCCGGTTTCTCCCAACAATACCGGTGAATGCCGCAGCTGGATCCCTCCCAACAGGCCATGAACCGTGTACAATCTTTCCTACCTCTCCCTTGTCCTACACACACACTTACACTAACTCTCACTACACAAGCACACATGCCGAGAGACCCGGTGACCCGTTGGGAGATACCTGGTTAGGGAAAATCCCGCTAGCCGACGGTAGGTTGGTACTGTATCTCGTCACACAGCGAGGGGAAGATCACCTCCCGAGAAAAACATGCACTACAATTACAGGACTAATGACCCTGGTAGTTGACGTGCCCGGAATCACTAAAAAAATCAATCAAGTAATATCATTGGCAATGATATTGATATCAGTGCCTCAGGCTGAAAGTTCCAGTCGTTACTTGCTAACAGAGCTGGAAGTAAACAAAGCTTCCACACAAGTTCACAGAATATTAATTTTTTACACATGTACAACAATCTCACAATTCAAAATTCTTAATCTTTTTATTTAGTTGTTTATCGTAAAACACACACACACACACACACACATATATATATATATATATATATATATATATATATATTTAGGAAAAATATAATGAAATATTTCATAAATCAAAATACCACTTATCTTTAAATTCGGTGATTGAATTACCACATGCGATGTAATGAGGGGAAGTGTGTGATGAAAAGTGAACATTTTCGCGTCAATAATGTTGCAAACAATGATCCCTGTGACCTTGGATGCGTATTAAACAAGTAATGAAAGACATTTCATAGTGTAATTCACTATAAGATTCTGACATGTCCGTTCTTCAAAACAATTATATTTAAGGATACAAAATAAACTTAATCGTAAGTATAATGCAAGAGTACGAATACAACTCCAGGAGAAGGATGATTTAGAAACTAAAATATTTAAGAATTATGTTGCAGTGCAACACAACGACATATAACCTAGTTCAGTAATACTGGGGTCGCGGAATTCACGGTCCATGCAAATAAAAGAAGTGAACTAGGAAGACAACCGCAGCAGGCGCAACGGAATGCGAGAAGTATCCCCTACTCCGCTGATCTTAATATAGCACCGAAGCCCATAAATCAAGCGCGCAGTGCGCTCGTCAGCTGCTGCCACTAAGCAGTTCAATCAATTTGCGGAACGTTGCCCCGCCTGAGTCAGCGCCCGTCGGCGGGCGCGGGGGGCCTCGCGGATGACCTCACCGCCTCCTTACGAGGGGCGCGGGGGGCGGAGGGGGGCGCACAAATTGCCTGCATGCTCCGCGCCTTCGCTGTCTCCCTCGGGGAGAGCCTCCACGACGCGGCGTCCTCTGTTTCACAAATACTCAACGGCTGCTTTCTGCTCAATTGATTGATTTTTTTTTGTCTCGTGGCACCAAAAAAAAATTAAAATTTATTTGTTCCGTAAGTGTGGTGCATGTTATATCTCGAGAGTGGGCGGAGTTTCTTCCCGCTGCAACGTGAGATCTGTCGCCGATATACACATCCTTTACTCCTCCAGGTATCGTCCCCAGCGGGGCTGCACTCAGACGGGACAAGCCCTAACTCTCCCGACGTGTATGGTAGTGTAGAGTATGTCAGTGTGTGCGTGTAAGGAGAGACGAGACAAGAATAAGGAAGGAAAGATGGCGCGCGTGGCTTGTTTATTAGGGCCCTTCTCCGATATTCGCCTGGCATTGATCGGAGAAACCACGGAAAGCTACTCGTGAGAGCAGCAGTCTGTTATAATTTTCCTTTAGACAGTGAGGCTGAATTCGGGATAGCTATCAAACAAATGCCTCACAGCCGGCAGCGTAGGGGCTCTAACGCTAGGACTTCCCGTTCTAAAGGCTGCGGTGGGAACATCTGCTGCTATGAATATTCTCAGCGACTTTTTCTCATCGAGTTGCAGGATGATGCGACCTCCAGTTTTACTCCTTCCACTCATTTCCATGTTGTTAAAGCATTTGATGTAAATATAATTGTACCTGCCATTTTGGTCGATATCCAAATTCTAGGCCATTGTTAAGAAATGGGAGTTAGTTTTCAATAGTCCAAGTAATTTCAAGAAAGGGCAACACGTGGAGATGGGAATTTGTTTGTGCATAATGGCTCATGTGTATCGTTATGAGTAAAACAACGAATCCACACTGAATTTTCATGTTACGTGACAGTTTCCGAGTGACCAACAAATCATTTTTTAGAATTTATTTTGTACCAGTTCTAAAATAATACACGTCTTAAGAATTAAGAATACTTGTACTATTTTAAGGTCACTATTATTATGAGCCCTACAGAATTTTTCGGTGAAAGCAGTAATAAAAATCTTTATCTGTTCTATGTTCTTAACGAACATAGAACAACTCAAAATATGTATCTGAGATTTAAAAAAAAGTATATATGTATTTTTTCATAAATGAAGTAAAAAATTTAATTACACTTCAAGGGGAACTAAATGACAATCCCATTGTGATATCGTCTGTATGTATGAAATGTTTTTGTTTTTTGGCCAACTGTTAACTATAAAGTCGATATATGGGTAACATAATTCGAAGGTTAACTGTTTTTCAAATCGAATTCGATAAATAGCATTTTTACATACATAAATGCGTTTTGATGCAACTATTTTCACCATTGTTGAAGTATTTTCTGCTAGCGGCATGTTCAGACCTACAAAAAAATATTTTTATGAGAAAAAGAAAAACACGAGAAATGGATACTATCTGTTATCCACAACATGTGTTTATAAAGGTCATTAAACAAAATTTGATGACCAAAAGTTGTTCATAAATGGAATGCATGCGACACACGAAGGTACATTTTATTTAATGAAAATATCTTATAACCTGAATGGAATGCATCGAACACCCGATGATGCTTTTCATTTCATAGAAACGGAACTTACGCCATGAAATGAGCATTCAATCTTAATACTTAGCAAACCATGTAGTGCAATATTAGACTGTCTAAAAATTGTTATTTAAAAACAATCATAAATGACATAGAAAGTTAATTAATTAATTAATTAATTGCAAAATATTATCTTCGTTGGGAAAGTCCGGGAGAGTTCGTTCCTAAATACAAAATGTTGTCAACAATTCCACCACACATCCGAACATTCGATGAAACATTTTTGAGAGCACGTATGTTCCTTGCGAAACTTTCTCGAGAGCAACACTCTTGCGCCGATGACCTCATCCCCTAATGTCAAGGTGTGAGTCATGCAGAGGGAGGGGAAGTGGAGAGGAAAACGCATCGTCGTTTTCCCCTCCGACCACCTGCGGCTCACGGCCTCGGAATCCCCTCTCCCCGCCCCCTCCTTCAAGCTGCAGCCCCGCGTGTCGATAGACGCGGTGCCCCCCCCCCCAAGACCCCACTCCCATGAGCCCTGCTTCCTGGGGCAGCACTCCCCCTTGAATGTTCCCTGCGCCCTCCCCAAGATAGGTTTCTTGCTCCTCTCTGTTAATGTTTTCTAGAGTTTTACGCCTGTGATTGCAATCATCTTTGTAATGAATTCTCGAATGATGCATCTCCGTTTGGATTACCATGATCATCGACAAAAGCATGGTACTATTGGCCTGGTTGTATTTTCTGCCATCTCTGCAGTATTGTGAGCACCCGTTCACTTGTTTTATTGCATGCTGGGGCTCTCGCAATCCTCACGGAGCACACTTGGACCCTCTTGTTTTCCGTTGCTCAGAATAATAACTCCCAAGATAATAATAATAATAATAATAATAATAATAATAATAATAATAATAATAATAATAATAATAATAATAATAATAATAATAATAATAATAATAGTAATAATATTTTTATTTTCCAAAAAATATCATCGGTAGTGTGCAACAGATGTTAATATTTACAAAAAAATAGATCAACAAAAACAATCACCATAAAACAATAAAACAAGAAGAAAGAATACTATTTTTGCTTGATTACATTTCATACACTACATCCTGTTTAACCTTTTAGTGAAAATACCGTTCTTATCAAATTTATCTTATCCAGTACACTCCAAACCCTCTCTAAGTATTTTTGTACTTCTCAGAGAGGGGTCTGTTGCATTGAACCTTTGTTTGTTTGTTTTCGTATTATCATTGTTGACTAGGGTTATAAAATGGGTGTGGTGACCGAGAGGCTGGTCACCAATACATAAGGATAATTGTATAACCTTGATTAATAAACTAGATTTATTTCATTATGTTAGGTAATTACGTCTTATGTTTAATTTTATTTACAGCCATACATTATTTAAATAATCTTTATGGCATAATAATATACTGCATTTAATCATTCAGTCATTTTTAACGATTGAAATAGACGATTATATTACGTGTTATATTACGATTGAAATATATTATATTACGTATTACAATACAAGGGTTGTTGTGTTGTTAAGTAATGTATGGCTGCCTATAAAAATATAAACATAGGATGTGTTATCTACAATATTAAAACAAATTGAGACAGCTAGTTAAATGAACTTAATAAAATAGATAGTAAGCAATAATCTTTTGAAGCATTTCAAATGCAGAACAAGATCATGAAAGAACAATCACAGCACACGAATCTGTTAAGAATAGCGCGGTAAAAAGCGCAATTAGCTCATTGCGAACCAGTGCAGGCGAGCACTTTCATCTTGTCAGTGGGGCGTTGCAATTCCATTATCCTTTCGCTCTGGGCCCGCGCCGCCGCCGAGAGCCGCGCCGCGCCGGGCCAAGCGCTCGCGTGCGTGCAGCGGATGCGTCAAGCCAGAAGCGGCCGCCCGGGAATACATATGCAACGACTTGCCCCGTGGACTCGCCCGGTGATATTCGCACTGCCTCCGTAATTACCTGAATGCAGCTTTTATTTCGTGCGTAATAATGGGAGAAAACTTGCAACGAAATAGTCTACTTGAAATGGAAACCAACGTAATTTATGTTGTCCGAAGTTATGTTAACTCGTTTGGGTGTAAGCGATTTTCTACATTTGTAACATTTTTTGCGAAGAAGAACTTGGTAGTGATAGCACTTTAGACTTTTGTAAGCAACATAATTAGTTGACATCCAAAATTGTCACATCATATGCATAATCAAAGTAAAGGAAGAGAGGGCCTAGAGATCCCCAGAGCGTCGACTGCTAAGGTCATTTGTCCCGTAGTGCAGTGCATGTTGTTATCGCTGAAGATGGTTGTGATCTCCCCCCCTGGACAGCGAGATCCGGTGCTGACCTAAGTCGACTTGCGGGGATTTCACCAACCTGCTATCTACCATCAGCAGGGCACCGCCCCAGCCGACAAAAGCACTATTTCGTGACCGGTGTCCCGCCATGTGTGGAAGCGTAGTGCATTTTAGTGTGTGCGTGTGTGTGTGTGTGTTAGTAAGGACTGAGGATAGGACAAGGAAGATGGAGGAAAATCGCGCGCTGTTGCTTGTGACCCGTTTGATACGGTACTGCTCCGGTCTGGTGTGGACTGGAGAAACCACGGAAAACTACGGATCAGAACAGCATCTCCCTAGAATTCTTCTCAAAACAGCAGCTGAATTTGACCTAGCAGACAAGCTAGTGTTGAAAATCCTGACACTGTCAGGGCTCGCACAATAAGAGACAGTACTTTGGGATTCCCTCCTTCGGTCAAAACATGCCATCACACCATAAAAACAGCTGATGGAAAGATGAAGTCTAGACGAAGCCAGAGGTAGCCAATTGTATCACTTTTCTTTCATTAGAATAATGCAAATGTGGAACTTTAGATCGAATTATTGTAAGAATAAGACGTCCCACACTATATGACTCTGTTGGACTCTGTTATTTATACACAAAACATATGACGATTTCCTAACTTTGGGGAAATGAAAGCCATGTAAACAGCACAAACACAGTTTTGCGCAGGACTGCCGGCGCAAAGTGAATGGAAAAAATGAAAAGGTCAGCATCATAAAAAAATTATAAATATGAAAGAAAACTCTTTGAAATTCTGTTTGCAAAAAATGGTCATCTCTTTGTTGGTCTATTAAGAACCGAGTACGATTTTTCAAGTAAGACTTCTTGACAAAATTTAACTTTTTGTCTGTTAAATGGAATGTAATAATGATTTTTGGAAAATGGTGCTCTGATATCAAATCTGTAGAGCATTTAATTTCAACGGGCAAGACTTTTTTTAAATAACCAATTAAAAAGTACACACTGTTGTTAAGTTATTGGTTTCCTTTACTTTACTTACATACAGTACTCTCAATCAAAATATACATTTTAACGATTGTTAACTGTATTTAGTTGGAATATATCCTTTAGTGCCCAGCAATAGCCACCAAGCATATTTTGATTCCATTTTCTCTTGTAACATTTTTCCATTGTTGCAATGACTAGGTTGAATCGCTCATCGTGTTTGTTGGTCACAGCACCGAGATTTTCAGGAAAGAAGTCTAAGTGCAAATCCAGAAAATGTATATTAAGAAACATGTTACATCCAAGAGTTTTATAATTGTAAAGGAGTTCCGATACTAATTCTTCATAGGTCTCAGCTTTTCTGTTACCAAGGAATTACGTTACGATCTTGTGATCCGATATCCATGTAGCGTTTTCAACACTATTCAAACTTGTCTGAAAGTTATTATCCTTCACAACCTCTTTCATTTGTTATCCTCCAAACATATCCTCATTTATTTTCGCCTCACTGATCCTCGGGGATTTGTTCTTTAAGTACGGGAAATTTAACTCACTTTTATAAATTACCTTCACAAAATGTTTCATCAATCCGAGATTGGTTTGCAAAAGAGGGAGATATTGAATGGTCTTTTTAGTCTTGCTTGTGATTTCAGCATCTGTGCTAAAGCGGAATTAACAGCCCGTGGGGTGGTCCTTTGGTTGCCTTGAGAGTATGGGAATTATAAATGGCATTTGTTGCGAATTTCCATAAAGCCAATTTTTCAACTATTCACAAAGTAAATTTACGTAAGACTCACAGCAAATATGAGGTTCCCACGATTTGTCCTGATCACCTATTTGATTCCCGACATACAATTCATGTCTTTATTATTAAGGGAGTAATATTCTGTCTTTGGTTCTTCAAAATTACCTCGCCACATACATAACAGAAAGTTTTTGTATGTTTGCTATTATCTATTATCGATTCAACTTAACATATGAAATAGAACCCAGATCGGTCAAATCAGTCGAGCAACGTCGAGCATTGATGAACGATGCGTCGACTTGGGGCATTGTGTGCGTGGGTCACTATATGTTAGTTGCGCCCGGGGAGTTGAGTGAGAAAGGTGTTGATATTTCTGTGTAGTACACGACTCATCTATTCGTTGCATTCTAGTGTTAATATTTGTACAGATTCCTTGCACTATCGCGGCAGTGTGAAAACCATACAAACATTTTCATTGAAATTCTCATGAAATTTTTATTGAAAGACCATGATCCTCTTTCCAAAAAATAATTTTGTTCTAGTCATTTTAACTTACTTTAAAACGCCGTGCCTTAAACATCTGTTCGTACAATTACTTAATGTCTCGCGTACTTGAATACAATTTCCCGATTCTCCTTTCAACAGTTAACTATCATTACCACGACTTCTTATACACATGATCTGCACTGTGGGCTCGACACCGAACTCTATCACTGGTAAGCATGTTCTCTTTTGCAAGTCATAATGCCCGCCATTCATCTGCCTTCTTCCTGCTCGGTAGAGTCCCAATTCCGCGTCTGTTTGCTGCGCATCCCCTTCAACTAGCCCAACAACCTTCCCCGTTCCTTCCCATTAGTTGATACCTCGTATTAGTACACAGCAGTTACTCCTTATCATCCGCTTTTTTCCTATTTACTATTTATGTCACTAAGCACGGAAATTTTTCACGTATCCCAAAATAAACTCGAACACTATTTTTCACCATTTTCTCACACCGGTCTCTTCCTACTCTCGGCTCTTTATTTATACTTTAATTCTCGCGTCCATCTTGATCTCCTTTGTTTTATTTCATATGTTTCTTTTATTCTTTGTAATGGTTTCCACACAAACCACAATAATCTATCACACAAGATATATTCCTCCTTTTGATCGCGAGTGCTCCCTTCGATCATCAAACAGGTTGAAGGTGGAGCTAGCGAACACATGTCCCCTAGAAAGTTTACAGTGGAGTTGGTAACCCATTTCAGTACACTGCTGCAAAACTTTTCTAATTAAAAGTGAGCCCTCTGTCGCAGGGAGAGTTCTGCAGTTAAGGTGACTCTCAACCCTGAACGGATACTGCGTTCACCTCTGTGCTAGTTACAGTTCCCACCGCTGGGATTCCGCCGCGCCGTCGTCGCCCGCCCAGTTTCAAACCCCTTTCAGGCCGCCCACTCCCTTCCTGTAGCCCTCCCTCCCTTAGTCCCCTGGAGCGACCGAGTACAACAGCGCAACAACTTAATTAGGGAAAGCGGAATCTTGTACCGGAAGAGGAGGGTGGAACGCACTTACACTCAGTCGAACACGCGGCCACAGACAATATCAAACGGCGTTTCTTCCCGCGAGTTCCAAACAACACGAGAGAACACTACCTCGATGTTGATCTTTAGAATAGAGAGTGTTATGCGATTTTTCAATTGAAGTCGGTGAGACTAATAATCAAATGTTTTTTTTGTGTTCCAGCATAATTCACGACCTTTTCTGTTGCAAGAAATCGTTCATAAAAGGACATTTACGGTACGAATGATAGCGTCATGGCATAATCAGCCAATTGCAGCGAGTGAATCGTGGGGAGGTATCGGCAAGTAGAACAGTCGACTACCATTTTCTCGCACAGATATGAAATACCAGGTCGTCACAAGAAAGTTGTTTTGCAAAATTCAGTTTGATTCTCTTATACATTTATTATGCTGTTATACAAAAAATAGCTTATGCAACTCGTTTATAATATTGCTATACCGTTTATAATATTGCTTAATGGCATGTACTCATACAATAAAGCTTAACATTATAAATAAATTTCATAAACTACTAATTCGTATCGCTTTTTAGTAAGATGAGTTCTATTCAGAATCTTTCCAGACTGAATGAGTACTATTCAGAAAAAAATCCAAAATACTTCTCAGAATGAGGCGCTTAACATTTTCAACTTGTATTAAAAACGACCCAAGTCGGGAAAAATGTTTCTGTGTTGGCAGTCATACAGTACCTCACTGAAATTGGAATCCTGTTTCAGTGACAGATGTTATTAACGTAGGATGTGTGAAAGGCATGGCACTGAAAAGGAAATCAACCAATTTATTGTTATAGCATGGAAGAGCTATTTATTTATAAATGATCATTAGAATATTATTTACAGTCAGTTTTAACTACTATTCCGATATTTGTAATTATTATTAAAGTGTGGAAATGTATTTCGCTTCCCCCTAGTCCAGCGTTATACTGCAGTATTGTATGAGGGTTAGTCATCTGAAAACAGTAAAAAGTATATAAAATATCCAAATGTGACGGAAGTGATCTGTAAGTTGATAGGCGTGTTTGCAATAGGTGTGCCAGATGTCTCGTAGGTGGCATCATTGTGAAGAAACACAAACTCTGGCACAGAGACAGTGTAAAAATGACTGCCCCACCATCAAGTGCACCAGAGAGGAATAGCGTTCTGTGGTTCGGTTTTTGCAATGTGAAGGTGTGAAAGCTATTGACATTCTTCGACGAATGAATGTTCAGTATGGTAACGCCTGCTTGTCACAGCGGCAAGTGTACGAAAGGTGTCGGAAGTTCGCAAATGGCGTGACATCCGTGGCCGACGTTCCCCGCCCAGACCAGGCACATTGCATTGTGATTCTAGAGACCATTGCAGCCGTAGAAGCAATCGTGATGGACACCACCGAGTGACATTAGACGACATTACAAAAGCTGTACACATTGGTCATGGTTCAGCACATCACATTGTGCATGATTGTCTCCAATTTCGTAAGGTGTCTGCAAGATGGCCAACAACTGACCGACTGACGGAATTGAAACAGCGATGCCATCAAAACGAAACAACGTAGATTGCTATCGGTAGGTGTTCTGCTGCAACACGACAATGCACGACCCCATACGACTCGTGCAGCTGATGCGACGATAACAGACTGAGATTTGAATACCTCCCACATCCACCTTACTCGCCCCATCTTGCCCCGTGCGATTTCCACATGTTTGGGCCACTCAAAGAAGCAATGGGAGGCAAGAAGTTTCACTCGGATGATGAGGTACACCACGCGGTGCCCCAGTGGTCTCGTCGTCTCCCCAAAACATTTTTTTCTACGGGAATCAGGCACTTCAGAAGCGCTAGGAGACATTCATTGTGCGTGGGGGAGACTGTCGGAAAGTAATCCAGTTTTGTACCATGTGTGAAATAAATAATATTTAAAAAAAATACGGTACTCATTTGACTCACCGTCGCACTATATCTTCCATTGTAACACATAGAAACTGCGCCGTTCTCTCCACATTCTATCTACAATAAAGTTTGAATTGACTCATAAGAAGCTTTAAGACAAACAGATCCAGATCCATGTCCAAATTGTGGTAAAATTATTTCTACATCCCATTTAGTTGTGAATGTCCTTTCTCGCGTGATCTCAGGAAAAAAATTAAAATTTGATACTGACATCCATTCTGTATTGAATTCTACTTCGCAATGTGAAAAAATATTAAATGTCTATATATTTCAAAATTAGAAAAAATTATATAGTATCACGTGCTTGGAATATTATCTGTATTTATTGTTGAATGTTTTCAAATTGTTAAAAGATAAAGTTACGAAATATTATGTAATCAAAAATATAAATTTTATTATAACGTAATGTAAAAGAGATTTTGATCGCTATGACCATGTAGTTTTACAGCTTTATAAAGGAAATTTAAGAAATTAAATAAAAAAATTTAAAAAAATACTTAAGACAGGGTGAGAGAAAATGAAGCACAAAAATGAACGTCTAGTCAGTTTGACGCACGCGGCGTACTCTGTTGGCCGATGTAAAGTTCACAGAGGTGGAGAGAAGAGGCCAAATACGAAATTATACGAACGTGTTATATCAGTTTACATTAAACTCAAACAATTCACATTTCTCTAGTTAATAAATCATTAATGATCTTACAGAATGTTTCTAGTCGCATAAAATGGTACAAAATTAAATAAAGTAAAACGTTTGAACAGTGATTCTGATGCAAAATAATTATTTTCTTCAGTTGATTCTTGGTTCCCAATAAACAAAGAATTAGTGTCTTTTACTTTTTATTTCTTTAAAGTATTAATACTTTATATTTTTAGAAATAAATATCCTCAGAAATATGTTTTGACGCATTTTGAATCCAAATCCGATTTAATTTGTGTGAAAAATAAAAAAGGTTTTAAAGTAATAATTACGTACATTTAAAATTGAATGCTAGTTATTTTGCGACTTTCATAATTACGAACTGTCCAGCTCTGTGAAATCGGAACAGTTTCCTCCCGGCGCGGAAACAGTACGTCCTGGCCAGGAACGAACGCCAGGACGTCGCGAGCACGTACACGCTCTATTTGACAGCCCTGGTATTCACAAAGACTTTCACTATTCCTTTTCATACTGATAAATACTGTGATGGAGAAGCGAAAGTACACAGGAAGGTTAGAATTCATATTTTATATTTTACATACCACTACAGGCAAATTTTAGGAATGAATAAGATTATGATTTAAAGCAAAATTTCTAGTAACGCTAAAGTGTGAATGGAGAGAGCATGTTTTCAGTTTGGGGGGAAACAATAGAGTATAGGTGTTCTTGATCTAGGACCATCATTGATGCCAATAGCTCAAAAATACGAACAATGTTTTCTAAAAAAAGATACTCTCACAAATAGTTGTATAAGATATAATGTTTTCCTTCAAAACTTTTTTATATCTATTTTAAAGTATGAAAAACAGAAAATACTTGTGAACAATGTAACAGAACATTTTTTGAGGATTGTGCGATTCCAACTGGCAATTATAAACTGCAAAGTGTAATTAAATTCTTGGGTGTGAATTGAAGCCGGGTGAGTGCGAAGGTTTACTGTTTTATCACGCACATTAAGCAAACTAACTCTCTCACTCAATAGCTCTAACTCGCTTCACATCACGCAAATCACATTACTACTCCTGTTTTAACATTAAATCGCTTTACGCTCGTCTGACTTATTAGTGTCTGATACATAAACATCCGCTAAAACAAATTGTCCCAAATTTTAACTAAAACAATCATTTACATGTCAATGTAAATGACGCCGAATTCAATTTCTAATAGGTTTACAATTTAAGTAATCAGGGTAATGTAAATATTGTTATCCAAATATTAATTACCTCAATATCAAAAACATTTGTGAGTTAACCCATTTAAAGAAAGTGAAAACAGAAGAGAAAAGTAGATGTTGGCAGACTCTCATGAACCCCGAGATGCATCCAAACGCGCGCGCGCGCGCGCGCACACACACACACACACACACACACACACACACTTGCCCCCAATTGGAACTTGACGGAAATGGCCTTCCCGTCTTGGCAATTTGCTGTTAAAACTTGTTCTCTTTGTGCGTCCCTCTCAAATGCCGGCGCGAGATCGCAACAAGTTTTTCCATTCGCCCCGGGAGACGGCAAGGCGCGGCGCAGCGCGGCGGGGCGGGGCGGAACGTGGCGCGGCGGGGGGGTTTGGGGCGGGGCGGGGCGGGGAGGGGCGGGGAGGGGCGGGGCGGGGCGGGGCGGGGCGGGGCGGGGGCGAGCGACGAGGGGCGAGGCGAAAGGAGGGCGTGCATTACGCACAGACACTGCCAGGAAGTGTGCGGAGCCGAAAGGAGGGCGGTGCTAAGCTGGCGGCGCAGCACACAATGTCTGGAAACGGGCATGCACAAGGACACACTGAGACTTTGGAGATTCGTACACTTCATAAATCAACGAGTGAGTATTTATTGATTCCGAGTGCATTCACTACTTTGGTCATTAGTCACGTAAGTAGCATGTTATAACCCAAGAGATGAAGTTCCTTCTTCGCTAGTACGCGAGATCCTGCGCAGACCTACACGTCGGCTTGCGGAGTTGTTGCCCTTCTGCATTTTCTCTAGCAGGGCACCGCCCCGTCCGGGACAAGCTGGTTTTCCGACGCGTGTCATACCCGCTCGGCATATGATAGTTTTATCCGTTTAGGCTTGTCCTGTTTAACCGTATCACGAAGGCGCCTCCTGCCACCATTTTGCGCCAGTCATATTTTATTTGGTCTCGTATTTTCAACAGTGGACATTCAATCTGTACTATCAGTTATCCGAACCATCCGTGGCTCGCTTTTATTCGGGTGAGGGTAGCTTCTATCTGTATGTTGGGGCACCGCTACGCGATCTCTCAAGGATGGTACTGAGTAGAATAGCGCGACTTACCTTCAAATTAAGACAATAATGAACCCTTCCAAAAGTTCCCTTAATGACCATTTTCCTGGTCGTTTGGTGGCTAAAGACGTTCATATTTGCTCGCAAGCGAAAAACCTTTCGTAAAACTTACAGATATCCCGAACAAGAGTGCTTCTCTATACTATCTCTCAATGAATACGCCGAAAATCACGTTATTCATACGTGTATGGTTAGTCAAAGAATGGAAAATCTTCAAAACTGTATTGAATAATATAATTAGGCATCCTTTTCATCTATTTGGGGGATGACTGAAGAGTGACGTTGATCAGTTTCCAAAACTACTGAAAAATCGGATAATTAAAGTATTTTAAAAAATCTGCTACAAAATAAGAATGTTTTAAAACAATATAATAATATTACTTTTGATAGTTTTTTAACGATTCACAAACGAGTGACACTGAAGATCTTTAAAACTTAATCTGGACCAAGACTTGACAATACAGCCGGAAGTAAAAGAATGATCCTAGCCTGACGTAAAATAATACTAAAGAGGTGTGATAAATATTGCAAATGAGCTGTACATTCTTAAGAGACAAAAAATGAAATAATACCGTAATGCGAAAAATATCAATTTTTAACAAGCAATCTCTACTTTACAAGTTAAAGTTTTGTTAACCAGACCTTATTCTCCGGATTTCATATCTGCGATAACATGATTTAATTTATGTAAGTAATGTTTTTAGGATCCGTTCTAAAATTAACACATTAGATAAAATATTTCAAATGTCATTTGTAAAACACGTTTTCTGTAATATATTTTTATTTTATCGTTTTATGATTCTAATAAACAATAAAGAGGAAAAATTCAAATTAAAACAATACTTGTGTGAAAAATCTTCTTTATTTGTTGCATTAACCGCAAGCAGAATACAATAATTAGCGAATTCCAGTGAGGCAGACTGGCCGTTTCGTCCTTCTCTGAGGTGGATGCTAAGAGTTTCCGTCTATTTCCGAGTTCGGGCGTCCGCCCAGTGTCCTGTTGTGGGCGGAGAGAGGAAGTGAAAAGCGCGAACTCCGCTCATCTCGCGAGGGCCGACGGACGCCGAAGGCTCCGAATATCGACTGCTATGCAGTCGAAATTACTCGACGATAAAGAGATCAAAAGTTCGTACCCGCAACTTCTCTTCAAACTTGGTGTTCGTCTTCATCATTTATAAACCAGGCTCTAAGGCGGAGTTTGAAGCGGGGAGAATGAAGCAAGGGGCAAAAAGAGCAGAAGAAGAAGAAAGAGAAAACGGAAAGACGAAACCAGGGGGAGCAGAGGAGAGGTTCGCAAGCGACCTCCAGCACAACTTGCACAGGCCCGATGCCACAGTTCTGAGAAGGCGCAGAGGCTGTTTCTTGTGAGGCGAGAAACTTGCGAGGGTTTGGCGACAGCCAAGTGACAAGGCAAACCGGGTCAAGCGAGTAGAACGGTCACCGGAGGAAACTATATTTGAAAGAGGAGCGTAGACGGTAAACGTAAGCCGTTATAACTACTATCATTCAAAATTTTATCAACGATGGCTATAGAGCATTTTTTATTTCATTTCATAATGTACGAGTATTTAAAAACGCTACACAGTGAGTGTGCTGGTTTCGGAAATATCGACTGTCGTTTCTTTTATTGATTTGGTTTAGTATTAAACATTGTAAAAATGTTTTAGCTAACGTACTATATTGTTTATTTATTATGTTTGTAGTCCTGTTTAAAATTGTACCAAACATGTATATAGGTAGTTATTACAATTAGTTTAATATTAGTGCGTGTAAGTGCAAAATTATACATTGACAATTATTATCATAAATTTTTCTATTTATGTAAAAATGCTTATTATTTTCTTACATATTCCTGCTTAAAATCTTTTATTATGAATCCATAATATGATGTAACACTTTGGAGTGGGGGAGGCATCTTAGAAACATGTGTGCAGTTATTAACATCATTTAGCTAATAAACATCAAACAACCGAATGTGTTATGTATGTTCGGCCTACACATTCAAACTGTCTGACAAGAAAAACAACAACATAGTAATATAAAATACCATTTTTTGCAATTAATGATTTCGCACACCGTCTTAGACACATAGGTTTTTCTCTTAACGGACGATATACTTAAATCCTTTACGGACACCAGAAGTTAAGAGTTTACTTTTTATTCCCCTATTTGGTTGTGTTATGTCGATCTTATTACAATACTGTAATACACAAAAACAGTGGTGCTACAGAATGGTACAGACTTTCCCGTATTATTTTTCTATTTCATTTGGTCTCGCCTTGCTACTCGAACTTACCACATATTCTTGACAGCTACCATCTATCGCCGCCCAAAGCACATTTTTTTTTAATTTTTCGGTTTCATAATAGTAGAACGGAAATACTTTTAGAGAATATTAAAAAACGGTAAAATCTTATCTTAAGTAGCAATTTTCTTTTGAAAATTTGGAGCCGTTTTTAAGAAAATGGCGGTTAAGCGCTACAGAAAATTCGAACTTTGAAGCTCTTTTTCACAGAAAATTTTTATTTTCAAAAAACTTCATTTGAAGTCATTTAAAGCACATTAACAAAAAAATACTGTAGTGTTAACAAATTGTTGAAAATCTGCATATTCGTGAGTGATCTTTGAAAAAATCCATTTGCAATAATATTACCCCAAAATGAACTTATTCTCATTTTAAAGAGTGTAATTAGCACTATATTTTGGAAAATTGGGAAGAAATAATTTGGAGCCGTTTTTGGAAAATGGTCTGTGAGCGCTTCTGAAAATGCGGAATTTTGAGCTAGTTTTCCCAGAAAACGGTTGAATATTCGAGGAACTTTGTATGACATTATTTAAATCACATGCACTCATAAATATAATACTGTGAACAAATGGCCGCTATTGTAAATATTAACTAGATGAGACACAAGTCAAAAAATTACATTTTTGTAATTTTTGAAAAAACAAAAAGGAGCAATATTTATGTCATCTTATAGAGGGCATCTAGCACTATCGCTACCAAAAGTTTAATTTAAAAAAAATGAACCCGTTTTTGAGAACATCTTGTTTGTGTGATTTTTTTAAACTGCACATACTGCACGCAATATAGGGCGAAAACGACTAAAATTTTCAAAAAATGGACGTGACATTAATGAAAGAACTCACAATGGAGAACAAATTTTATTTTAAGGTAAAATCTCTATCTTAAATTTTGTAGTTGTAGGAAGACACCAAAAATTTCATACTTTTGAAATTTTCAAAAATTAAGAGTTAACCGTGAAAATGGGTCCTATGCTACTTTTATAAGTGTATTTCACTCTATTCTTCTAAGTAATTGCTATACTCCACGAAAATAATTGGAGCTGTTTTTGAGAACTATTGAAAATATCCGGACGGTTTCTTGTAAAGTACCCCCAAATTTTGAAAAATGTTTTTCAAAATCTCAAAGTTTCGACTCGAGCCAAATGGACATGGATACTCGAATTTATCCAACTCAAAAAATCCAACGCATGGTTTAGGAGATAGCAGTGTTTACAGACACCAGACGGATGGACGGACGGACGGACGGACGGACGGACAGACAGACGGACTGACGGACGGACGGACAGGCGGACGGACAGGCGGACGGACAGGCGGACGGACAGGCGGACGGACAGGCGGACGGACAGGCGGACGGACAGGCGGACGGACAGGCGGACGGACAGGCGGACGGACAGGCGGACGGACAGGCGGACGTTCTGAAAAAATAACTTTTTTGGTATCAGGGGACCCGAAGCTTGTATTTCATTTGAAGTCTTAAAATCGATTTTCGGTAGCATTACATACCTTTCCCTATACTACGCATAGTCGAATTACTCTGTATTTACATACGTATACGGGAAATTAATAATATTATGATCGTTGCTGTGGAAAAATTGTAATAGTATAGTGGAATACCATAGTAACAGAAATAAAAAAAGGCGGTAGCAATAAACAAAGGTTGTTAATGTATGAATGTAGAATACTATATATAATAATGTATAATTGTAGACATGTTAATACATTTGAGTAATCTAAATAAACTGTAGTTGTTGAAATGTTCTGTACGGAATGTTAGATCTTGAGTTCACTGTAGTTGTGCATATAAAGTATGATTGTTACAATGCAATGCGATAAATGCTAGAATTGTATTAACCAATTACCAATGGTAACGAAAACAAACAGAAGATTTTCGTGGGTACTGTGCATCTGCATATTCAAATTCAACTATTAGGGTCCATTGTCATAGTCCTAGTGTCCACAGATCCCTAGTTACAAAGATATTTGAGGATTTAGTGAGAATTCTATCGTCAGGTTGGTAAAGTCATAGGTCTCGTTCAGACATGTTTCAGTAGGTTGAAGAGAACAAGTTTCTTGCTAAAACACGTGCCAGTGTGCTGGTCAGAGTTATTAACTGAGTACGACGTGTGTCAGTGTCAGTGTAGCTTGGCAGTAGGACGCCGATGGTAGAGAAGACAAAGATTGCTATAAGAAGGTATCAGATTGGACGCGGAATACTGTTGAATGTCTTGTATGGTGTGAACTGCATTGGTATACTGAGAATAATGATGGTATAAGCAAGCCAAAATGATATAAAGAAGTATGAAAATCTGAAGTAATATGATTATCTTATTAGTAATGGAAGGGATCAAGGTGTTGTGCAAAATAACATATCTCATTACTTATCTCAGGCATTATATTATTGATATTGGAAAGAATTAAACGCAATCAGTTCAAAGGAATCAAAGTATTCTATGATTCAACGTAGTGAATAAAAAACTCTAATATTTAAGCAGACGAGGATAGGAGACTTGTTAAAGAATGTTTTATTACTACTTACATGATATTTGGGTTTTATGCATGTTTATTTTTTGTTTTTAATTTATTAATTTTATGAAAAAGATAATTTTATTTTAATTTCTTCGAGAAAAATGTTTTGGAAACCCCTCTGGTGTATATTGTGATAAATCCCTACCTCTGACAAATTTAGTAATCATATTATCTTATTGCCTAGGTCACCAACGTTTAGTAGAGATTGATTATTTTAGTCCAACTAGTTTTTTAATTCAAAGTATGGAAATAGCTCAATAGAAAACTCGTTTCTTTATTAAGCTAAAAATAATTATTAAATGGTAGCGCTATTCATCTGTTATCACCTCGCTCTTTATAAGTTAATTTACGTAAAATTTAAGTTAATGTGTTCTTAAAAAACATGTAATTTTCACCTTTAAATCATTTTCCTAGTTTGCCATTTGTATTTGCAAAAGGAAAGTAAAAAATCAGAAAATTACACCCCGCTCGTTCTTCACAAGCTATTAAATTTCATCTCAATATTTCAGGCGACAAGACATCCCCACAGAAACGACTTCTTTAACAGCCAATACTTTATATTGAAGGCCATAAAGAAAACTACTTACATCGAATACATCGAGGTCGTATTTTACCGAAACGTTATCTAAGAGTATAGGTTGTTTTTTTCTCCAAAACTGGGGGCGGCGCTATTCACAAGCGTCGAAGTAGTCCCCAACTACGCGCACTGCAGACATTGCTAGAAGTTTCTTTGGGAGCGCTTTTTCAGCTTCGTCGCCCACTTTGTTGGCAGGCGTCGGATAGGCTGCCCGCTCTACGGCGGCGCACTGCG
Organism: Gryllus longicercus; assembly: GCA_038098605.1. Taxonomy (NCBI): domain Eukaryota; kingdom Metazoa; phylum Arthropoda; class Insecta; order Orthoptera; family Gryllidae; genus Gryllus; species Gryllus longicercus. The sequence continues at coordinate 386,420 of JAZDUA010000895.1, forward strand.
GTACTGCAAACCATACCCCTGACGGTCCAGAGGCTTCGGAATTATCATTTCACGTCGCTTCAATCAGACACAGTGTCTGTTTGGAGCGCCCTGCGTACGCGAAATTGTTCGGCTTATGAATATTCGGATGCATGTCATGAACAGAGACAGCTTGTGACCCTTTAATCTTGGATTGTGTAATCCACTAAACGCATATGGGGATTTTATCGCTGTGTTGGCATACTCGATGTAGGGTATTTTATTCAGCAGTCCCACATTTGGTTCTAATTAATTCAGATGAATAATATTGATATATTTTATAAACTTTTATTTAATTATAGTTACTATTTATATTAAAATAACACCCTTAAATCGCAGACAAATAAATATGACATAACTGAATTTCTGTGAAGTAAGTTCTTAGAGAAATTCAGATGAGAGTCATTAGTGAGCCAAGTTCAGAATTCATAAATTAAACCACAAACACATTGCATGCCAGCGTTTGAGCATGGATCTATTTCATCCAATCTCTTTCCCGTACCACCAGACTTGGAAATAAATGGCTTGAAACTAGATGAATGAATGCCCTACTGAGATTACAATTTTAATATAATTAAAAATATTTACACTTGAACGAATACAAAATTCCCCAATAATAACTACACCGATACAATAAAACGTAAAATAAAACATGCTGGTCTCAGGATGGAACTTGTGGGATTGTGCGGCATACCGAAACTTTTCCTCTTCTTATTGCTAGTGTCACTAGTTATTACTTAAGAACTACCGAGTTTAAAAAAAATAAAGTGCATGGTACCATTTAAAGATCTAAACTTTAAATATAAATTTGATTGATAAATAAATCTCAAGCTTTAATATTCCATGGTCAGGAAAGGTTCGAAAACAAATTTGAACTTTGTAATTTTCAAATTTTCATAAGTTTTAAACAAAATCGGAACTATAACATTTTATAAATCCACTCTTCTATTTCAGCAAAAAATAAATAAATACAGTAATTTTCAGTAAATAAATAAAAGTATCACAGAGGCTTTATGAAAATTAATCCAAAAATTGAAATAACTTAATAATCACCAATACGGCAAAAATGTATTTTACTTATGACGTATTTACTAGGTTTCAGTTCAAAAGTTTCCAATCTGATAGAGTTATGTACGTGTTACTGATGAACCATGGTGCTTTTGTAATTAATCTTAAGAATTTATTTCGGATCACTTGCGTTTTGTTTAGGTTGGTATTGACAGAACTGATCCAGACTGAACAAGCATAAAGCGGTGTCGGCCGGATTATGGCTTTGTAGAGTAATAGATCATTAGATTTGGAAGAGTTGACTGTGTTGATTCAGTAAAGGTTGTAGTTGAATTAGTTTAGTTTTGGCTTGCTGAGTTTTTACCTCTATATATTGATTCCAGTTGAGTTGAGTATCGAAGTTTAAGCCCAAGTATTTTATTGTTTTATTGGTTGGTGTTCAATTGATGCTGTCGTTATTTATGAAGAATGGAAGAGGGTGTGCGAATGGTTTCAGTGTGAATATTTCTGCTACACATTTTGTTGGGTTCAACTATGTTTTCCAGACATTGGTTCAACAAAGTGGGAGGCCAGTACTTCAGCTTTTTCCATTGGGAAGTATTTGGGGAAGCATCACTAGTTGCTAAAGAGGGGATTCTTGTTCTTTTTCTTGTTACACGTGATTTAGTTGTGGAAGCCGGACATTGAAGGAGAGAGGTTTGAGATGCGTAGAATTTGACCTTGGGGTCGCTTGTTTCTCAAGGCGTAGGTCGTAGGGGAATTCCCTCCTTCCCGACTCTATAAGCGTTGGAAGGTGAACGGGCATGGCTTGTATTCAGTTCACGCGTGTCCCTGCCCCGAGTTGAAAACCACAACGGGAAATCGTGGCTCAACGCCATGCGAGGGAATCAGAAAGTCATAGTACTGGGTTGTGGCGCATTTGTGTTGAGTCAGCAAGCAGTCCGAATACAGACAGTAAAGTATGTATTTTTCACCTCAGAAGCTGTCAATGAGTGTGTAATATTCCTTTATTAGGGATTTCTTCCATAAATACGTTATATGTTAATGCATTTTGATAAATATAATAAAGTAATGTAATTTCCATTTAAGGGCAGAAACGTCAATATAACAAGTGTAATAAAGTGTATAACGTTGCATAAAACGGAAACCTCACAAAACTGAATTTTTTGGGTCCCGATCGATTCCGGGTTAAACAGATTTTACTGTTTTACATTACATTACGTGCATTCATGTAGTTCCAAAATTGTGCAATAAAAATTAATAAAAAAGGAAAAGGGAATTCCAAAACAATTTAAACGGCCAATACGGCCAGCAATTTGTATTAATTAATATGAGGCAATTTGTAATATTAATTATATATTAGAAACATAACTTTACACTTTAAGTTTCTAAAAACAATGAATTTTTTTCTTCAGTTAAATTCTTCGACAGGTGAGATTGTAATTCATGTGCAATTGATTGTGAGGGGCTTGTATAATGTTAAGTAAATCATAAATTTCATATCACTACTTAGTAAATAATGGCAGAAATCGGCCCAAATACGCCTTTTTCTTTGTTAATCACATAATTCATATAATTTTGGCAGAGTAACACCTGCCTTCTCTTTTGAAACCACATCTCATTACACGTAACCTTTTTTTAAATCGAAGAGCCTACAAGAAAATTAAGTAACGTTAAGTGGAGAAAATAAGATGTTTAGTCCGTCAGATATCTATTCTCACCCGTCAAAACATATTTTACAATTTAATAAATTCAGTATCACACTCGGTGGGGAAATTTCCAGTGCCATAAGCCCTTTATCTCTTGCTCTGCTCGCAGGGGCGTACCCGGCATTTGCAAAACACCGTCCGCAGTGGCAAAAATATAAACAGGTGAACAGCAAAATGTACTGATTTTCACGCAGTACTCTACAATTTAATTGTCCACAAAATCAGATGTCTCCATCTTCGAACTATTGTTGCTATTAACTTGTGTACTCGGGGCACTCTGAATGGCAAAATGCTTTGCCCGCCTCTCGCTTCATTTGCGTTTGCTCAGGGGCGCGCGAAGTCGCACGCCCCACGCGGGGTGGCGACAGGGGCGGCGACAGGGGGGACGACAGGGGGGCGACAGGGGCGGCGACAGGGGCGGCGACAGGAGCGGCGACAGACGCGGCGACAGGGGGCGGCGACAGGGGAGTGACACAGGCGGCGACAGGGGCATCGACAGGGGCTTCGACAGGGGCGGCGACAGGGGCGGCGACAGGGGCGGCGACAGGAGCGGCGACAGGGGCGGCGACAGGGGCAGCGACAGGGGCAGCGACAGGGGCAGCGACAGGGGCTGCGACAGGGGCGGCGACAGGGGCGGCGACAGGGGCGGCGACAGGGGCGGCGACAGGGGCGGCGACAGGGGCGGCGACAGGGGCGGCGACAGGGGCGGCGACAGGGGCGGCGACAGGGGCGGCGACAGGGGCGGCGACAGGGGCGGCGACAGGGGCGGCGACAGGGGAGCGACAGGGGCGGCGATAGGGGCGGCGACAGGGGCATCGACAGGGGCAGCGACAGGGGCGGCGACAGGGGAGCAACAGGGGCGGCGATAGGGGCGGCGACAGGGGCATCGACAGGGGCGGCGACAGGGGCGGCGACAGGGGCGGCGACAGGAGCGGCGACAGGAGCGGCGACAGGGGCGGCGACAGGGGCGGCGACAGGGGGCGGCGACAGGGGAGCGACAGGGGCGGCGATAGGGGCGGTGACAGGGGCAGCGACAGGGGCGGCGACAGGGGCGGCGACAGGGGCGGCGACAGGGGCGGCGACAGGGGCGGCGACAGGGGCGGCGACAGGGGCGGCGTGCGCAAGACCTCGCATGAGAAACTAATGTCTGTATAATTGGGTGGGATTTATTTAAGGAACATTCGGCCGCGCGCAGCCCGTAGATATGTTTGCATAGGGACTCGCGTGCCACAAGCAGCCCCGTGCGGTCACCGCCATCGCCGCCGCCGCCGCGCCGCGGCGCGGCCGCTGCCACAGTTGCTGCCTCCGCCGCCGCATGCGCCCTCGGTGCATAATTCAGGTTGGAAAGTCCGTACAACACACGCCGGACCCCGACTCCCCACAGTGGATCCCTTTAAAATGAGCGAGCAAAATGCCAAGAGAGAACAACCTTCCCATTTTTCTCCCGTTTCTCCGTAGTTGGCTCCATGCACGATAACTATTCGCTTGAAATGGAAATATTGGGCAGTTTTTCAACAATATTGATGTCCAGAAGAACGGGCAGGTGTATTTCATATTTTACGAGTATTTGTATAACTGTCTGTAAATGTGACTAAAACCTTACTAAGTAAAGCCATTACACAACTTTAGTTTTTGAAGCGGAGCTACTATCTTGATTAATCATTTTCTCTCGCTGTCACTACGCTTTTTCGGTTACACTATTATCGCTAATAACTATCTTCAACAGGTAAGTCGCAGAAGTTATAGACAGATACTGTCGAAAAATATGTACGTACATTCACGAAATACGTCAAAATATCAAACTTCTAAAAATGTGAGGGATAAAAAGGAACACAAGTTTTACCAGAACAGGAAGGCAACCGAAATTGCATATAATTTAGAAACGAAGTCAGAAAATTGTAATCTAAAATATTAAAATCAACTTCAGAATTTTTAAATCTCATTCATCAACTCCATTCTGGAAAATTAGTAAGCAGCTGTAATAATATAAATATAATAAGGAAACATATTTGTATTTAAATATTACAAATGAGAATTAGAGCATTTCTTATGTAATCCGCCAGAATAGCAAATTACACCGAGCAAAATTTAGTCTTAATGCAATTCCAAAATCATTTTTACCAGCATTTTCTTGTTTTAAAAAAATCCAGTTGAGGTTCTTGAAAAAGTGTCAAAATCCTATTTACCAAAGTCCAACTCCTTCAATGAGACCCATCCCGTATTGAATCTGAGCGCGAAAAAATGTGACAAAACCTGGAATAATTTTCGACCTCCGTGTTAAAGTAAACCTACCTCTGTGCACCGCCCACGGCAGCTGTAGCCGTCACTCGGGGCCACGAAAGGGCAACATGGCGGACGGGCGCGGGCACGGAACGAGCAGGGGAGGCACTTGCACTTGCACTTGCACTCGCAGTCACACTCACACTAACACACTCACACTCACACTCACACTCACTCACGCGTCGTCAGCCGGGGGCTCCAAGCGGCGAGGCATCGCGAGCAATTTGCACAGACGGCAGAACCCGAATCACGGCAGGAAGGGCAAGGAGGTTATATTCATGTAAAGGCTCTCGGCTGCCCGGGTGACGTTGGGAGCACTTATGCCTCGACGCGGGGTCACCCGGACAGCCAAAGGCCTCCACGTGACCCTGGCCGCGGAAGCCTAGAATTGTTGGTTGTATGCATCTCAAAGACAATTACGGATTCGACACAAGACTGAACTGGAAAACACATTTAACACTAAAACAACAACAATTAAAAATAAAAATAGTTCAACTAAAACCCCTCATCAACATCAAAAGCATTCTATCCTTAACAAATGCCAGTACACTGTACAAAGCAATAGTCAGACTATTAATGCTGTACGCACGTCCCATCTGGACCAACGTATCTATTTCCAACATTAATGAACTTGAATTTGTATAAAATAGATTCCTCAGAGTAGCCACACATGCCTCATGGTTCATCACAAACGCCCAACTTCAGAAAGAGCTGAACTTTCAAAAAACAATAATAACAAAGCTACTTACAAGAACAGTGATTAAAAACACCGTTATTAAAGTTGTAGGAAGTTGAGTTTTCCATGTCTTAGTATTCCGTGGGAGTATTTGAAATGGAAGATTTAATAGCTAAATTAGCAGCGGGATTCGTCAGTTTCGAATGAATTGAACACACGTGTGTACTAATTAAAGTATTTTCCTGAATAATTTTGGTTGAAACGTTGCACATACATTTGATAGCATACTCTTTGCACCTTTTACCATCTCATCTAATATTTGCATATCAATTGCCTGAAATGTGACTAATTTCTTTATATTTATTTTGTGCTGTCCATTTCTATTTCCTTTCTTCACAACATTTTTGAAATTGCTTCCTTTGCTGATTTTCGGCACTGAATATTTAATAATACATTCAATTTCAAAGTTTTGAACATTATCAAAGCAATATACATTTTAATATTATATTGATAATCATACTGTATTATTGACCTCAAACAATTATTATATATAACTTCAAAAGGTAAGCAAACACAAACAAATAAGGTAAATTTATGGTGATAGACATCTGGGATTGGGTTAATTTGAATATATTCTTGCTTCTCATTGGTTACATGGAGAAAAATGAGTGAAGTCACCATAATGAATAGGAGATACATTATGGAATATTGCATACGAAATGAAATGTGAAGAAATATCATAAGAGGATAATGGATTTGATGGATTTACTATCTATTGTACGGCTTGATGTACTGAGAGATCTCCTGAAGTGATTCTTCCGCAGAGACGCCACTGGGGTCTGAGACTAAACAGCCCCCCCTTAATCGCGAGATGAACGCGAAAAAAATCGAGGGGGTGGCAATGGTGATGCGAGACAAGAGATATGTGGGGCATGAGACAGAAGATACGTGGTAAGATCTATTCTAGGAAATCTGCCAAGCACCCATTTTGAACACATAAAATTCATAAGGACTGACTTGGAATTGAATCCTGATTTTCAGATGTTTCGGTGAAGGGTGGAAGGCGAGAGACCTGACCACTTCAGAACGGGTTGCCTCTGATGATTTTCTCAAAGAGAGATTTCTAGAATTAAAACATCTCTTTAATTTGCTAGCATGAGTATATTAGTTAATCATTCCGATGATAAAATCTGTAAAATACGGCACTCAGAAATATTACTTTTAACCACTTTTACGACATATTTAAAAATGATAATGATGAAAACATGGTAACAAGATGCTTTGAATTATAAAATAAAATGATATATTTAATTAGATTTTCTTTAATTATGATTGTAAATTATTTATTGCTATCGAGATGAAGCGATTTGAGAAAATATTTCCTTGAGCTTCCAGACTGAGGGTTCATTGTATTGCTTGCTAGATATCCACGGAGATATATATCTTAAATTTTCAGACACTCGCTGTGGCAAGAAAGGCAGAGGCAGGAGTTGTAAATGGACGCAAGGACATTGTGCAGGCTAGCGAGTTGAGTGCTTTCCTCTGTTCGGGTGGCGGAGAACTGTAATTAGATAATGATACTTGCGCCTTTTCCACGCGCACTTTGCTAATGAAATTATAAATGACGGGAAATTATACTATATTTATTGCTTCTCCCCAACCGCTATTATTGGAATTTGATTTTAATTCTGAACAGCATAGTACGTTATATGATTGACTTCCGTGTAACACGTAACGATTTCAAAACTAATTGATATTAATTTCAACCAAATTTTACAATCAAGGATTCGTAAATGATACTGTATACATAGTTTTTACATAATAAAGAATCAAAATAACATTACATAGCACACATCTTCAATCAAGTACAGTTTCTGTTAATTTACTGAATTATTCTAAATTCTTTGACAATCTAAAATTATTTTCAATATATATTTATAAACTGCAATTAATAATTTAAAAATCACTCATAACTGAAAATGTATGTATTGTTACCCTAAAATCATGTAATAAAATAGTGTTACCAAAATATTTAAAAAAAGCATTTTCAAATATAAAAACCAAATTTGAGTTCTTCAATTTTTAAAATTACGGTGGTCGGTTGTAATAAATAATTGCAAATATTTACATTCTCATAGGTATGTTTTATACAAATTATTGTAATTATTATTTTGTAACATCTCGCTAGGAACGAAAAAACGATAATACGTTAAAAAACAATTTTAAAAAAACTAACAAATATATGATAACTGCAAGGTGTTATCTACACTACATTTCACTAAAATATTCCCTGCCTTCGCCACAGAACATTTAAACGTGCAGCCTATTCATTCGTGACCACATTTATCACGTGATAAGAAACACTTTAATTGCGAGCAAAGGCCTGATTGTAGTAACCAACGGGTTTAGGAGCAATCTTGCTTGTAATCGGCGGAAACCGGGAAATAACAACTAATATTGGTAATTATAACCTAAATGGATTGTCCTTGCGTGCCTCGCTACCGACGTAGGTACGTTCCGAGAATGAAATATATTCTCAAATGCTTATTCCTGCGAATAAACCTACTGGTGCAACGGCAGTACGTAATTTATAGCATTCTTTCCGAGTTTCACAATTTTCCAAAATTTAAAGAGTTCAACGAAGTTCAGACCTGCGCTAGTTTGGAGCTGTAAGCGCAGAGGAAAATGTGGAGACTTTTTGAGAATTTCTTAAATAAACTGCATTAACTTCAAACAGAAATTACTCAAAAATACTTTTTTCAACACCTTCTTTAAAGATATATTTTTTTCGACAGATTTCATATATTAAAAATGTCTATTACCATTATTGTACTTTTGCAATGTTTGCAATATTGTTTGCAATACCAATATTGTACTTTTGCAGTATTTGAAATTTGCAACTTTGCAAATTTCAAAAATACAAAGTTCTCCGAAAATGGGGTCAGCATTAATATTTATTGTTCTTTGTTACATGAGGGGAAAAAATTAAAGAAAAAATTTGGAGCAGTTTTTGAGAAAATAATTGTTTAAAATTTTTCTGTACTTCTACTAACGTTCTCGAAAAATTATACACGACCTTATTTCAAAACCTGAAATTGTGAAAATTATTGAAATACAGATTTTATTAAGGAAAACACGTAGTTATAGGAAGACGCCAAAAAATTAAAACCTTTGGAATTTTCTAAAATCTATAGACAGCAAAGAAAATGAGACCTACGCCATTTTTTAAAAACTTTCTTTCCGCTATCCGAAGAGGAAGTTTAGAAAGAAAATTGAGACATCTTTGAGAATATTTGTAAAATGGCCTGGTTTCCGGTAAAGTGTATCAAAAATAAATACAAAAATAATTTACAAAACTCGTAGGGCCTTGAGTTCGTTTAGGTCGATCCGGGAATATCAGTTTTGAAGATAATCTTCTGAACAGTATAGAGGCTAGAGTTGACCTCAGCAGACGGACGGACGGTCAACAGGGGTTTTTCTGTTGAAAAATCGCCTATTTTTGCCGAAGAAGTACAATTCTTTCTCTTTAGTAGTTCTCTCTAGTAAGTATGTAGTAAGTCATTACACTAAAAATCTACAAACTCATAAAATGATCCAAATTTCTGCAATAAGAAAATACACGATGTTACAAAATCCGTAATTTAATTAAAATTCCACTCAAACTTAAGTTTGAGAAGTCATTTACTTTCTATTTCATGACCAACAAAACGTCCGTATTCTTTAGGAATGATTATTAAATGTTATTTCCCAAAATTATGTTCACGCTCAAGCAATAGAAAACAAAATAGTTGTAGTAAATTTAAAACGTCCTAATTCCCGTCCTAACCACTTTGCGATGTCATTCTTTCGTCATTCTCAACTCCTCATTTACATCTCCATCTCTTACCGCATTGTGCCCCGCAGATCGCATTTCTGTTCCTGCCTTCACAATCTAGTTCCCCTATTGCCATCGTTTCGACTTGAGCCGCACATTACGGATTCTACTATACCATCACCTCGGTTGGATCGTCCACAACTTTTACTACTGGCCCTGCAACGTCTCGTGTTACTCACAGGTATTCCATGTATTCTTGGCTATCCGGGATGAGCCGTGTCTCGGTCAATTGTACTGACGTTTCGGCCATCTTGCTGTGGCCTTCTTCAGAGCTATACTGCGCAACAGTACAATTGACCGAGACGCGGCTCTTTCTAGATAGCCAAGAATACATTGACTCCGGCCGCGGAAGCCTACGAACCCACAGGTATTCCAGTTTGTGGAAACAATCCATTCATTGGAATATCTTGTTTTTGATGCTTCTGTAGATCCCGCAGTTTCTCTTCTGTTCATTTCTCACTCCATTTTCCCAACGTTGAAGTAAAAACAAAAGACCTGCGTCCCGTGCGTAGAGACTGGAAAAACAATGCGATATCGTTTATATTATTCCACCTCGTTTATATCATTTCACGTCGTTTATATCATTTCACGTCGTTTATATCACTTCACGTCGTTTATATCACTTCACGTCGTTTATATCACTTCACGTCGTTTATATCATTTCACGTCGTTTATATCATTTCATCTAATTTATATCGTTTCCTCTCATTTACATAATATCATATCATTTACATCATTTCATTTATTTCCTTTCTTCAACCACAGCACTTGTTGATGACTATCATTTTCACTGAGAAATTTTGATTGCAAAGGGAGATGATGATGATGGTCGCGTATGAGAATAAGTGATTAAACGATAAATATTGTGCCAGGCAAATCTTAAATACTCCCGCTTAAAATTCGTTCAACAAATTCTTCACACAACATTCAAAACGAGAATTGCCACAAATCTCCCTTGCATGCTGCACCAGAAAGAGCAAATCAATGTGATCGGTGCTATCCGTCGCCGCCCGTCGCCGCCCGTCGCTGCCCGTCGCTGCCCGTCGCCGCCCGTCGCCGCCCGTCGCCGCCCGTCGCCGCCCGTCGCCGCCCGTCGCCGCCCGTCGCCGCCCGTCGCCGTCCGTCGCCGCCGTCGGTGCCCGTCGCTGCCGTCGGTGCTCATCACTTCCCGTCGCCACCCGTCGCTGCCCGTCGCTGCCCATTGCTTCCCATCGCCACCCGTCGCTACCCGTCGCTGCCCGTCGCTACCCCGCCGCCGCTCGCCCACCCATCGGCCGCCGCCCTCCGCCGCGCCGCGCCGTGTCGCGGGGGTCGCGGGCGCTGAGGGCGCGCGGGCGCATTGTTCGGGCATTAGGCCCGCGGCCGGCTAATTGCGCGCGCCTGCCAGGTGCCATTAGGCGCCTTTGTCGGACCGTAATGAGGCGCGGCGCCGCAGGCTGCAAAGGGCGGGAAAGGCTAGCCGCGCGATTTGGGGTCGCATTGGGGTTCGTGGCGAAACCCATGAGACCTACGCAATTCTCACATAAACTTCATCATAATATTGGAGTTCTATGTGGTTGAGATATTCTTACATAAAATATGAAGAGATCCCACGTAAGAGGAATGATTCTGCAAATAAGGATCTGTAGTTATCAGTTCGAGAGACCAACTAACAAATAGTGAGAACATAATAATTGGCAATTAATTAATTTCCTGCTGTGGTCGCAATTCGTCTATTCTGTCCATTAGTATTTCCATAGAGAGAGATTTATCTTCATCTAAAAAATATGTAGGAAGCAAGGCTCCCAACTTCCTTCAATAAAGTTTGGTATGTAAAGAGATGTTAATTGCATGGCTTTCAAATAGTGAAGGAAGATAATACTACGCAAACAACCAACTTTAAACTAATATGTATGATTTTTCATCCCATTTATGTTTCTCCCTGAATGTCACATGGCTAACCATACATTCCTACAAGCCACAAATACAAATGCATGTGGCTGCAAAGACAGCTAGAATACGAAACCCGCTTGTGCGGAGAGGAATCGAGTTGCTCTCCTCGCCCGGCGCGTGAGAAGGCTTTGCTTTTGAGTGCGGGTGGGGGTGGGGGTGGGGGGCGTGGCGAGAGCGCAACCTTCGCCCCGTGAGCGCCGCCATTTCCCACGCGCGCCGGGAGAAAGCAGTAACGTCTTCGCCGCCGGTCGATGGCCGGGGCACGCGCGACGGAGCAGCACAGCAGAACCAGCGCCACCTCACGCACAGTGGCACCACAAACAGGTCCTCTACAGTGGCCGCTACAAACAAGTTAAATCCTCTGCTGAACAGAAACGTATGACACCTGAAAAGAGAACCTCGCCGGCCCAAACAGTGACCGTTGGGCCGCCACCCAGGATTCCCGTGGGCGCACGGTTTGCCACAGGGGATATCCGCGCAATACACGAAGCTCAAATCTGTAAAGGTTAGGTTCATGGAACGGGTGACGCGAGACTTGTGCATCGGGAAAAGAGCCGAGTGGGAAGGAAGGGAACTCAGCGATGCGTCGGGCATTTTCCAGGCTACAATGCTCTAAATACAGGGCGTTGGAGAGGCACTTTGTATACTATTTTTGCTACTTATAATCACGACATTCAATTATTAAACACTGTAGACGATCACATTATAACTAAGTAATTTGAAGATAAATATGTTTTAAGAACGGATACACAAATATATTGGCAGGTATGACGCGACTTGAGTGCTCTTATGATATTTGAACCAAATGATAAATGAATATTTATGTCGGGAAGAAATTTTGTTTTTATTATCATCAACCTTTTTTTTAATAGTACAAAGTCTCATCACAATCGTCTTTCTATTTCATGTTTCCTCTATTTACGTTTTTATTCCATAATATGTTTGTTCTATAGGACTGAGTATACTCAACATGAGCATGTTAGTAAAAAACGTATGTATAAACAATTTAAAAAGACATTTTTAGCTATAATCCAGTATTACATAGTACATCTTTGAAAATAAATAATTTCAAACAATGTAGGAAAGTGAGAATAATATCTGAATTTTCACTTTGTGTAATGATAAAATATTTTTCTGCCAGTTTGTGACAAAATACAACTAAATGTAATATATTCGAAACCACCCAAAATTTAATAAAATAGAAAAAATCTTCAGTTTTATTTTAGTCATTAACTGAATTTCTGTCAATAATGCAAAAGCTTCCTAATGTTTCCAAGACGACGCAAACGAACAAAATCAATGAAAAACTATTGATATTTATGCGTCGGGTAAAAA